>CADCXA010000036.1:0-387854 GCA_902806565.1 Hypoxylon rubiginosum
AATTAATTTTATAAGTTATATTAAAAATCACTTTTAAGTAATAAAAATAATCTTTTTTATTATTATTATAAATAATAATATTATTTATATAACTTTTAATAAAATTATTATATAATATTAAACGTTAATTTATAAATTTTTAAATAAATATTAAAGAATTTTAAAATTTTATAAAAATAATATTTAAAACTTTTAAACCTTAAAAAAATATTATAACCATTTAATTATAATGTTAATATATTATAAAAAATTAATAAAAAAATATAAATTTATTAATAACTAATATAAATTTTTTTTTTTTAATATATTAAACTATATTTTTTTATTATAATAATAAATATACGTTTATTAAAACATTTTTATTTAACGTTTTAAAATTAATAATAATATAGTTTTTACATTTTTTATTAACTATCTTTTAAACTATAAAATATAAATAAATAAATAAAATTAATTTTTATATTTATTTTAGTTTCTTTTTATTATATATTTTATTAAAAATTTAATTAAAGAATTTTTTATCCTTAATTTTTAATAAATATATATATTTAAATTTATATTTCTTTTATTAATTATTTATTAAATTAACCGTTATTTTTTTATTATTTAATAATTTAATAATTTTTTTATTTTTTTATATATTTTATTTTTTAGTTAATATTATAAGTTTATTTAAAAAAGATTTACTAATATTATAACAATGTATTTTATTTTTTATAATAATATTTAAAGTATTTTTAGGTTTTTTAATTTTAAAAAATAAAGGAATTATTTTTACTTTACTTTTTTTCGTAAGTTTTAACGTTTTTTAAATATTGTTTAAAATAATATCCTTTAAATTAAATATTTATTTAAATTTATATAATACTTTAAATTTAACGTTAAAAAAAAAACTAATATTATAAATATTATTATTAGTTAATAATATTATTTAAATTATATTCGCTTTTTTTTAAATTATTTTAATAAAACCGTTATTAGTTATTTTATCGATGGTGTTAAATTTTTTTTTTTTATTAATAATTACCGGTTTATTAGTATTATTTAAAAAAGCCACTACTTTAATTAAAAATATATTAATAATATTATATATTATTTTAAAATATTATAATATAAAGTAAAAGTTTTAATTTTTAAGTAAATTTATATATTTAACTAATAATAAAATTATAATTTATAAAGAAATAATAATTCTTTTTATATATAAAACTTTTTATTTTATTTATTATTTTTATTAATATTTTATTAAAATAATTATCTTAAAATATAATTTTAATATAATTTAACTTTTAAAATAATTAATAACTATATTATATTTATTATAAAAGTCGCTACTAAATAATAAATTAAAGTTAAATAAGTTAAAATATATTTATATTTTAATTATTATTTAAATTATTTATTATATATATTTTTAAGGTTTAATAATTATTTTTATATAAAATTTAGCCTTTTTTAGTATTTTAATTATACTTAAAATACTTTTAGCGATTATAAAAGTATTAATTTTAATTAATTTATATTTTTTAATAAAAATATTTAATTATTTTTAATTAATTATTCGGTGTAATATTTCATTATTAATATATATAATTAATAATTTAAAGTTATTATAAATATTTATTTTAAAGAAATAATAATATTTTATATTATTTATATATTAAAATAACTTTAATTATATTTTAATAACTTAAATATTTAATATATTAAATATTATAATTAAATTTATTAATTTTTTATTTTATAAATTATTTATTAATTTATTAAAATACTTATTAATTATATTTTTTATTATAAACGATTTATAATTTAATAAAAATTTATTAATTAATAAAAAATTATTTATTTATTAATTTTTTAAGTTAGTGTTAAAAAACTTAAAAAATATATAATTATTAATATATATATGTTTAAAATAATTTAATTTAATATTAAAAACTTTATTATATTTAAAATAGGTTTTTTTTTTTATAATTATATTATATTAATTTGTAAAATAATTATAATTAAATTTAATATTAAAGTTTATTTACTTATAATTATTTATTATTATATATTTTTTAGCTTATAATATAGCTTTTTAAATTTTATAATTTTTTTAATTTTAATTATATAGTTTTTTATTAGTAATAAAAGCGTTTTTTTTTTTATTTATTTTGATTTATTAGCGTTAATAATATTAAAAAAAGCTATTATCTTTTTAATAATATTATTAATTATTATAATAATTATTATAGTTATATTTATTATTTTAATTATTATTTTAATTATTATTTTAATTATTATTTTAATTATTATTTTAATTATTATTTTAATTATTATTTTAATTATTATTTTAATTATTATTTTAATTATTATTTTAATTATTATTTTAATTATTTACTTTATTTTTATTTTTATTATATTTATTATTAGTTTTATTTTTTTCCTTATTATTATACTTATTTTAAAGTTTATTATTTTTATTTTTATTTTTTTTAAACTTATTACTAAACTTATTTTTTTATTAATTTTTATTAAACTTTTAAAAAAAGCTTAAATCGTTAAAATTCATGTTATTAAAAAAATTAAATTTTAATAAAAAACCGAAATTAACATTAAATATATTTATAAAATTAATAATTATTTTTATTTTAACAATTATATTTTTAATTAATTATTTAATTATTAATATAAACGGTAATAAGTTTTTTTTATTATTTATTAATAAATTATTTTTTTATATTTTTTATTATTTAATAAAGTATTTAAAATAATTATTAAAAATAAGGTTATTAACTAATAATTAAACTAATACTTAAAAACTTAAATTTAATATATTAAAAATTAATAAATTATATTAAAACATTTTTAGTATATATATTATATAAATATTATAAATAAAATTTATTATTTAAAACTTTAAATTAATGTTTTTAAGGTAATTATTTTATAAATATTTAAATATTATAATATTTTTTATTATTTTTAAAACTAATATTATAAATTATTTAAATAATTAATAATAATAATAAATAATATTAACTTTTATTTTTTATTTTTTATTAAAGTTTAATTAAATAGTTTATTAAATTTAAATTTAATTTTAATAAAATTTATAAAATTAAATAATAATTTTCTTAATTTTTTAATTATTAATTATTATATTATATACTATATTAATAAATAAAAATATAAATTTAAAATAAATATTTTTTTTTATTTATATAATTTAATTAAATTTATAAGTTTTTATAAAATTAAGTTAAAAATATTTAATATTTTATAATTATTAACTATTATAATTTCTTATTTATTTAGTAATTTTTTTTTATATTATTTAAGTTTTAATTATTTTAATAATAAGGTTTTTTAATAAACTATTATTAAAATTAAAACCTATATTATTTATAATTATTTAAAAAGTAACGGTATATTTTTTAATATATTAAATAATTATATTATTAAATTAAAATCTAAATAAATTTAATTAAATTAAAATTAATAAGTTAAAAAAATTTAATTAAATTAATATAAAAATAAAATTGGTTATTAATAAATAAAAATATTTACCTATTATATTTTAAAATTATTTAAAGCGTAGAATTTAATAAATATTTATAATAAATTAATTTAACTTATTATTTAAAACTTTATAATAATTCTTTTTTTTTAAGATTCCTTAAAACTTATTAAGAAAATTTTAATGGTTTTTTAAGTTATTTTAATAATAATAAAAGCTTTAATAAACTTATAAATATTAAAAATTTATAATTTATTAAATCACTTATTAAAATAAACGTAATTAACTAAATAATTAAGTTTTAATAATTTATTAATTTAATTATTTAAATAAATATAATTAATTAAATAAAATATTTAATTAATAAATATTATAATATAAATAATATTATTTAGATTTTAAAAATATTAATAATAAAATTTTAACTTATATATTAATTATTATTTATATAAAAAAATACTAAAAATAATTTAATAAATAATATTTAAAACTAAATAAAAGTTTATAAAATACTTATAATATAATTTTTAAAAATTTTACCGTTAATTAAAAACTATTTTAATAATTATATTTATAATTATATTAAAATATTAATTAAATTTAACGTTTAAAAACTAATTAATTAAAGTTTTATATTTAATTAAAAGCTTTTAAAAAAAAAATAACTAAATATTTAACGAATTAATTAAAAAGTAATAAAAATAAAAAAATTTAATATAAAAAAGGTAAAAATTTTAATTAATACCTGGGTTTATATAATATTAATAAAAATAAAAAATAAAAACTTTAAAGCTTTTATAAAAACTTTTTTAAATTTATAGTTATTAATCATTTATTTTATATTAAATATTATTATAATTTTAATTAAGTTTTTTATTATTTTTTTTAATAATTAATATAAATATATAAAAAATAATAAAATAATTAAACTAAGGGTTTTTATATATAAAAAAATCTATTAAATATTTATATAAAAAAATTTTTAAATTATTTTTAATTAATTTTACTCCGTTAAAAATTTAGTAATAAATTAAATATTTTTTTTGTTAAATAATATAAGAAAGATTAATAAATAAAAAAAATTAAAAAAAATAAGGTTAATAAATTAATATATAAAAATAAAAAAATTATTATAATTTTTTTTTTATTATATTATAAACTATAAATTAAACTAAAATAATAATTTTATATATATTTAATTTTAATTTAAATTAATAGATTTTTTATTAAAAAAATAAATTAATTAATTAAAATTAATAAAAATTAATTAAAATATTATATTAAAAATTATAAAACTAGTAACAATAAAACTACTAAATATAAAAAACTAAAAAATATATAAAACTTATAAAATTTTAAAATAAAAATTTATAATTAATTATAATATTTAATAAATAAGTTTAATATTTATATAAAATATATATAATATTATATAAATAAGTTTTAAAAGTTTAAGCTATATATAAAACTAATATACTTTTATATAAAACCTTATAAATTATTTTTTTTATTTAATTAAATATTTTATTTTTTTTAAATTTTTTATAAAGTTTTTTATTTTTTTTATTTAGTAATTTTTTATTTTAATTAAAATTATTTTTTATAAAACTTAATTAAAGTTAAATAATATTTAATTATTAATATAATAAAATTTAATAAAAAAGATATAAAATAAATTATAAATTTTTTAACTTTTAAAAAATATAAGTTTTATAATAATTAAAAAAATTACTTTTTAAATTTTAAAAAATCCTAGTATTTTTTAGTTTAACTTTTTTATAAGTTTTTTTATTTTTATGTTTTTAACGTTTAATATAACCAATTATTTTTTAATATATTTAAAATTTTTAATATGTTTTTTATTTATTTAAATTTTTATTTAATATTAATTTTATTTAAAATATTTTTAGGTATTTTCTTAAATTTAAGTTATTTAATAAAAGTAAAATCAGTTTTTTAAGTTTTTAAGTGTTTTAAATAAAAGATTATATATCGTAAAATAATAATTATAATTAATATAAAAAAATATTATATAAAAAAAAAAATTTTATATTATTATAAATAAATTTAATTATAAAAAATAAGTTTTCCTAGTTATTTATTTTATAATTAATAAATAATTATAAATAAGTTTTAAAAGTTTAATTAAATTATTTAATTTAATTATTAATTTAAAAATAAAAAGTTATATTTATATAAAATTTAATATTTATTAATTTAAAAAAATCTTTTTATAAATATATTATAAATTTAAAGTTTTTATTAAAAATAATATTTAGTGGTATATTATATAGTTTTTAATATTTTTTAATAAAAATTTTAATAAGGTTATTAAAATTTTTTTTTTTTTTTAAAAAAAATAAAATAAGCTATTTTTATAAAAGGATTTATTATTATTTATATAAAATTATATTTATTTAATAATAATAAGTTTATAATAAAATTTATTATAATAATATATTAAAATTTATAATAAAATTTTATAAGTTAAAAAAAACTGTAAAATATATATTTTAAGATTTTATTTTTTTAATATTTTAAATATTTTTTAACGTATTTTCTAATTATATTTTTTAAATTAAACTATTAAAAGTTACAGGTTATTAATTTTATAGTTTTATTTATTTTTATATAACTAATAATATATATATTATATTTAAACTTTATAATTTCTTACTATAAAACTATTAATATTTATAAGCGGTTTTTATAATAAAACAAATTATTTTATATTTTTATATTTTTTTTTTAATTAATTTTTTTGTTTTAAATAAATAGGATTTTTTAACGCGGCTTTTTTAAAATTTTTTATAAATTTTAACAACTATTATAATATTTTAAAACTATAAAATTATTTTAATATAAATAAAATAACAGTTAAAATAATAAATATAATTCCTTATAAATATAAAAAATATTTTTCTTATAAAACTAAAATAATTAACTGGTTTTTAGTTTTTTTTTTTTTAAAGTAATATTATAATAATTTAAATAAAATATTAATTTTTTTATTTATATATCCCGGTTAATAATTAATAATAAACTAATATAAAACAAGCGATTAAATTTATTAAACTTATTTTTAATTTAATATTTTAATAATTAAAATAAACTTTAATTTAATAATATACTTTTTTAAAATATTATTTTTATTTTTTAAAAAAGTTAATAATATTTAATAGTTTTTTATTATAAATTTTATAATTTATTTTAACTAGGTTTAATTTTTAAAAATAAAATATTATAAAATGGAATTTCTTAGTTTTATTTTTTTAAAATAAAATTAATTTTATTATAAATTTTAAAACGTTTATTTTAATATAAATAATTAAGTTTAAATTAAAATAAATAAAAATTAAAACAGTTATAAATTAATTTTTTAATGTTTTAAAAATAATTAATATTAACTTTATTTATTTTTAGTTTTTTTTATTTTTTTTATTAGTATTTATTAAATGTTTAATTATTATTAAAAAGTTATAAATAAAATATTTATAAAAGTTTATAAATCTTATAAATTGTTAATATTTTTTAAAACTAGTTAAGTTTTTTTATTTTTAGATATTTTTAATTTTATTTAAACTTATTAATATATTTTAAGAATTTAATTTTTTAAACTTTTTAAAAATATTTTTTTAATAATATAGTTAAGTAATGTTTTATTAACTATTTAAAAACTTTTTTTATTAAAATATTATATTTTTTTAAATATTTTTATAAATAAAAATATTATTAAAATAAATAAATATATTAATATTAATTAAATTTTAAAAGATATTATTTATTATAACCTGAAAAATTACTAAGATATTAATAAATTTAAAAAATATTATTAAATATTTATATAAATTATATTTATATTTAAAAACTATTTTTTATTTATTTTTTTTTAATTTATATAAAATTAAATTTAAACTTAAAATTAATCTTAATAAAAAATTAACAATTTTAAATTATATTTAAAATTTTATAATTAAAAAAATTAAATAATAAATTAATATAATAATAATATTAAATTTTTAATAATTAATAATAAGTTATAATAAATTTTTTAAATTTGTTTTTTTAACAAATATTATTAATATAACGTATAATAAAATAAACTTTTTAATTTTTCTTATATTAATTATTTTTTTTAGTTAAAACTTTAAAATAAATAATTTTTCTTTATTTATAATATAAAAAAATCTTTAAAAAAATGTTTTTTTTTTATAAAAGTTTATAATTTAATTTTAAGGTTAATAATTAAGAAATTATTATCTTATTTTTTAAATTATAATTAAGTAAAATTCTTAGAATTTTTTAAAAACATTTTTAAATACTTTTTAAATATCCGTTTAAATTATTATTAAAATAAAAAAAAATATTAATAAATTTATTAAAATTTTATTTATATAATTTTTTTTATAGTATTTAAAAATAAATTAAATTCTTTAAATCTAAAAAAAAAAATAAACTAGTTAATATTATTTAAATTATTATTAAAAAAAGATAATATTATATTTCTTATTTAAATTAATAAGTTTAAAATTAAAATAAATAAAATAATCTTTTTAATATTATAATATAAAAACTTTTAAATAAAACTTATTTTTTTATTTAAATATTAAAATATTAAAGTTTATTATTAATTAAAAATATTATTATTTATAAATAAGGATTTTTTATTAATATATTTTAAAAAAAAATATAATTAATATACTATTTTTTATATTTATAAATATTTTTATTTAATATTTTTTATTATTATAAATAAATGTTATTTTATAAATAAATTAACTTTTAAAATATAATTTAAAGATTAATTTATTAAAAATTAAAAAGCTTTTATAATTTATAGTTTAATATATTAAAAAAAAAAATATAAAAACTTATTAATATTTTTTATAATTTTATATATTTTTTTTAACTTTAATTATTTAATAAATAAAATTTATTATAATTTTTATATTTTAATTAAAATGAATTTATTATTAAATTATTAGTTTTTTATTAATATAATAAAATAACTATTTAAAAATCTAAATTAAAATTTTTTTTTTTAGTAATTTTTAAGAAAAAAACTTTATTAAAATTAAATTAATCTTCGTTTTTTTTATAAGTATAAAAACCGGTATTATATTATTACTAGACTTTTATTTTATAAAAATAACTTTTTTTAAAACTATAAATAATTTTTTTTTATTAATATTTCTTTTTATAAAATAAAATAAAATATTATAATTATTTTTTTTATAATATTAATATAAATATTTATTTTTTTTACGTTAATTAATATTTATTTAGTTAATTTTTTATAAAACTTTTTTATTAAAAACCTAATATTTATTTTTAAAATTAAATTAATTATTATTTGTTTATTAATTTTAATTAAATTTAAAATAATTATTTTTACTATAAAATTAATAATTTAACTTTAATTACTTTATTATTAAATTAAGTTTACTTTTTTTTAATATATTAAAATTTATAAATATATTTTTATAAATTTACTTAACTTTTTAAATAATATTAATAAATTTTTTATTATTATTTAAAAAACCTTTTTAATTAAAATATATTAGTTTAATAATTTTATCTAGTAAAATTTTAATAATATAATTTTAAAAGGTAATTTTAAATTATTAAATTAACTTATTAAAATCTAGTATTTTAATAAAATATTAAACTATATTTTTATAATATTTAAGTTTAAATATTTTTTTTAAATTATAATATTTTTTTAAAAAATCCTTAAAATATTTTTTTAAAATAAGTTTATAACTTATTTAAAAATCTATAAATTTTATTTATTTTACTATTTATAATTTTTATTAATATTACATTTAAATTTTATTTATTAATAAAGATTTTATTTAATTAATATAATAATAATTTTTTAAAAAATCTTTTATATATATTTTTATATATAATTTTATTTTTAAATATTAAAATTAAAACTTAAAAAAATCCTTATTATTATAAATAATAAGTTTATTAAAATATATAAAATTAATAATAATAAAAATAAAATAAACTAATTATTTAAATATTTAAATTAATTTATTTTTTAATATAATTAAAAAAGTTAATTTAATATATAAAATATAAGAAAATAATAACTTTTATAAGGATTTTAATAATAATTTTTTTTTTTTTATTAAAATTATTTAAATTACCATTAAAATTATTAAAAGAAAATAATAAATTATTTTTTTTATTTCTTTTAAATATAAAAAATCTAGTTTAAATTAAGTTAAATTAAACTTAAATATTAACGATAATTTTTTTAATTTAATTAATTTATAAAACTTAAATAAATAATTAATTTTTTATTTTTATTTTTAAATTAAAATATATAAATAAAAAATATATATTAAAAATAATACCAGTTTAAATTAATTATTAAAAATTAAATTTAAATATAACTTATTTTTTTATATTTTTAAATATTAATTATATATTAATTAATTAGTTAACAATTAATTATTTAATAAATTTAATAAAAATAATTTTAATATATATTTAAAAATCTAATAGTTATTTTTAAAAAATTTAGTTTAATTAAACTAAATTAATATATTTTTAAATAAGTAATTTATTAATTTATAGGTTTTTAATAATAACTTATTTAATAATTTTATTTTAAATTTTATTATAAATATTAAAATTAATATATAATAACTTTAAAATTAAATATTATTTTTAAGTAATTTAAACTAGCTTATTAATTATAATTTATTATATAATATTATTATTTATAAATTTAATAATAATTTTTTAAACTTATTATAAAAATATTTAATTAAATTATTTAATTTAATATTTAAAACTAATAATTTAAATAATTAATACTTTAATTTTTATATTATATATTTAAATAATAATATTATAAACTACGTAAAAAATATTATAATTTTTATAAACTTTTTAATTTTTTTAATAAATAATATTTATTTAAATAACTAAAATTTAAATAATATTATAAAAATTTTACATTTAAATATAAAATTATAAAATTTATTTTAAGAAATTAATAATAATAATATTAAATATAGTAAAATTAAAAACGTTTTTTATAATTAATTTATAATTTTAAGGTTAGTAAAATATAAAAACTAAGTTTTTAAATTAAAATATTATTTTTATTTTAATAAATTTTTAAATAATAAAAAAAATATTAAGTTTAATAAAAAATCTTTTAAATTTTTAATAAGAAAAAAATAAAAAAGATTTTTATTGGTATTATTTATATAAAAAGTTAATTAATTAAAAGATTTCTTTAATTAAAAGGATTTTAAATTTAAATTTTTTAAAAAATAAAATAGGTTTTTTTTATTTTAATAATTTTAAAATAAAATATAATAAAGTTATTAATAAAAATAATAATAATATTAAACTATAAAAAAGTTATATTAAAATAATAATATAAATTACTTTAAAAGAAATATCTTTTAATAATAATAAAAAAGTATTATTTATTAGAAAAAAAAGTTTTAAATTATTAAAAAAAATTATAAAATAATTAATTTAAAATAAAAAAATCTTAAAATATTTAACGTTTTAAAAATTCTTATTAACTATTTAAATTTAATATAATTTTTAGGAAAAATAAAAATTATTTATAATAAGAATTTATATTAAAATTTTAAAATAACTTTAATTTAATATAATAATTTTTATAAATTTTAAGATTTTTAATTTTTTTTAATTTAAATAAAAATTTAAGGTTTTATTTATATTTTAAAATTATTATTTAATTTTTATTTTATTATTATTTTAAACATTTAATTAATATATATTAATTTTATTATTTTAATTTAAATTATTTTTATTTATTTAATTTTAATTAACTTATATATTAATATATAAAATATATATTTATTAAAATCTATAATTATAAGTTTTTTTAATTAAATAAGCCACTTAGATTAAACCATATAACAGATTAACTTTAATTACAGCTAATTTATAATATGTTTAGTTGCTAGATATTTTACTATAATACCAATGAACCTTTATTAGCAATGAACACCTTAAGCGGTGCTAACCTGGGTAGATATCTTCTTTAATCCATGGTGATATTTTAATCCATCTCTTACTTCAGCCAGTTGTGCTATGGTCATCTACAATCAACAGGTTTAAGGCATCTTTCCTTTCTCTCCGTTTCCTTTCGTGAACAACGTCCCGCATACTCCTAGTTAGAAGACGTCTTGACCCTATCTAGAATCGTTCACCACAGTTTCCGTATGAGCTGATACCTCGTACGGTAGGCGTAGTAATGCCTATTTCCTTTCCGTGAACTAACACGTGTGAGAAGCTACTTAAGTTCCGGATACCTGAGATATATTCCGTTATTATGTGCCTCCGACGTGTAATACGTCGTCAAAGAGCGCCGTACCGGCGAACATACGCGTATTTACCAACACCGCTTTCGATATATTGCAATTTAAGAGCAAATATGAGTAAGGAGCTATACAGCAAGCCATCTCGTCTAGAACACTAGAGACAACGTAGTTCCTAGGTGTGGGTTAACTTGGACTGTTCGACCTGGCTACCTACATGTAGGTAAGTACCTAGTCGCGCAACCTCTCTTAGATGCGTATTGCCATGCTGCAACACTTGGACCGCCATCAAATTGAACCTGCTCAGTTGTGGATTTAGCAACTGGTAGATTATTTAAGACAGCAGCCAAACTCAACTGAATCAATCTCTTTCTCAAATTCGACTCTTCGTTGTCAACATAGTCCAATACCATTTCTCTCCTCTCCCGACGTATCTCGGATGACAAACACCCATCAATATGGCGACTCCTAATGGGTATTTCGTTACGATGCCTCGTAGGGATTTCGAGGCTCTTATGCAACGGCAAGTGTAGACCCTACCCTACATAGTATATGATTTGACTACGATGAAGCTAACGCAAATGTCTTTCGAACAGGAGTGAAGCCGTGAGTTTCACCAGCCTGTAGCCCCGTTAGTGATCGTGGACGTTCTGACAGTTATATAGAACCTTATAAACCGCAACTTCGAATCTACCCAGCGAGGATCTTTCGTTTGTATCTCAACAGATGAATTCAAAGACCTTACTAGCAAAGCGTGCCGATATTGTAGGTCATCTCTTCCTTAGGAACTTCCCTAGCCTTGTTTGTATTTATTCTAATCGTTTACCAGCGGCTCTGGAGATTTATCTGATTGAATCAGGCGTAACTAAGGAGAAAATTGAGGCAAGTACTACTATCCAAACGTATTCTGTATCATTCGAAGACGGTTGAGCTACGAGAGTGTCTGCCTACGACCGTATTCAAACAATAACTAATTGACTATAGCTGCTGAGTCGAGGTATTTCTTCTGGCTTGCAGGTCGGCCATCTATCGACTTTGCCCCTTACTACCACCAGCAAAGATGGAGATATTCGAGCGGGCCTACCGCTCCGAGCTGACATGTATCCTCAAGCCGAAGCACGATTCCAGTCCAATGTGAACTTAGCTTCACAGGCATTCTACCCTCAAGCCGAAGCACGATTCCAGTCCAATGTGAACTTAGCTTCACAGACATTCTACCCTCAAGCCGAAGCACGATTCCAGTCCAATGTGAACTTAGCTTCACAGACATTCTACCCTCAAGCCGAAGCACAATCCCAGAACCCAATGCTATCCGAGATGAACCCGGTTGCACGAGAATTCCACCCCATGCAGCCCATAGTTCCCGTCACCTCATCGTTCCGAGATAGTCGATTCAGTCAGGTGTTTCAGCAGACACAGCCCAATCTCGACTGGGCCGCTTTCGATACTCCTGGAATGAACCGCCTACCCCCTGTCTCAACTGGCATCCTACCGCCCATCTCAACTGGCGTCCTGCCGCCCGTCCCAACTAGCATCATACCGCCCGTCCCAACTGGCAACCTAGTGCCTCTTGTGGACACTAGTGGCGTCTCACGACGTCCCATAGTCGTGGATTGCCGGAGGTCAATCGTCATAATGAGTATCACCAATAATATCAGTTATTGGGACATAACGAGCGTTATCAACCAGGGGCCCCTGGTGGAGATATTCATCCTACCGTCTTCTAGACGCTTCACGGCAGCACGCGTGTCCTTTACTTACGAAGAAGACTGCACACTTTTCAAAGACGAGGCCAATATGAATGGCGGAATACGAATAAATGAGACAATGGTTAGTTGAACCTATCGTGATCTTATCTATCCGGTTCCCTGACAAATTTCTAGTTCCCTGTGCGGTGGTCTAACCGCCAGTTCATCCTCGGTAGGAATGCATCCATACAGATAAATGCCGGGGCTACTCGCAACATCGTGATTACGAAGTGTGAGCCGAGAGTTACCGAAGACTATATTCGGCATGATTTGGAACTGCTCAACATCAAGGCCATCAAGGTTGAATTCTCGGATGGAAATTGTCACATCAAGACCAACTCGGTAGCCAATAGTCTTCTAGCCATGAAACTATTGAAGAAAAAAGTGTAATGTTGCTCGTCCCAACTTTCCAACTAAACATCGCTAACAAGCACTTCATAGTAAGCGTGGGGGTATCGGCAAGAGGATCGATTGGGATGTAGACGAATGCGACTACCGAGTCGCCACTACTTCAATGACGGAACAGATGACGCTCTCGAACGCGCAGATAGAAACTGACCTACAGAACCACTCCACCTCATCCCATCTGGGTTAGGGAGAGGATACCACTGCGGACGAGAACAGCATTGACAGCACCCCTAGGCCGGCGGCATGAGCTGGGTTTTTTCTTTTCTTTTTCGGGGGGTTTCTCTATACGCTTGCAACAACTATAGGTATGCAAGCTGTGGAAGAGAAGAATAGAACGAACCCCTAGTGTTTTATGATGTGACATCGATTTGCGTTTGACAAAGCCTTTCTGTGATGATCGATTTTCGGTCGGCTTCTTTCATGGAATTGCTTTTTACTATAGGTAGCTCTCAATCTAACTACGTTGGAATGAGGGAAGCCTGGATGGTACTTACCATATTCTATAGTCTCCGATGTTAGTCTGGTCGGTAGAGCTTTCAGCCGAACTGCTCAAGAACTTCATCTACGTAGTGGACAGAATTAGGTTAGATACCAAGATCATAGATCTGGTAATCCTTGTCAAACCCATGCTTCTACAACCCCACCATAAGCCCGATGCCGTGGAACTGGATCTCGCTTAATGGTTAATTCGACGCGCTAAATTCGGCTGATAAACCGTGTTCCTATTAATAGACTACAAATGTGAGCCGATAAGTATCTGCGGGTAGAGAAGGTCTTGGTTTATGTATGTACTTAATGTTAGTCCGTGTGGTTATGGAACGTTGGTCATGGGATGTTAGCCTATAGATAATCATCAAGTGATAACTGACTTGATACGAGCTAGAGAGGTATTGGTTCTGGTTGGACTTATTTATATCTCGTTTACGGTGCTCAAAGCTGGTGTCTGCCTAGTAATCATTGATACTAACTATTAAACTGCAGGTCTCAGATTAAGCGCGGCAGGCTGCATGCCTAGCCGGGTGGCGTTTTCTGCATTATGTACTCCAAAATTGATGTACGAGGAATATTGGCTTTACTAATCACTAATCAGGGGTAAAAGGGATGCTCGAACACCGTGCAAGACAGTGCATACCGCAAGGGATGTGTCTTATACATACCTTATACCTTATACGACCTAGGCATATAATAATTTGCAATGATTAATAAAGGTTTGGTCTATGTTTGTCTTAAGGGGAACAATCCTCACTGTGTAATCTGTGTAATCTGTGTAATCTGTGTAATCTATTCACGTTGGCATCACGCTGTCAGTTTGCCTGTTTGCCTATGCCTACTATGGTATACGGACCCACCCATCAATCAGCTCAAGCCACGTTTTACTATTTTACTATTGCAATCTTATCAGCCACGACGCCTTTGCGCCTCTGCGCCTCAGGCAGCTAGGCCGTTCTATCTACTAGTCTCCACATTCGGCAGATCCTACACGTCAACCCTTGCGGTTCAACGGCTCAATGCTTCAATGCCCAACCACGCGCCAACAATAGCCTTCAATCCATTCACTCCCACAATACACACAATACACAATATTGATTTCCTGCAGCCGCATCCATCATCTAACCTAATATTTTATATTCCATTCCCCTTCCGTCCCATCGCGCCCCGACCCGTCCAATCCAGCCTTGCAGTTGATAACAATATCTGTCAGCTCCAAAAAGGGCTATCGCTCCGTGTCCAGTAATAGCTTGCCTCGAGCTCCGAGAGCTATCGTCAACCCCGCTCCTTTGCTAACCTGTCGCGCGACCCTTTATTAATCCGCCGACCTTCCCAGTCTGGCACACATCCTGACTCCGTTTTCGCCTTCTGCCGCTGCCTGTGGCCATGCAAATAAGTCGAGTTCATGACACAAGACAAGATGAAATTAGAAGATTGTACGCGATACTATACTTTACTACGCCCTACCCTTCCTTCATTTGGTCGTTGGAGTTGACGCGCAAACGACCGCGCAGGGTCAACTTTGGCTTGACCTGATGTGAGCTAACACTTTTCTCGGTAGGGTTGGACGATCTATGCGTCCGGTTTATCATAAACCTCCCTCGCGAAGATTTAGAGTCTGTAGCCCGGATCTGCTTCCAAATTGAAGAAGCACAATGGTTCTACGAAGACTTTATCCGCCCCCTAGATCCTACCCTCCCGTCCATGTCCCTGCGTAGCTTTAGCCTCAAGATGTTCCAACATTGTCCGCTACTCGCATCCTTTTCCGTTGAAAACCACATCAGGGCCTTCGAAGAGTTTATGCAGTACAAGACGAGAGTTCCTGTGCGGGGTGCGGTTATGCTGAATGACGATATGGACGCGGCGGTTCTTGTCCGGGGTTATAAGAAGGGGGCAAGTTGGAGTTTCCCCCGAGGAAAAATCAACAAAGACGAAGACGACCTCGATTGCGCTATTCGCGAGGTGTACGAAGAAACGGGGTATGATCTTCGGGAAGCGGGCCTTGTGGAAAGAAACGAACCGGTCCATCCCCTTGAGGTCACTATGCATGACCAACAGGTACGGCTCTATGTGTTTCGAGGCATTCCGGAGGCTACCATTTTCGAGACAAGGACGAGGAAGGAGATCGGGGCGATCCGATGGTACAAGGTTTCAGACCTGCCTGCCTATCGCAAGAAAAGGAATGTCGGAAGGAACAACGGCGCTGATGGGCTTTCCAACGATAAATTCTACATGGTGGCTCCCTTTATGGTTCAACTACGCCAGTGGGTAATGAAACAGAAGAAACTCGACGCCCGGAAAGCTGTCGAATCCGGCGGTCATCTCTATCCCCAAGTCCTTTACGAGGAGAACTTGACAGATGACAATGTCATGAACGAAATCCACCAACCATCTCAGGCATCTCCTAGTCTAGCCTCACATCCCGAATATATCGACAGCGCGACGAAGGAGTTACATCGGCTACTCAAGGTCAAGCCACCAACCCAAGGCCTACAAATCCCACCCCCTTCGGCCAACCAGCAGTCAGGATCCGCCCTCATGTCTCTTTTGCAGCCTAAAGTCGCGAGCGGCGAGCAAATGCCCAGCCAGATCCAAGGCGTACACCATACTCCATACGATCATACCTATACTGAAGCGCCTCAAGCCCAGGGTCCGCAATCTCACCATCCTACGCAACGAATGCCCGGCCCTAATTACGGCGTAACTCCTCAGTTCTCCATGGGTGCGCCAAACATGGGCTATTCGCAACACCGAGCTCGTGCTCGTGTAGATATCACCACCGACGTTCCGCATGCACCGAATTTGGCCGAACAGCCTCGTCAGTTCGCCCCCCAGCCGGTGCAGTTGGTACATCCGCAGCCGCTACCGCCCCAGGTCCAAAAGGCAATGCTCTTGCGCACTTTCGCTTCGACGCCGCAGATTAGGGATCCTAACGTTCACCAATCAGGCCCGTCTGGTTTCTCCCAGGAAAACCAGCAGTTTACCCATGACGCCCACGCTCACGTTCATCAACCCAACATGCAAGGCGTCCCCGTCGAGAAGAGATTGCCCGCTCAGCTACCCACGCATTCGGCTAACCTATTGAACGTTCTTAAGGGCAACGTTGGTCAGACGAACGCGGACCAGCACAGAGGGCCATCATCGCAACAACATATCGTGGAATCGCTAGCCGAGCAGATGAGCCAGCACCAGTTCTCTCAACCGGGTAATGGATTCGCTAATCAGTATGGCACCTCGGCCATGCCCTCCGGCTTCAACGTCATGCCAGGAAGTAGTACCACTGCAGTACCATCAAGCTCTGCTCCCCATCCTACACGTCCGACCGATAAGCATCGTGTAGGCTTGCTCGATATGTTTACAAAGGCTGAATCCCCAGTGGCACAGGGTCAAGTTGATGGAGTAGACACGGCTCGCCGATCTTCCCAACCAGGTGGAGGCGAAAAGAAGCAGCAGTGGTCTAACCAGTCTCCCTCCACTGCTGGTGCTCTGCGGGCTGCAGCCAAGGAAAATGGTCGTCCGGTCCAGATGAATCCGGAAACGAATCTGCCCTATGGGGCACTCACTATCTTGTCTCGTTCTCAGGTCAGCCAATCGCCAGCGGCTGGCTCGACAGCCTCGGGAGGCAGAAACACGATGGACGCGGCTCGATATTCCGCTATAGGATCGCAACCTAGCCCTAGGTCGGCGTTCACAAAGGCATCTCCTTCATTGTCGAGGGCATCGCCGAGGCCTCATCAGCAACCTTCGCAGATGTCGCATCAGATGTCACAAGCATCACCTCGAGCCTACGGATCTTTGCCACAGTCTTACCCATACGGTACGCCCCAGGGGAACGTTCCGAATCCCTTATCGTTACTCTCGGGTCCTCCCTCTGCGTCCACCTTGCCGGTTCCCAGCGGCACACAGCCGCGGCGCGAGTCAACTACGGAACAGCGGAATACCCTTCTGTCGCTCTTCGGAAAACCCAAGCCAAGCTTCGAACAGGGCAAGGGCAAGGAACCGGCGACGGCGGAACACTTCGGACTTGGTGGTACTCCGCGATCCCGATTGGGCTCGGTCGCTTCTAGCGGAGGCGAATCGGCGATACATGGTCTGCGGAGCAACGCGTCCCGGCGTTCGAGCCAGGCACCGCTCTCGCCGGCGGACAGAGAATTCTTGCTGAATTTCTTAGGGAATGCATCTAGTAGCGCGAGGCGTTGATACGGGTGGGACTCTGATCGCTCATTTCTAGAGGGAGGATTCATAGACGTGGGGGGTTTATTATGATATTTCGGGGGGAGCGAGGGGAGAGCGTGAATTTGGGTGGGAGAATGGATGGATGGTTGCATGCATAGTCAAGGCATAATGGGTAGTTACAGGGCCGGCAATGATTTTTTTGTCGTTAGTATACCCTCGTGTTTTCCACAGGAGTCTCAGCACCTCATAAGTAAACGTTGGCGTTGATATCCCCGGCATCGTTTATCATTATACATATTCTGTTGTGTGTGAACGTCTAGCTTGCATTATAGTGCTAGATAATGGATTATCCTGAGCACGGAATAGATCGCATTATGGAAATATGTTTCTTGCGTATTTGGGTATCTTTGGGCATGTACCCCTTTTTCGATATCGAAGATGTGTCAAGATTTGTCCACCTGTTACAGTGTAACAAAGAAAGCTGGTGGGTTGTTTACTTGGTTACGTCGATACGGGGTGCCTCGGTGTATGCATAAGCCGCTATACTGCGGGCTGTGCCCCACCAACGGACTCCCTAATATTTACGCATACATCATATACAAACGCGTGTTGCCATGTCCCCCCCCCCCAAATTTCTTCCAACTTTACCGACGCACTAGCATCTCAGACGAAAACAAAACAAACTACCTTGATCTTCCAAGTGTAAATCAGTTTCGCAATACTCACAATTTTCCAAGTTACCTACGAAGCAACCAATATGGCGCGACTAGCCCAAGCGCCTATGACCCCGAGGCGCACTATATCCAACCCGGACTCTCTGCCCGATCTCAACCGTCTGCTCGCCCGTCTGCAAGAGAATATTCTCCACGCCGATGCCGAACGAGAGAGACGACTACGTACGAGCGAGTATGAACGTAGCAAGGCTAGAGTCGTAAGTAACCCGACTTTCCTGCACTTATACCAGCCCGACCGAATGAAGAATGCGCAGGGGCTAATTAGTATACCACCGCCTTAGAACATCGACTACGCCCGATCACTCCTGACGAAGCTGGAACAAGATGCGCTAGCTATTAAGGTGCACTCGCGCCGACAGGAGACGCAGGCGGACCTGAACAGCAAACGAGAAGTCCTCGAGCAGGTCACCGAAAGGTTCCGCGAGCTCGAGGAGATCAGCGTGGACAGCGACGAGGATAGCTCTGACGGCGAGGACCTGCTAGGCAATATCATCGACACGCCGAGCGAGAGCACCGGGTCCGGGTCAGCCACGGCAGCGGGTCAGCGTGGGGAATCGGAGGACGCTGGAGAAGAAGACGGAGAGGAGCAGGACGAGGATGCCGAAATAGAGGCCGATGAGTCGACCCTTATTCCGGAGCCCCGAATACCAGACCGTTTACGCCCCGAAGCCAATGCGTCCTCCATACAGTCAGAACCAACGACGACGGAACCAGCGCCGCAGCAGACTGCCGGAACAACTACTTCACAAACACTACGTCCCCGTGGAGGCGCCTCGCAACAACCAAGTCCAGCCAACAAGGGCGAGACCAGCGCCCTCCGCACGCAGCTCTTCGGCACCCGCACATCTTCAGACCCCACCGCGATCACCACCACGACATCCCTCGGCGCGTCGGCGACGGCGGAGGCCATCATGGACCACCACCGGACGGAGCAGGACAAGCTAACCGAGTCGATGGTAGGCATGGCGCGGGCGCTCAAGATGTCGTCGCGGCGGTTCGCGTCGTCGCTACAGGAAGACACGGACGTGCTACGGGCGGCGGGCGCGGGCATCGAGCGCAACGAGACGAACCTACAGGGGGTCGCGGGACGCATGGGCGCGCTACGGCGCGTCGCCGAGGGGAAGGGGTGGTGGGGGAGGGTTATGCTGTACGTGTGGATCGCGGGACTGAGCGTTGCCGCGGTGTTGTTGGTGTTTGTGCTGCCGAAGCTGCGGTTTTAGGGGGCGTTGAAGAAGAGAGGAGATGAGAGGAGATACGACGACGTGATCGTGATTAAGATACCCGGAGCGGAAAAGGGGTTGGAAAAAGGAGAAAAAACAAAGCAGAAACAGAAACAGAAGGCGACGAGTTTACGACGTTACGAGGTTTGCTATTGGACGCATTTGCATAGCTTTTGGCGAACCGGTGAGTTTTTTCTACGAGAAGGAGGTCACTGTGCGCGGCGTTGCGTTAGATAACTCGTTGTAGGAATTCATCGCATTTGAGATTTCCCCCCAATGCAGAGAGGGATGCTATGCTGCTTTTATGTCCGCGCGATACGGAGTGCGAGGTCGACTCATCAGGTCTTGAAGCTTAAGGGCCGAGATGTATCTACGCGCGCTAACTACCTTCTAATTTAATCTTGCTAACTAGGAAAATGCGAGCTGAGTTTTTGAAGTATATCACCATAAGATGCGCCGAGCATCTATTTCCAGCTCATATAGTCGAATGTCGCGATGAATTCACGTCCCAAGATATCGCCTCCCGGCGATCGACCAACTCACCCACTCACTAGTCTTCCGAAGCATGGGACTCAGCCGTGGAGTCGTTCTCGTTGTCTAAGACGATAGGGACAACCTGCACTTTTCTAGACTCTACACCTTGGCGGTCTCGCTGCGCGCGGACAAGCTCGGCGAGGTTGCTGATGGTCGAGGCTGAGGCTTCTTCAGCAGCAGCCATGGCGCTCATTTTCTGCTTCTTGGGGGTAGGTAGAGTCTGCTCGCCATCGAGTCCGCGTTTGGTACCGGCGTAGGATTCATTTCCTAAAGAAGCGAGTTTGGTTCCCTCGTTGCGGTCCTGCTCTTCCGCGACTGGTGCCAGTTCGAGACCGGGTTCCGGAAGGGCAGGCTTGGCCGGCGTTGGTGAGCTGTTGCTGGAAAGCGAAGGGAGCTCGGAAGGTTTGGTGTGGGCGTCTATGTCGGAGACGAGTCCGACGGGCTTCCCTCCGGTCTATATTCGGGGTCTCGTCAGTTATCCAAAACACCGCAGGTTAAATATAATGAGGGGCTAGCTAGAATAGGGGCTTACGGGAGGCTGGTATTGAAACTTGTCCGCAGGCGTGGTGCCCTGTTTGGCGATTCGCTCATCCCAGTCGATTCCTGTCTTCTTGCGGAAGAAGCCCTTGAAGTCGTCTAGCGCGGGCTTGAGGAGGCTAGGCGAGTCGTGGGGGCGGTAGATGATCGGACGGTTGTCACGCGGCTTCTTGTAGAATTTGGTTACGAAGTAATACAAGTGCGGCTTAGGATTCGACTCCCAGATCTGTTGTCGATTTGAAGATGCGAGGTTAGTTATTGTCGAAGAGGAAACATAGAATGAATAGGGGCGAGAGTAAGAGTGAGGGTTGGGTGTACTCACGTAGAGAATGTATTTTTGGCCAACATTTCCGGCCGCCTCGTCGTTTCGGGTAATAGTTATCTCGTAAGAAAAGTATGTCTCATCTCGGTATATATGGTAAAGATCTTTTCATGTTAGCCTTAACTGCGATGCATATGTTGAAGTTGGAGATGAGACTTACTGGTGTTAACAAAGGTTTCCCCTTGCTCAATGCCTTTCCGGGCTTTCTCATCAAGCTTCTTCTTCGCATTTTCCTCCCTCAAGACCTCTCTGAGCGAGTACTCGCGCTCTTTCTCTGTGACAAGAGGAGATTAGCTAAGCAGACCATAGCAACATGCGAATGACCTCAGTTCAGTGCTGGGAGGCTAGTTCATAGTGCGAGGGAAGGTACGGCGAATCCACCGAGGCTCCACGTATTGATACAACAAGAAGGAACTGGGAAGAAATATGAGAACGAGAACAAGGTGAGCAAGAAAAGGAAGAGAAAAAGAAACCCATATTAAAATATACGCACGGCGTCTTCTCTTCTCGAGCGTATCCTCTAGCCAGTCCTTGGTGACGATATGAGTCGCCTTGAACGCCAAAGCCGTCTTGACGGCCGGGAGCTTCTGTTTAAACTGCTCGGGCGTGGCGAGAAGATGAGTGACACCCTCTCCCATGGTGTGGTTGAAGACACCACCATGGTAATTCACCCAACGAGAAACGTCCGCGGCCGTCCAGCCGGGCCCTAAGTTGTCAGCAATGGCTATCTCGTAGCCTTGGAGGAGAGTGGCTCGTCCTCTTTCACGGGAAGCGTGAGGCGCCATTCTAGCTAGTCTCGGTGGTTTAGGAGAGTGATGCTGTGCCCAGTGAGGTGCTGGTAAGGTAAGTGGAAATTAATGTGGTGGTGGTGGTCAGGCATATCAAAAGGTCCCCTTTCTATCTCTGCGTTGGTAAGTAAGTGAGAATATTACACCATTAGACCTACCTAAGTGCTAGGTATATGCATGGTGCTTTATAGCAAGGTATCCGGTACGTTCAAGGGTAACTTTCTGCTCAGAGTGCCAGCGCCACAGTCTCGATACCCTACCTAGGGCTTCTCTCTTAAGCCCACAAAATGCAGGAGCTAGGAGAAACCGTATGGAAACCGCGATGAAAACCTCTAGGATCCCTTAGGCACTCTGAATGCTTTCTGTATTTTATCCTATCCCTAACCTTTCCAAGGCCATATTCACCATACAGCAATCCAGGGCCGCTAGGGGAGTAACATCGATTCGTCAGTAAGGGGATTATCAGTACCTACCTAGGTAGGTAACAAGGAATCTGGAATTTACAGCCTTATGTTTTTTTCTGTGTCGTTTATGCGTTTGCGGTACGTTGGTGGTGCTATTACTCTGGGACTCCTCTTTGTCACTGTCCTACGAACTTAAGACTTTTGCGGTAGGAAGGAGCTGCTCACTATTTCATTGCTGAAGACGCTTCGAAGGCGGACCACCAGAGTTTCGGCAAGTCAGAGGGTAGGAAAAGCCTCTAAATACCTAGCCATATATAGCGTTAACCAGTTCAACTACAGCATCCGAATTCCTCAAAACTTTTGTATATAACCGCCCACTCACCTTCTGGATTGTTAGGGTTCGGGTTTCTAGGAAATCCGTGGTGACTGCAGGATTCGAACCCACGCTCTTCGTTAGAAGAGAGCCAGGCGCTGAACCACCTCGCCAAGTCACCCTTCATGAATAGCTCTGGGGACGGTATTGTTGAAAGCAGGAGGGATATTTTGAGTAAAAAGACAATCGGTTGGGAAGGTGAAATAGGTTGGGACGCGCAAACATCTAGCGAGTGCAAGTCTGAGGGCCATCTTCTATCTCATGCCATAATGATGAGCCAGAAGTGTTCCCGGGAATTCCTCACGAAAATTATTACTGTCATTTTCGAGAAGGAGCCTGGTGGTGCCCTCCATCGGCCAGTTAAAGGTCGTGATGTCCGGGACGCGGAGGCCGACTAAGCGGATGCCGTCCCGGTCAGACGTCTTGCGGGTGGACCCCCGGGGTCTCCACCTTCGGCGAGTATAGCAATGCCGTGAATAAGTTAGGGCCGCTCATGTACGAGATGTTGGAGCATGCACAAGAAGTAAGCCTTTATTGATGTTAAGGACACAAGGACAGGTACCACTAAACCCTAGGTGCCTTATGGAACCTACGGGAAAATGTCGACAGAGTTAACGGTTAATCGCGAGAGATGATAGAAAATTATCATACATTAGGTACCTACATAGTCGTCTTATATATGAGACCTGTTAGGATTGCATATATCTATTTTCTCCCCTTTTCGCTTCTCGTTCTCCCTTTTTCCCCTTTTCTCGTTCTTCTCGTTCTTCTTCTCGTTCTTCCTTTTCTTCTTCTCGTTCTTTCTTTTCTTCTTCTCGTTCTTCTTCTACTTCTTCTACTCCCTCTTTTTGTCCTTTAAGCAGTCGTGAGAGTTTTACCAAATAATGGTGGCACGGTGAACTGGGCCTAACGAATCAGCTCGTTGAGATCCTGGGTACCTAGGTATTTAACCTTGACGGTGGTCTACAGTTAT
This sequence comes from Hypoxylon rubiginosum, assembly GCA_902806565.1. Classification (NCBI taxonomy): domain Eukaryota; kingdom Fungi; phylum Ascomycota; class Sordariomycetes; order Xylariales; family Hypoxylaceae; genus Hypoxylon; species Hypoxylon rubiginosum. The sequence goes on from CADCXA010000036.1 coordinate 24,533, forward strand.
TCGTGAGCGTAATGGTCAGCTCCCTCCCAGCTATCCTGGCACTATCTCCTACATTCCCCAATAGTCTTAGCTGGTCAACTGGTCAGAAGATGAAGTTGCTTAACATCAGAGCTCATGAACACAAGACAAGAATCGTATTCTCTAAGATGAGTGGGTCTGCCAGAAGGCCTAGGGCCGGGCCGGGCCGGGATCAGCTAAACCAAGCTCCGTAACTGTAAAGACTACCTGTCATGGTGTGGTTTTAAATTCTCGGGGTGCTTTTAAAATTAGGGATACTCTTATCTAGGAGGCGTCCTGTAAGATTCTTAAGCGCCTATCTTATCACAACCAAAATCATTGGCATCTGCTATGGGGCGGCGCAGCTATCACTTCGATCTGTAAGCGGTGCCTTAACCCGAGAAGGATTCAGCTAGAGCTGTAAGATTTTCAATGTGTTGGTCCAAGATACCTTACGAGGTAGTCAAGTGATAGAAGCTCACTAGATAGGTAAATAGAGCATCAAGCCGCACAGACAGGAGTATCATGGGGCCTAGCCCGGGATGAGGGGTAAGGCCTGTTCGCTAGGATATCTCTTGCTGTATGTATACCCGCGCAAGTAGTAGGAATGAGTATTCCACGTAGAAGAGGATATATTTACTATGATCTCGGCGGCGTTGCTACAGAAGAAGTCGTTAACCTCACTGCAAATGACTAGGTACCTTCGGTTATACGCCCCCCCCCCCCCCCCCCCCCCCCCCCCAGCACCCCTGTCTAGGCCAACAGGTCAACTCGTCGTCCAACTGGCCAAGAACTCAAAGGCTAGAACCCTTACAGCCAATCAGTGGCGAAGAGGCATTTTATTCAACCTTAGGACGCTGTTAGATGATAGTGTTTATACGTGTTTCGCTTCAGGGGCAGTCACGGCAAACCCCCCCCCCCGGAGAAGGCATTACGATTGGATCGTCCTCCGAGATTTCTCTAGAGTAGCTCCAGTTCTTGATTGATTCCCAGTTCACACACACTGACCGAGCGTTGGATCGGCTTGTTGGCTTGCTCTGTTCGGCAGATGTCCATGCAAATGTATACAAGGCGGTGCTGCCATGGCACATTACGGTAATTCGAAGAGCCTCGATACAGTGATCTTTAGAGCATTATTATTAGCGACTTGGTGATTTCCATAAGGAGTGTCGATGGGTACATACCAAGATGTTGGTGAAGATAATGTTCTTGACCCTCCGTGATGTTCGCATAATACCTGTCGCGGTATAGATACAGACGCAGTTGTCGCTATGCGGATAGATCAGCTACTAGTCATTACCGTTCGTATTGAAAAGCTTACCAAACAGTGAAGCTCATGGTATACAGCAAGGGTGGCAAGATAGCCTCCACTACTCAGTTGAGTTGTCCCGTCTTCTAGAGACTCCTCCCCCTGAATCATCTCTTCACGAGTAGCAGCAAAGTACGTCGCTGCCGCACGATTAGCATAGAACATGAAACGTATAGAGTAGAATCATTATTACGCGTTAAAAGACCATCCCATGCCTTTTCTTGCTCAACCGTTGGTGCCCCAGCGTACACACTGGGCTCATTCTGATGTAAAGCGTGATTGCCATTTATCTCGTACTGGACGAAGTCCTTGGCTGGAGCTTGATGGTCGTAAGTAAATGAGCGAAATTAATGCAAGTATACTTACACCAAGTGGCACCCTTCGGCATCGTGAGATGTGTTCTTCGAAACCCGCCGAACCAGATAAATCCGAATAACATGAAAATTATCAGGTGGAGGAAAATGGTATAAGCACCTGGAAATGCAGGGGTGGCCTTCGGTTTATCACACCTAGGTGATATATCCGACTCTTGGTCGGTAAAGAGTTCTTCTGAGAGCCGTAGAGGCTGTTCCTCGTCTGGCAATAGCTTGCTCATTGCGCTGTTAGAGAGAAGTGTCACCTAGCCGGAGCAAGATAGTACCAGACACGATATAGAAAATCATCCGGTCTTTGAAGTCCTGCAAAGGAAACGATACAGAAAGGTTGAAGTTGATGGGTTATGTGGCACGAGGCCAACCATGCGATGGCGAGAACATGGAGCCCCCATACCCCCCTTTTGACCAACAGGCCTATGGTCCTACCCAGGTAGACAAGGGCTAAGACCCTGGCATTATGTGTCTCGGTCTGAAAATTTATTATGACTTTCACGGTGTCTACGAGCATTCATATCACCAGCCAACCGAATACCTTGCTGCTTATAACTTGAGTTGCATTGCATACGAACGGTGAGCCGTCTTTTTGATATAGGTATAAGTAGATTGTTGCAGGAGGCAGCTTTTCCTGAAACTGCGCATATTTAAGTATTCGTCTGCTCCCGTCCACAGTTGAGCTCGGGACATTTCTTACATCAAACTCAACCCAGTTTGAATACCCAATATCGTCTCATTCCCAAGCAGATCCATCATGTATTCAGTCAAAACTGTACTCATGTCCATTATCCTCGCCATCGGACTAGCACAGGCTGCTCCCTTGATTCAGAGTAAGATATCACCAAACCCCTTTCTACGTCTTATACCTAACAATGGAAAGATAGGGAGTCGGCCCTCAAGGGCAGCAACTTCGAGAACCGCGATTTGCAGGAGTGCCGTCAGGCCAACGACCCCGACTACGCTGCCCCTGAGGGTATCCAAGCTGACCCATGCTTCTAAACCCAACTCTTCGTCGTCTAGGCTTCGACACAGTTGTGATTGGATAGGAGGAGGTTATTGAGTGGCCAATTGGGTGTCGAGCGAGAGCTAGGAACGGTGAAATGCGGTCCGCTTGATGTTATACAAGATACCACCGAGCTTTGAGCTGCTTGTAGTGCTGCCATGAAGTTTAGATAAGCCCGAAGAGACACGTCACAAGTTCACCAGCTGAAAGGGTCTTTTACATGATGTGTGATCAACCCCCTATCCAGGCTACATATATCGCAGACTCGGATTGGTTACCAACCAGCATTGTCCTAGATCCCGTATGTGACAACATAGACAAGTGCAGCCGTATCCCAGGGTACGCAACGTTCGACGAATAAAATCGCATGGTCTTGGTTTAAGGTTGGATAGAATAGGAATGGCCTGGGATGCAGTATACCCGGGCAGGTAATGTGATTATGTGCCAATGCGGCTCAGTTACCATCCTGACTTGTTTGGTAACTGGTAGCTCACCCTTTTAACTCTAATCGAAGAGCCCTGCCGTCTACCATAGAAGGAGTATCTACTTGTTACAATGACTCCTGGTGTGGAATGATAAAATTCAAGGGCTTATTTTCTCCTGTGCTATACACGGGCTTATATGTTGGTTCTTAGAGTCCTCAGCCTTTACCCTTTGCCGTCATACCCTCACAAGTAAGAATTAGAGAGTATGATTAATTAATCACCACCTAATGACTATGGCTTCTGGTTTGGGGATTACCACTGCCACACACGTAATCCGTGTTAGTACAGAGCTTGGTGTTACACGAAGTAAGGGGGTCTTTGTATGCATAGCACACACGCTACCACCAACAATTACAGTAGGTATCTTTAATACCTGAATATCTCAGTGACATATCGAGCCGTTTATTTGAACAGGCTTCCCCATTAGCTTAGAGCTCCAAGGAAACGCTATTGACTCTCAATTTATTTCCAATGACGCACGAACAGTTCCGTGTGGCCATAATCGGCGGTGGGCTGGCTGGAGCCGCACTGGCAAACGCTCTAGTTCGCATCTCTCACGTAGACGTCCACGTCTTTGAATCGGCACCCGAGTTCTCGGAGCGTGGCGCGGCGGTAGGGCTTTCTAAGAATGCCCAGCTAGCTCTAGTGAGTGGTTTATATATGAACAAGTTTCAACTTTACAAGGGGCTCACTAATGGCCTTCTCAGGGCTCGGGGCCAGAAGCCGGGACTATCGTCCTCGACCTCGCGGCGGATGACCCCGGCATGATTGTGCATCGGGCTTCTCTCCTTCGCGAGCTTATTGCCCCGTTGCCGAAGGAGTCTCTCCACCCCAATAAGAAGCTCACCGCCATCAATCCTAATGAATCTGGCGTCGAAGTAGCTTTCCAAGACGGTACCGTCTATCATTTCGATGCAGTGATCGGCGCAGACGGCATATTCAGCACGGTCCGGGAGCATGTCCTCCGGGGCGTCGGCGCTGACGAGCAGTCTTCCGCATCGCCGGCGGGGTTCTGGGACTGCAGGAATGTGGTTCCGTTCGAAAAGGCCAAGGCGGCCCTAGGTGAGGAATACTTCGACGTCGACCGACAATACGACTGGGTCGGGGACGGTGCGTTTATCCTGCATGACGTCCTGGAAGATAGGACTATGGTCCAGTGCGTCATATCGGGTGTCGAAAAGGATGCCTCGAAAGATCGAGACAGGAGGCGTCCGCTTACACGGGAAGCCTTGGCCGCATCATTAAGCAGCTGGCTGGGCGGTCCAATTGCCGACTGTATGATCAGTGTATGTACTTGTTGAAAACTTCCTTTCTATGTTAAGGAGACATTTTGACTATTTCGCAGCTCATCTGCGACCAACCTGATCTATCCGGATACTCCCAGTGGGAGCACAAGTCGACTCCGACTTACGTCCGCGAGCGGGTCTGCCTCGTAGGCGACGCCGCCCACGCAACCTCGCCGTGGCAAGGTGCCGGCACTGGGTTGGCCATCGAGGATGCGATGGTCCTCGGAGCCCTCTTCGCCAGCATCTCGTCCGCGAATGAGATCTCCGCCGCATTCAAGGCGTACGACTTACTAAGGCGGCCTCGGTGTCAGCAGGTCATCGACTCGAGCCGAGAGACGGGGCTGATACTCTGCGGGCAGGTAGACTTGCATGCGGACGAGTTGAGGGAATTGCTTGCGCCGAGATGGAACTTCATTTTCGGGCTGGACATGGAGCTGCACAAGCGTGAAGCGCTGGAGGCGTTGAGGACGGCGCAGCAGAAGTGACAGGATGGATACGAGTCGGGTTGTTGAGGTAAATGTGATTCGACTAGCACGTCTTACCTTGTATGCTATACCAGTTCCATTATGACAGTCCGGTTCAGCTATGAAGTATGATAGCTCTCTCTCTCTCTCTCTCTCTCTCTCTCTAGGAGCTCGTATAAGGGAGGGATGGATATGATCTCGCTTGCCTTCTATTTTCCCTAATAGAGGCTACTGTGAGACCGAGTACCTAGGTATTTAGAGATACGCGTGTAAAAGCAGACGATAATTGGGTAAGGTCGGAAGCCATCGCCTTAATTTCGGTGTGCTAACCACGTGTCTGATATTGAACGAATGAGTATTTCATAATAGGTCATCACTAGATCCACCGACGTGCTATATAAGTCGGCATTCCAGTTCCTTAAGGGGCACCGCTTCGAGATCAAGTGATTATAAAGGAAACCTGACATATATTTATGAAAGCGACATAGGAAGTCTGATTACCGCCTTTTGAACTCTACGTTGATGATAACCTGCACATTGACCGATACCATCGTAATTCCTCGGGAGAAAATACCGCAAATTTTTCTTGCGCACATATGTGCATGAACCGTACAACGTCCCTAGATAGAGGCTGGTCGCGCACGTCATGATACCCTGGCGCCCCTAAAGTTATAGGCACCTTATCCATCTCGTCGTGAGAACCACTTGCTAGGCTCGGTTCCTTAGCAGTGCCGAAGAGACCTTGAGGTTCAAAACATAAGCCGCTCGAATCCCCAAGCGTTCGGGACATGCTCAGTGCTACGTACTGGAGGAACTAGGCGTGTCGAAGCTCGACTGGCTGAAGGAGGGAGCCGAGCTGTCGTTGCCGAACGAGAATGATGAATTGAACGGGGGTTGCTGGCCCTGCTTTGCCTGTCCCCAGAACGACCAGCTGTCGGCCGAGGGAGGCGCCGAAGCCGACACGTCGTCGCTGGTCTTTCCGCTTTGCTCCCCTTTTTGTTCTGGTGATCGCAATTCCTCCCCAACCGGACCTGAAGCGGGGTCAGGAGCCGCTGGCATTCCAGCCTCATTAGAGCCCTCAAATGCCGCCCCCCAATCAAAAGCACTCGTCTTCCCCTTTTTCTTCGATTTCCCTTTCTTTTTCAACTTTCCGGTCCCCGCATAAAACCAATTGCCTTCAAGTCCTGGATCGGGGTTACAGGCTGGCTGCGTCTCGGAAGGCAGAACGGCGGTAGGTTCTTGACCTTGGGTTGCGACTGGCCGCAACGCGTCCTTCTTCTCGTGCCACAGATCAACCATGGCCGCGAGAAGGAAGCTAGGAAGCGACACCTTCTGGCGAGAGTGTTCCGGAAGATCATCCATAGGGGATGCGGAGGGGTTTTCCATAAGCAGCTCGATTAGGGACTTGACGTAGTCGCGAAACCATGTGTCGTCGGCTGTATAAAGCTCAGCCATCGCCAAGTTGAGGAGCTGTGCTACTGGTAGGTCGCGCCCAAGACGTTTGATTTCTTCCCTGGTGAGCTCTTCTAGAGTATGCATCTCATATTCTCTAGCCAACGCGTACACCCGCACACATGTTTCAAATTCGGCAGCTCTCTTTTCATTGGGGGACGATCCTTTTGGTTTGAGACTCTGGTACGTGCCGGTATAAAGGTAATGAACAAGGGTGTGGCCCGATTCGTAAGAAATATCTCCCATTATGACTGTGTAACGGGAGTGTCGTGCAATATCATAATCACCCCGGCGTCCGACACGAGAGAACAGCTTGGGATATTTCTGAAGGAACGCCTCAGGAACGCGGAGCGGTTCTCCATTTCTGAACTGTATAACCCTAGTATAGTCATACGGGCTTGAGTCCGCCGTTAGCATCAAGGCAAGCGCATCAAGACGAGAAAATGGCGCCCTACGATGTATCTGGCCGTGTATCCACCACTTCCGTCTGACAGTCTTCAGTTGCCTGAGGCAAGGTACTCTTTTCGTCCGCCATCTCTGCTTTTCGACCTTGAATGAAATTTCCTCTATTCTAAAGGCAGTAGAGATACCGGTTTTGTCGTTTGTTAACTACCAGCGGGAGTAGTTGTGAAGGGTAGGTTTTGCAGTCGTGAATTTGGAGCCAACAGTATCGCGTTTGAAATGTGATAAGTCAGACGCGCTTAGGCCGCCATTAGGCAACCAGATCGGAGTATGAATAACCAAACGTACCGTGTACGAAATCGCACCGTGCTGATGTAGGACATGGCTGGCTACCTGCCGATGTGATTCGCAGAACTAGGCAATATCAGCGTAGACATAAGCATCAAGTAAAATCGATCACTAGTTACTTGCGCGGGTTGAACACACCCACGCCCCCCCCGAATGGAGAGTATACATACCTCCTGAACACCTACACGAAGAAAAACGCCTTCTTATGAGGATAAATTTTCATATTCATGGGTATCATATCGTATCAAGCAGTTTAGGCCCCTTTTCTTCCAGAGGTGCCTACAAAACAGTCGCCAAAAGACCATCGTACGCCACACCTAAATGCCCATGTTATAAGTGCTGAAATCTTGCACACCTAACACACTCTAGCATTCCCCTGTCTTTCATTAGAAGAAAGTACTCTTCTTCTTCTGCACCTTCCCCGTCCCCTCGCCCCCGCTCCCGCCCCTCCTCCTCCCCGCTGAGCCGCTGCCCGACGCGTTCCCGTTCCCGTATCCGTACCCGCCCCCCTGCGGCGGCGGCGCCCCGGGGCTACTCCCCACGCCGTGGAACCAGCTGCCGAAGACGCCGCCGTGAGGCTGCTGCTGCTGCTGCGGCCGGGGCCCGGCGCTCATCGGGCGCGGGGGCGGAGCTGGAGGGTGCAGCTGAGCGGCATTGTTGTTATTATTATGTCGCGGGGGCAGGCTGGGCTTAGGCCCGAAGTCCTGGCCCGCGAGTCCGAACTCCTTGCGCAGGCGCTCCGTCTCCCTGGCCACCTCGGCGTCGCGGCGCTGGCGCTCTCTTTCCTCGTCCTCGAGCATCTTCTTAATGCGCTTCTGCTCGGCGCGGTCGCGCTTCGCGCGCTCACGCTCCTCCTGCTGGACTAGCGCTTGTAGCCGCTTGGTCTCGGCATCGATCCCAGCAGTGTCCCGCGGCGGCGTCGGCTGCTGCGTGACGGGCGAGGTGGCCTTGGCGGGAGGCGTGTTGCCGATCGCGCTGGTCATCATGTGCGCCGGCGACGTGGAGGCGGCCGGGGTGGGCCTCGAGTTCTTGCGCTTGTTGGGCGCGCCGGCGACGTTGAAGGTGTCCCGGGTCGGAGAGAGATATATCTCACGGATAACCTCGGCACCGAGCAGTAGCACGACCTCGAGACCTTTGCGGTCTTCTATTTCCACTCTCCGTAGATTCGGCTCGTACATGGTAAGACTGGGCTCCTTGGCGTGCTTGTACATTGCTATGGTAATATCTGGGTCCTTGTTCTTTCTGCCGTCTACCGACGTGCCTGTCATGTAGCACGTCATGTCCTTGGAAAACTTGCTATCCCTCTTCCACTTAAACATGATTTTAGGCGTGAGGCTGCTAGCGCCCGGATGATTTAGCTGGCGGTCGACCTTGGACACGGACGGCACGCGGAAGCTCTGCTGGGGCATCTCGAATTCCCACGACTCCTTCCCCGTCCAAGTGCTCTTCTCGCCCTTCACAGCAACCTGCTGTTCCGGATTGTAGAGTTGTATTGTAAAACCGTCGGGTATTAGAGGTACGGGCGGGGGAGGTATGCCATTTTGTTGTCTGACTTCGGCGGCGGAAAGAGTAGGTTGTTGGAATTCGGGCTCGATCAAAACCTCGCCGAAAATAACATCTTGTATTGCTGCGTCCCCCAAGGCTACGGCATACTTGTTTTTGGATTGGGGTAGGTCTGGGTTTATTTTTTGAATCGAATATTCACCAACAGGTTCGGAGCCACTCTGGGTGAAGTAGAGGATATTCAGGAGCGGATCAGACGAACGTCTGTAGAAAAACGCAGGTAGGTTCTCGTCGAGCATGTTGAAGTGTTGCGTACGTCAAGTTAGTAGTTTCCAGTTATTTGCATGTGAATGTACATTTTATGATCGTGGCAGGCTACACGAGGACAAGCGGACGAAGAGTCAAGACGGATGGCGGGTGATATATAATTGGTCCAGCAGAGGAAAAGAAGGAGGTCGAAATCTAAATATATGTATGTCTTCGAAAAGTGTCGCAGCTGACCAGGGCTGCCAGGAGTACGTAGGTGGGTAGGGTAGGGACGGAAAGGATGACGAAGCAAAAACTAGGCGCTGATCTCGGTCTGCATGGCGAAGAGATGGAGGCTGAGTTTGGATTGCCCTTGACAAAAAGAATGGAGGCGTGCCAAGGGTTTACTCTGTAATCTTCAAAAGAGCCAACGAGTACACCGATGCAATGCGAATAAAGAAAAAAACAGGACATACACTATATACTTATGTACTGTACAAGAACTTGGAGAACTCGAGTCTGGAAGCGACGGATGGTATTATCGCAAAGTCACCAATCGTTTAGCAGACTGGTAGACCGAACGCTGTCGTCATGTGCCTTTTTTTGTCCCTTCATCCCTTCCCACATGTGATGCTCCCAGGCTCCTCAGTGGGCTGGTGGGTTGGTGGGACCTGAACTTACAGGGACCATCCCGCTGGAGAGTGAACTGTAACGGCCGAGCGAGTACTGAAAGGAACTCCGCGCCACAGGGCTAGAGGCTGTGTAACTCAGCTCAGAGCACTTTGGCCAATCGAATTGCTGATTATACATCTCTAGACTCGTCGACTCTCGGCTTCAGCATAATCAACACGCGTACAGCCCATCTTGCTGTGTAGATCTACATTATGAACTGGATTGGCTTGCGCAACAAAGTCTCTAGATCAACACTTCCCCTCTTCCTTCATCACCAAACAACTGTTGACAGCTATAGCTGTTAGCAATCCATTCTCCATTAGTCTAGGTAAGTACCCAACCATACCGATCAACTAACCTAGCATCGTTTGACAGAATTGTAACAATAAGTCACACCTCCTAAGATCGCCCGGTATACCCATAAGGATGAACACGGTCTGACAGTCTAGTATAGCCTCATGTTGCCAGTTTTCTATGTAAGGCGGATACCCAAGACTAGGGACTATTGTACTACCATATACGAAACTCCGATCCTCAGTCGACGTAAGGAACACCCACATGTCGTTATTGTTCAACGGTGTACGAGGATGTATGGAGAATTTCCTACCCAGATGAACATTCAAGTAACTACTTAAGGTATCGTACCACAGAAATGAGACATTGGCTCTCAAAGTTATATAGGATTGATATTCATTATCGTCTGCTTCCTCTAACATTAACTCTTGCCCCTACATCCCTCAGGTCCTCTTTACATGAAAAACTCATGGTATAAACGCTATAAAAAAAAAAGGGAGTCAACCTCAACACCGGGAGTGAGACAAATTCCACCCAGCAAGACGCTAACAGGCAATGGAATACATCGTCAGATCGATGACGAGAGTGTAAGTGTAAGTGTGCTATATATATACAAGACAAGCTGATATCGACAGACACGGAGCCGTCTGTCCCTTTGAGTTCTCATGTCGATAATTCGAAGGAAAATACCCATGGCACTGGGAATAGTAATCAAGATGGAATGAAATATTGTTCGCTGTATTGATCTGATGGTGTTGATATTAGGTAGATACCTACTAGGTAGGTATGGATGTGGCTTGGTCAATCACCGGTAGGCGGTCTGCCGAGTCATATTAATCTCGCCTGGAACGGCTGGCATGACAGGTACCTCTCCCCGTTCCCGCGCCCTCGAGCCCGCTCTCTTCGCCCGCCCCGCCTGCTGGTTGACCCAACTGCCGATGGAGCGGAACCGGGCGGGGCGGTCCTCGCTCGTCGTAGTATATATGGTCTCTCTCTTTTCGCCGTCCCGGCTTACCCAAGAATCTCTAGCGGCTGGATTGTCTCGAGCGGCGTCGCCTGCGTTCAGAGTATCTGAACCCGGATCAGGCAGCGGCTTTTGGACTGCTAGTGGCGGCGGTATGATGATGTCTCCGTCACCGAACCCGGAAGATATAGATGACAGTTGGCTCGCTCGATTTCCCGGGCGTTGACGAGGTATTTCTGATTCGTTATAGTACGGCTGCGACATCTGAGTCATTTGCGACCTCAAAGTCAGGTTGACGTTGTTGTTGATCGATGAAGTATCGTTCTCCGATGGATACTGATCCATCATGCTGGCGGGTGCCAGGTTGTTATTTAGTGGCTGTCGAAGAGTGCCCGACTCCGAATTCGACGCCACCGAGCGGACGACGCTACCGGGTCCTGGAGGATACGTCTTGCCAGGGGCAAAGAAATTCCCGGACATCGTAGTAGCATATTCACCCTTCTCGTAGATGGGAGGCGCCTCGTTTGCCATGTAGACCGTACGGCCGTCCCAAGTGCCCTCCACAGGCGCTTTACGCCTCCAGGACAACTTGTCAATAAATCCCAAGCCACTGCTACCGTCCTTTGGCCTCTTCAGGACCCTGTAGATAATCCAACCGATGAAGCAGAACAAAATGAAAGCGCCTTCTTACGTTAGGATTTGATTTCATCACATGTACATTGGAGCTTGCTTACCTATTGCGCCTGCAGCAATGAGAAGGTGCTCTGCCGTGGGATCTAGCCCTCGAGAATTGTTGTCTTTATCCCCGTGCATTTTATGCTTTCCCCCGTCGTTGCTGCCGTCACTGCTATCATCCATACTGAAATCCTTGGTGGGCTTTTCAAGTATTGACGAGGTGGTCTCAGTGGTTATCTGAAGAGGAGTTGCTGTAGGAGTTGACTGAATTTCCGAGGTTATAGACGACAATAGAGAGGTAGAGATACTCTGGGTACCTTCCTCTTTCCTATCAGAAGGAATACCGGGAGGAATATTGGAGGGAAGGTTTAAGATTGGAGTAGTGGTAGTGGTAGGAGATGTAGGCAGCTGCTAATTTATTAATTCATGTTGCTCTCTCAGACTAGCATGCTGACGCACCTTGATAGGATTTAGGGGAGGAGTGGGCGCGGGAGGGTTAATTTGAGGCGTAAGAGTGGTCAAGACGTCCGATAGAGAGGTAGTAGCTTTACTCGGAGGCAGAGCAGTTAAAGTAACGATAGACCCTGAAGAGCTTGCTGCAGTCGGTATAGTCTGCTGTGGAACATTGCCGTCGTCCTCGATATCGGAATCATCGTCGCTAAGGTCGTCGCCACTAAGGTCGTCACCACTAGAGTCTCCGGGTTCGCCTCCGTCACCTGGACCATCGGCGAATTTGTTAAAATTGCGGTTTCCACCATCATCGTCTCTGCTGGCAAGCCACCGTGCTCTCATTCTTCTGCTGCTGAAAGAATCGGTCTCGACATTCCTACCATCCGACTCAAGCGTCGATCGTCGGTCCATTCTCGGTAACCTCCTCCGTAGTCTGATGGACTGAGGTTGTCGTACGTCGTTAGATGGCGGCATGTTGTCACTCGAAAACTACCCACGTGCGCCGAAATGCTCTGCATCCAAGCACTCGATTCGGTTTTTTATTTGCATAGCATGACCGGTAGGCAAGCAACGTCAACGAACGATAGATATTCCTATGATCGCTCTAGACTTTCGACGAGGTAGACCGAGAGCGACAGGACGGAATGAATCGAATACCAAGAAAACCCAAACCTGGGGGTTTGACAAATAGAATACAAGAAGGCCCGCCTTGAAGGAAAAAGAGAGGAAGAAGAAGGGAAGAGGCAAAAAGAAAGCCAAGAGTGTCGGTGATACGAAATAATGAGAGAAGAAAAGACAAATCTAGAAAGGCCTGCGTATCAGATCTAGGAAGAAGAGTCCCTCAGTCCAGATTCGGGAGACGCGAGCTCAGCTGGTGCAACATGTCTCAAGGGTGCAAATGGGGCCCCTTCGATAACCCCTGGCCGGTCATCACCCCTGGTCGACGGGGCCTTTGCATGTAGTAACAGTTTTCATCCTAGACCTACAAGCCGATAGGGCCTTGGCTAGTAACTACATAGTATAGAACACAATAGTTGAATTTGTCATCGTCACTATGCACTGAACGTGCGGTCTGAACTCGAGTATACTCTCCATGCTATTATGTTCAATCGTGGAGATGACGACAACTAGTATCTCGGAAGAGAGGCTGTGTAGACACGAATGAGAATCAGTCAGGTCTTCGTTACGTACTAAAACTGACGTATCTGACCATAAGATGTGGCTTGATGTTGACGAATGGAGGCCTGTAAGAGCCAGTTCACACGAAGCCGCGAATCGTTCGTTGTTTGAGGCTCAATGAGAACAACAACACGAAGACATTATGCCGCCATCGTCATGTGGATGAGCCATCTACCACTAGCCAGCTAGCTCAAGGCAGATTTGAACTGAACAGACGAAGCTCCACGTAATTCGGCCGGTACCATTAGGGGTTGGTATGTCAGAACGTATCAATTGTCAGCGCTTCGAGAGACTCTTTCCGTCTGTTGTTGATGAGCGTGCATAGACTTGAAGTTGAAGCTGTAACAAGACTACCAGGTTGTCCCGTATCAGGCAAGGGTAAGGCAGGGGTATTTTGCGGGGGGCTACCGGGTTTCAACCAGGGGGGGTTCTTGACCAGCGGCGCTGAACTTGATACAGATCGGCGTCTTGCATTTCTCGGCTCTGCCTTGCAGTGGGACCGTGCTCGGAACCGTGGGCCGTACTATGTAAAAGAGAGGGAGCTGATGCCTTCCGAGAAGAAAGAAAAGGTACCTTTCTGACATCTGACATCCAATTGTTTGTGACACTGAGAAGTAAGTCCTGTTCGATATACTCTTGTTCGTTCGGTTCACGGCTACGATAGGATGGGTCTAATTAGAAAACGTCCGATAGCAGGTTCCAGCATTCTTGGTGATATAGCTAGAGGTAAATATCCCGTAGTGCTCTACTATGTACAGCGTACTAAAAGCCTCGGCGCCAACCCAAGCCAAGCTGTCGCAAGCTTTGCCTCTTCAGAGATTTCCAAGATCTATCTGGTTTTTACTGTGATAAGCTTTTTGGATTTTCTCATCTTGATCTGGAACGTTGACTACATCTCAATCGACCCTGTTAATAATACGACTTACTCTCTAGTCAGATTAATCGTTTCGTCTAAGAAAAAGGCAAAAGGGGAGAATGGCAGATAGCGCTATAGCGCTAATAGGAATCGAAACTGAACTCCCTTTTAACCCTCCAAGTGTCTACTAGGTAGTCCTACCTAGGTATAATCGCAACTAGAGTCAGGTACAGATAGTCAATTGGGAATCATGATAACGAGACAGGGGTTTCCCGTCTCCTGTCCTCTCCCCCGACGTTCTTCCGGATAAGAACAGGGCCTGGGTCAGTCCGAACCGGGGGAGACATTCGTCGCCCGGGAGGCTTGCCGAGTGTTATCAAGTTTAGGTATCTGTCGATATTGTTACAAAATCCCTCTTTCTGTGAATACCTAAGCAAATCTTCAAGCCTTTGCGTCGATTCTTTGCGTCGGTTTGTGCATATTCGTAGGATTTCTTGTGTGTCTACGCCCAAAGCAACATTGGGGTCGATTAATACCGAGTATACTACCTGACGTTACCTTCTCCCCGTGTAAGTCAGCAGATTCCGCTCGAATCGGACTCCCAAATGTCAATCCGAGTCTCTCTCCTCACGGAGGCAGACATCCCAGGTGCCATAACCGCGATCCAGTAAGTCGAAGTCGTCTCTCCTTCGCTTCCTTTCTCCTGCTTCCCACCCTCCCCATCCTACCGGCAGGTAACAAACCCGATGCGACGGAACGTTGGATGGTCGTATCGTGCGTGACCTGACGCTCCAGGTCGAGGAGGGGGGTAAAATAAAGGGGGGAAGGGAGCGCTGCGGCTGATCAAGTTCTCTTCAGCTCCCCGAGTCCTCGCCATGGCATTGCTAACATAATCCTCCTGCTATCGAAAGACAAGCTTTCGCGGATGATCCCTACAGGAATTGGGTCTTTGACAAATCCACGGTAAGCCATGTCTCCCTTTTTTCCCCTTTACCGGAATTTTTCTCTAGTACTACATAATACATCATGCTATTGAAGACCTTCGTCAGCTTGGCATAAAACCCCCATCTGGCCCGTCTCTACGCCAAGGCCTCTCTCAACGCCAAGATTTGTTTCAAGGGCGTGGAGATGATGGGCCGCGCAAGTTGAAGACGATTCCATTTGCCTTTTGCCTGTTTTTTTTTGTCTGTTCCGTGTCCACCTAATAGTAAACGAATTGCTACCCACCCGTTACGCAAACGCAGCTCTCCAGCATTGATTTAATGGCTTGTTTTGTTTCGCGTCGTGGAGGCGGCAGTTCGAATTCTAGGAGCGATTGGATAAACAATTTCTGGACAGTACGTTAACATCTGCCCATCAGTTCGACCCGCAGCGCAACGCGGTCTCTCTTGGCATACGGTGTCGATGGGGCATGCGTAATGGCATATTCCACGTCGCGAAGGCGGAGGGCAGCGACGAGGTCCTCGGCGTCGCCTGTTGGCTGCGGCCGCAGGGGACAGGCCGGCCTCCGAGTTGGCATGACTGGGTCGAGGACTGGCGGCTGTGGCTTAGCCAGGTCGGGATGAATCTCTACTACGGCCGAGGCGGCCTCAATGTCAAGGTAAGAAAACCCCTTTCTATTTTTCCTCCAAATTCATCGCGTCGTTAAAAAGGTGCGGGTAATAAAAGAACAAGCCTTGATCTGCCGACTTGGCTGCATATGGTGGGTTGTTTGGGTAAGGAGAACCGCTTGATGCACCAGTCGGAACAAGGAGTTGTCGTCCTCAGGGGGGAAGACAAAAAGAGAGAGACCCCCCAGCTCGTTCACCTTCGCCCTCCGCATGGCTCGTTTCAGCGATTGTGTCAGTCGGTTGGTCAGAACCGAAGTTGCTAGATGCACATACACTTCATTTCGACCTTGAATACACTCTCGAGCATCGCAACGTGGCCGCTGACTTAACATGAATTTTCTAGCGGTATTACATATGGAAGGAGGCCCAGGCCAAGGCGCAGTCGTCGGTCTGGACCGACCCGCAAGGCTACTACTTCCTCAACATCATGGTCGTGCTGCCCAAGGCCCAGCACAGAGGCGTAGGCCGCCTCATGATGAAGGCCGTGACCGACCGGGCCGACGTCGAGGGGAGGAAGTGCTACCTCGAGTCCAGCCGCGACGTGCCGAATATGCACATCTACGGCCGCTGGGGCTTCCAGTTCGCCAAGGAGCTCGAGTGCGACGACGACGGCACGGCCATCAAGCTCTTCGCCATGATCAGAGAACCCGACGCCGGACCCCAGACGAAATAATCACACGGTAATAGTATTCGTCTTGTGTCCTTACATGCGCGTGGATATAACTAGGTGGATTTCTTAGATCAACTAGGGCAATGGACAAGCATTGTCTTTTCTCCTTGATCCCCTTCGGGGGGTAGAGACGACTTGTAGGATGTCGATCACAAGCACATGAAGATTTCCGGCTGTCGTCCCTCGGCTTCCTCTACACCCGCAAGAGTACCTCGCCGAGTTCAAGAAAAATCTCACATGAAAGCAATATTTATTTCTAATTTTCGTCTCATATTTGCGACTCCATTACTCTTTCCTCCAATGATCTTAGCCGAGGTTAGCCGGATGAGAATGGCTCAAGCAAGCATGTGCAATTATTTGGATACCCTTCTTGTATTTCAAAGCGGATTGTTGATTCAGGATATATATATGGAACAATACACCGATCTCTCAAAAGACACAGACCTTGACTGCTTCGGTTGATTACTTTCCGCGTAAGAATCCAAACTCAGGCAGGGGATATGTTACTATAGTCATTCATGGCACCTTTCCGGCTCTTGCCACATAAGTAGATCAACAAGGGACTTTAACATCGTGGAGGAACATTATCTTGAGGTTGATTGGCTACTTGTACAAACGGAAGCGTACCCTGGCTAGCTAGCTTCGCGCATCACGGATCTATCTTAATCTGGGAGGATTGTATAGGCGAAAAAGAGCCCTCTATACGTGCCCGCCACGCCATTATCAATATGCCCATCAAACCCATTTTGTCCTGCCTGCTTTCGATATCGGGTCGAGCACTGTCTAAAAACTCCGCAAGACAAATATACAAGGGAATCGATACCCTATAGGACCCTCCGTGAGAAAACCTTTAGCCTTTTTCTTTTCTCCAAGTCTATATCACGGGCAGGGGGGCTCCCATGACCACATGCAGTTAGACAGTAGTCAGTGGAGGTATTAGTCATTATCAAGTAGAAACGTCTACTCTCGAGAGATATCCCGTCCGTATAGCTTGGCCTTGATCCAATCAAGAGCGACCAGCACACGGTTGCGTGCTATAACATTGTCAGTACTATGTTACAAAGAACTCGAGGTAGAATAAGGGGTAAACATACTGCTAAAGCACATGCTCAAGTAAGCGCTTCGCCAGAAGAGATAGGTGAGCTTGCCACCGGAAGCAACGTTGCCGTTCAACCAGGCAACATCGGCGACAGCCTTTTCGCTACCGATGTAGGCCAAGCTGCCCTGGTGCGAGTAGTGGAAAGGCTTGATGTCCTTGATTCGGCGCAGCTGCTTCTCGAGACCCGCGATCTCCTGCGTCTCTGCGGCCGTGTCGCCGGGCTTGAGGTTTAGGCCGGTGCTGAGGTCGTGGATCTTCTGTTCCAGGTCCTGCGTCTTGGCCATGTTGTTGAAGAGCCTGGCCAGGAAAGCGCCTTCTTGGGAAGCAACTTGAGCGGTGGGCGCATATCCGGCGACGGCGCAGTCACCTACGGCCCAGATGTCTCTCGAGCCCTGAACAACAAGGTACTCGTTCACGGCGAGACCGCGTCTCGAGTCCTTCTGGGCGGGGATCTGGGCCATGAGGTCTTTCACTATGGGACGCAGGGTGTTGCCTGTGGCCCAGACGAGAAGACCGTACGGGATGGTGATACTTGACTTCTTGCCATCAGGACCAGTGATTTCGGCTTCGACCGTCCTATCGGTCACCTTCTTTACCATAGTCTTGGTCAGGATGTTAATGTGCTCCTCCTTGAAAGTGCTTTCCGTGTAGTCAATAAGCTGCTTGCTGAACATAGGTAGCACATTGGGCAGAGCCTCGATGAGAGTCACCTTGAAGCGAGGAGCAATATCGGGGATTAGCTTCTGGATATCATCATCGAAGAAATCTCGCAGCTCTCCGGCAAACTCAACACCAGTGGGGCCACCGCCAACGACTACCATGTGTAGAAGGCGATCAACCTCCTCGGGAGCTTGGTCCTTGAAAGCGGCAGTTTCGACACAGTCCATAATCTTGGTACGGATAGCTTGGGCATCTCGGATCTCCTTCAGAAAGCAACTGTGCTCGCGGACACCGGGAATGCCGAAGGTAGCATTTTCAGCACCCACGCCCACGACGAGCATGTCATAAGGAACCTCGGTCTCGTGGACTTTACCCTTGATGTCACTATTATCGGTAATCTTGATAACCTTCTTTTCAACGTCGACACGAGTAGCCTCGGCTTCGTAAAACTTGGCATGTGCTTTCTTGTGACGCAGGATTTGGCGCACGGGTTCCATGATAGAGCGGTGCTCAATATTTCCGGTGGTACAGGACGGCAGAAGCGGCGTGAAGAGGAAGTAGTTGCGCGGCGAGATGACAATGACATTATAATTTGAAGTGTCCAGCTTCTTGAGGAAGGCGACTGAACCCCAGCCAGTACCTTAGAGATAACATTGGTTAGCGCAATGGACAATAGAGCACCAATTGGGCATAATGACTCACCAAGAACTACCAATGTCTTCTTCGTAGGGTCGGGAGCGAACTGTTCCTCGGGATTCCGATCCGTGTAGCCATCGTAGATAACAAAACCAACACCGGTAAGAAGGGACAGGTAAGTAGCGCGCCATAACCACCTGAAAGTAGTACGGATTCTGCGAGGCTTCTTGACCGGAGTCTTGGCGGGAGTAGGAGGCGCATCGGCATAAGATCGAGTGAATTGGCGAGGAATTGCTGTCGCTCTCGTTCGGGGTTTTGCGACAAGGGCGGAACGAGAGGTTAGGTGCCGCGAGCATGACGTCGTGGTGAAGGTAGCGGCCGGCGCATTTGTGCGCGTGCCCAGCTGTCTAGCTGGGCCGGCGAGCCTATTCAAGACCCTGGAGGACGATGCCATGAAGTCCTGGCTGACGGCGAAGGTGTCGGGGTCAGGGAAGGAAGACAGAAAGAATTACGGATGACGGGGAAGATATAATGAAGGGAGTAAGAGGAGTCAATTCGGAGGGTCAAAAAAATATTATCGCGCGAAAATGGTCAGCAAAGACTCATCGGCCATTGGCACTAGGAGATTGACATGGGCTTCATGTGCTATGGGATCTGCTATGTCTGTGGGATTGGGATTGGGAACTTGAGGAATTTTTAGGTGGACCGTTTTTTTTATTTTCTCTTTTACGGAATACTTTTCTAGGAAATGAGCTTAGAAGGTACGAAGGTAGCACGCAGGGCAACGCTACGGCAGCCCCGTGGCAGTCGAGCAGGGGTATTAACTGCTACCATCTGTACCATCAGGTACTACCCAGGTCTGCCAGGTGCTGCAGGAGAATGACGATTGGACCCAGGGACTCGGAATTTTCCTATCTATTTCGTTGCGGCCTAAACCACAAATGGTATCCATAAAATCAATTGAGGTATTTTAATTCTAATCTAGACGGCGATTAACTCAGAGTTACAAGTCGCAACATTTACATATTTACATATCAAACTCGAACACCACAAGCGTTCCATTGTTCGTTAAGAATTCGCGGCAATTTCAATTCCATCTCTTTCATTCAACAGCAATATTCTCACAGCTCTACAGAAAATTGGCTTGTTGGGATAAAGAGAAAGCGCTGGTGCGAGTTAATGATTGGCTATTAGAAAAGACTCAGCTTAGATGCAGAGACATGTCCGGTGAGACGTTTACCTGACTCAGCCAGCCATTTGAATGCAATATTTTATTCGTCCATTGTTGAAACTGTCCGGTATAATCACTGGACCTAACGGGCAATCTTCACAAGCTTTTTACTTCAATTACAAGACAGTGAGCCTGGTCAATGATACAACAATGTTAGTCTCGGCCAACAAGTTTACAGCGTCCTAGGATGACGGCGCTTGTGAGACATACCAGATCATCAATTCATTCAACATCCAATTAATGATCTATAATCCGATATGTACCCCAGACCTATACCCCATTCAACAAGAGTTGGGATCAAGCTCCAACAGGAATATCCCGTTGACCTTCGCTCTATGCATTCCACGACATCCTTTCAACCGCCAACATGATCCATTACAGCTCTAAACCCAACAGGGCTGAAACCTACAGTAGCGACTGCTAGGATCGTACATACATTAGGAGGCAGTCGAGTTCTCTGCACGTTACCACTAGTACTGTCAAGCCCTGATTGGGTATCCTTCGCACACTACCTAGGTATTTCGTGTGTATGACGGTTGAAGGGATATGCAAGAAGCCAGTTCTATATCCGTTAGACCTTTACCCTTGTCCTTGTCCATGGCCATTGTATACGAGTTAGGATAACTAGGTCTAACACTTAATGTTCTTTCCACTCGCCCGTTCACATTCACATATAGGGGGGACTGGTTTGGTTTCTATTAGTTTCTGTTAGCGCTATTTGGTTTTCCTTAGCGATGGCTCGCTCTCAGACAAGAAGCTGATATACCATATACCTACCTAATATATCAAAGAGACATACAAAAACTACCCAAGTACACAGAGTCACTTATACTTGTATCCTCGGAATTATACGCATATTTTCAATAATGTAATGATGATCATCAAGGAATTTAATCATAAATGCCTTGAATTAGTCTCATTTCTCTAGTCACACATTTAGCAATAGAATATCAAGGACAGCTATATATCAGTCTTTCAAGCAGCTAGACAGATTGATAAACTTTCAAATGTGTAAACATACATAGGACTTCAAACCCAACTATTCATTCTATAGATATTTCCGTCCCTTTTCAAACGAGGTTAAAAGCAGTTTAGGCACATTATAAGATAGCCACTATGGAGATGAGGTCTACAGCTATCACATCTTCCAACCCGAGTCTCGGGGATACAATCGATGTTTCGCATCTTACAAGCATCTCGTACATCACTTACCATCGTTTTTATCTCTTCGCCAATTCGGCTTCGATTTTTATCTACCTAGTAGGTGGCACCAATCTCGCAACGGAGTCCTCCGGCATTCGGAGACCGTCCCTACCTAAACCGTACAACACTCCGAACCTCACCGAGCTCCAGCTAGGCCACCTCCCGTGTCAAGTTGGAAGACATCTGAACATGTGCCTATGGTCGAAGAAGATGAAGAGTCATATCTCCGAATATGAGAAATAGCCCCTTAATAGAGAGCAAACCAATAATCACGCACGATTTAAATCTTCACAAATACCACGAAAGCCATAGTTATGAACAATACGCCATAATAATTCATCATTAGCAAACCATTTCTGCTGATTTACTGGGGGTTTTTTTGCGCCGCTACCTTTGCTGCTACAAAACCGAGAATATTCGTGGGTAATCGTACCGCCGGCCTTTATATAAAATACAACAGACCCAAAGCCCAGCCCCCCTCCCTTTGCCCCTAAAATTTTCCCTACAACGACAACAACTACTACTACCTACCCGGCGTCGACGCCGGCATCTCGCCGTACCTCCCTCTGTGTCTAGTGGTATCATACGCGTTTATGACGCGCGTTTGGCTTTCGTCGGCCTGTGAGAACGCGTATCCGCGTTGTTTCCTCATACGTTGTACTTGGCGAACCTTTCTAATCGCCTTTTGGAACTGCTCCATCCTGTTCCCATGGGTTAGCCGCTACGAACATAATAATGAATGATGCAAGAATGACGAGTGAAGAGCTTACCTAGGTCTGTAATCCTGGATGTTATACTTCTGGATCTCTTGTATGTGGTGATACGTCTGAGGATAATACATCCTCTTGGCGTATTTCCAACAGAAATCCCGAAGAAGACATAGAATGGGCAGAGTAACCGTTTGGAGCCAGAAGACAGGATTTGCGAATAGCTTCGGCACCAGTCCATCGTATTCCTTGGAGAATCCGAGCCTTGGGGCGACTACTCCGTAGACGGCAATAAATACATACCAGATCACCAAGCTGCCTGGAATGGCCATGATGTGGTACTTGGTCCAGTTATTTGTTACCAAGGCAGCTTTCCCGAGAACGGTAGCAAGGGTGGCTGCATACAGAGCTGTACCCCAGACCCAATGCCCCGCTGTCGTGCCGTCGCCTAGGATCAGGTCGCTGTACCAGATCAGCTCAGAGAAGATATATAGAATAATCGAGTGGTATATGGCGCTCGCAATCCATGCCATAAATGTGCTGATCTTGAAAAACTGGTTCTGCTGTCCGAGAGTGTATAGTTGGGGGTATCGGTCGAGTAACCGCGCGGAGATGAACTGATCTAGAATACCCATAACGAGTGGTGGTAGTACGGTGTAGAACACGTTGTAGAAGGAGAGTGTCCATGATTCGTAGATGATAGCACCGGAGAAGACGTTTTGAAATGTGTACTGCCAATGTAATTAGTATAAGGATAATGATAACAGGCTTCGCAGAAAGGAGTCGCCTAGATATATAAAAAGTCATAAGGAGTGACGTATAGAACAGTTAGCTTACCCAGAATTGTGTCATATACAAAGTAATGTTTTTGTAAAAGGAGAAGAGAATGGTTTTACTAATACGCTGGTAACTCCAGGCGCCGTGAACGAGAGTGAGTTTGCGGAGGAATCGGAACTGAGCAATGGAAATATCGGCAGATCGAGCAGCTTGGAGACCTTCGACACCCGATATGCCAACCCCGATGTGAGCGGCCTGGATCATGGACACGTCGTTGGCTCCGTCGCCAATAGCGAGGAGAATTTCTGACGAGAACTTCTTAACCATCTTCACAACTAGGGCTTTCTGGAGCGGCGAGACACGGCAGCAAATAACCGCCTTGCATATCACGGCCAGATCGTAGAAGAGCTTCTCCATGTCAGGTTCCAGGGCAAACGTAAGAGATTTGCCATCGATGACAAGAGCTAGGGCGTCCATCTCGACCATTCCATCCGAGTTGTTACGTATAGCTTCTAGCTTCTTCTGAAGATTGTCGCGAGTCGATACGGAGTCCTCTTCGTTAACAATCAGGAGCATCATGTCTTCGCTTAGTAGCTTGGAGCTCATGCCAATGTTGATAGCCGTCTCCTGCCGATCTCCAGTCAAGACCCAGACCTTGATATTTGCTTGTTGTAGGGTATGAATGGTCTCAGGCACGCCATCCTGAAGCCGGTCCTCAATGGCGGTGGCACCCAGCAAATAGAAATCGTGCTCGATAAGCTCGGCTGCCTTGTCCAGTTCGTCCGCTCGGTTGCCAGTAATAGTGGTCTGGGCCTTGTCGAAGATAGAGTACCATTCCTTGAACTCCTGGTCGGGAACTTCACGCATTGCCAAACAGAGGGTACGCAGACCTTCTGATGCGTACTCTTCCAAGTGTGCTAATGTCTGTTCAACATGGGGGTTATCCTCGTGAAGGCGCTCCAGTATGACAGTATCTGCACCTTTACAATACAATCGAATCTTGCCATCGGGGCACCGATATATCGCGGACATCCGCTTCCTTGTGGAATTGAACTCGCAGACGGCTAGAAGCTCATATTCGTACTCCTTGCCTTCGACCTCAATAATGACTGATCGAGGTTTGCGAGCGACGAACTTATATCCTAGTGTCAAAGCACCTTGGACTAAAGCACCCTCATCGGGCGAAGCAGCCTGATACTTGATCTGACCGCCATTCTCGTCGTTCCGCTCCGGAATAACGGTATGGCAGGTTGAAAGAAGAGCTAAGAAATGATGCATCGCTTCGGCGCTCTCGTGTGATTTCAGATTTTCACGCAATCGATTGAAATCATAGATTCCGACTTCTACACCATCCTGCATCGTGGGTCTTCGATCTTCGGGTATATCGTCCGCGTACTGTATCCCGCTAATACTGCATTGCTTGAACTCCATCATGTTGCAAGTTAAAGTTCCCGTCTTGTCTGAGAAGACGAAGCCAACCATGCCCAGCTCTTCGACCAAACTCGACGTTCGGCAGTTTGCAGGCGTATCTGTCTTGTCGTAGTAGATATCGAGGTCGTCGTTAATCAGGATGCCGTGCCAATACTTGACCATCTCGATGGTCACGAACAGCGAGATTGGAACCAGCGAAGAGAACAAGACCCAGTAGGTGACGAGGTCCTTGAATATCGCCACTACTACCTCTCCAGCTGAACCGAGGGTGTCCAACTCTAGGTAGGAAATCGAGTCTGATCGAACTGATCGGAAAATCAACTCTCCTACGGTACACACAATGCTAAGAACAAGCAGCATACCAATCAACGCGAGAACCAGCATGTTTAGTTGTCGTTCGACCTTAGTCCGCTTAATCGGAGTTGCCGTAGCATTGCGCATAAGTTTCGTCTCGTGTCCCGTAAACACCACTATGCCATGGATCCAAGGGGTATTCCTGAGAGTAGCGCCTCGTAGTAACAGCTGCTCGGGATTAAGAGGCAGCTCCTTCTCTCCGCCACCAGCTTGCATGGTTAGAGTAGCCTCGTACGTGTATAAGCTACTGTTCGGTTGCTCGGAACGGATCTTCCCTCCTAGCCTACTCAGTTCCGCCGAGCTGACCATGGTGGATGTTTCCGGCAACGCCTGCTTGATTTTCAGATTAGTCTCACCGTCAAGATTTGCAGTTTCGATATAACACAAGCCTTCCGGCTCGGAGCTTGCAAGTAAGACGATGTCGGCTGGGAAAGGCTCCTCCGATTGGACCCGTACAATATCTCCTACAGCCACGTTGATCCATTTCGTCTCTTCGAAACTCGAGCCTCGCAAGACCCTAGCCTTTGAGTTGTTGAGCGCACTATCGGCCTGCTTCCTTCGGTGATCCTCCACCAATTCCTTACCCGCAGATACCAGCAGCACGGCGGCGAGGGGGCCGATAGTAGTGTACTGATTTGTCGGGGATAGATTCGGGATTTGTTGAAGCGCCGCCGTGAACAAGAAAAAGACGTTGGCAAACTTGGAGAACTGTTCGATTAGGAATTTAGGTAAAAACGAAGCAACGTTGTATTTGGCGGTAGAAACGTGATTGGCGACGTATTTGTTGACGGCGTTCGCTGGGGGGTTATTCAAGTGAATAATTCTCGGACCGAGAGTTGACGGATCTGGCTTGCCTCTGCCGAAGCCAAACCTGAAGTTCTTGAGCTCGAATTTCTTATTTTGCTTCGACTGCGGTTCGATGCCAGAATCTGTTCGCCCGTGTCCTGGCTCTGTCAAAGGTAGGTCCATCTCCGAATATCCTTTTTGCCCCATCCCGAGCATATTCCTCGCTTTCCCCAGAAACCCACCTCCTAATCCGAGTACGCTGTTGCGATTCCGCGCATTGGCACGACCTACCGCATCTCCACCAGCGTTGTTAAGCGCTCCGCCGTGTTGATAATAGGATTGGCCTTCTTCGGGGTAATCGTCGAAGTCGTCGGCGTATCTTTGGTAGTTATTCAAATCGGATGTTTGGCTGTACTGTCTGTCGATGTGGGTCAAGTATGGTGCTCGCGGACCCGCGGCGGCGCCTGGTGGTGGATTTTTTACAGCTGGATGGGTGGTCTGACTGCCGCCAACAAAATCATCGTAGGACACAGACGGTCGGGCGGGAGGGTAATCGTCTGCAGGAGGCCGTTGCCCGCCATAGGAGGGCTGGTCTTCGAGATCTAGTAGGAGATCATTTCCGGAGCTCGATGAGCCTCCAGGAGGCGCCCTGCCAGCCATGTCGCGAAGGGATGAAGGCAAAGGCAAAGGCTACAAAGGGAACGGAATTCGAGGCATACGGGCGCGAGAAAAGCAATAAATTTCGAGACCCGAACTCAGTTCAATTACGATTTTAGTTATTGATATTTCCAGCCTTGATACGCATTAATCATGAAGATGCGCCGGAAGTTTTGTTTAATAAGCAGTTATAGGGAGTCGTCACTAGCGTGTTATAATTATTATGCGGGTAGAACGGAGGTAATTCGAGATGATTACGCTCGTAAATAGGTGGGAATCGAAAACGTCAAGTACCAAGTTGATGAAATTCGGGCAGACAGGAAGGGAAATGAAGGTCGTGATGGTGAGAACAGACTGCTGACTGTAGGATTGGCGTGGTGGTGACGGTACGATAGGTATGAGGCAATGGGCAATGGGCGATGGGAGTTGTACTGAGAGGTCGAAACGCAGAAATGCAGAAAGGGTAGCATTCAAGGACCAGCCCAAAGGCACTGTGCACTAGAGCATTAGCCATCCGTAGGTACCTAGGTAGCCCATCAGTAGCAGGGTGGACCCACTTTCCCGTGTTCGTGTACAACCGATTTTATTTTGCACAGCCTTCCCGTCACTGGCCAGTAGCTGTAGTCCGCGGAGCCCAGGGGGAGTTTGTAGCACCCAAGGCACCAGTAATTTTCTTTGACTTGGCAGCACTGCAGGGATCTTAGCCAGGCGTGCAGGCGTGCAGGCGTGCTGGATAAGCGTGTGTGGCTGGCGAGGCTAGTTTTCTAGCCGGGTCCAATTAACGGAACGTCTGATGTTTGAACGACTTCGTGAGGTGTGGTTGGTACAAGAATACATCCATGTTAGCGCACATTGAACTGACGTACTTGTACATATATCTGCAGTTTCACTATTTTTATGCTTCGCGCCTCTTACCTCACACCTTTGATATGAAACATTTCGTAGGCTAAAACAATTTTGTGATTGAGTTGGGTATATCTACGAATGACTTCTCCTTTGTCACTTTTATAAGTATTCAGATCATCAAAGAGGAAGAAGATAAGATTATAGAATGCGCGTCTCGTCAAGTTTTGTTACGGATGGGCGCATGTAAAAAAAATCTTGGAACTTTTTATCAATCTTATTTTAACCATTCAGGGGCTCAGCGACTTTTCGTCGTGGGTATTGTCGTATTGTGGTGGCGTCGCCGGCCGCAGTTCTCAACTTCTACGCCTCAGTGATTCAGTAACAGTCTCGTATTTACCTACCTAAACCAACCCACCGTCGTTCTGGATTTATATAGCACCTTAAACCGTTCATAAGCGCATCGCAGATTCGCCCATCGCCCGTCAGCATTTCTCCAGGAATAGAAGGTGGCACATAACATTCAGAGCAGAACTTGCGAACATTGCATCCTGTACCATTGATCATAAGCCAACTTGAAACGGGCGCTATAATATTTCGACTATATTCACCGCCCTCAGTTACGTACCTGACTGATTATTAACAGACAGTGCGTTCCATGTATTGGATACCATCTTAGGTGTAAATAACTTTTATAGCGAAGCCTTCAACTCATCGCCCAACACACTCTTGACAAAGTCTCCAATGTGCCTGTTGACCTCTTCCGGGCACTGGACCATAGCCCAATGGCTCGAGCCCAGGATAAGTTCGCTTTTGAACGGGCCCTCGAAGAACTTCTCCTGGCCATCCGCCAACCGGGGCGGCAGCGCGCCGTCCTTCTCGGCCATGACCAACATGGCCGGCAGCTTGAACTTGAAGCTGGGATCCTCCTTGGCGAGCTGCTCCTCGTCGTCGCCGTTGAGGTCGCGCGTCTTGTACCAGTTGCACGGGCCGTTAAGGCCGTGCCGCGCGAACTCCTTGACGTAGTAGTCGACTATCTCCGGGCTCGCTAGCCGCGCGCTCCCGATCTTCGGCAGGTTCTCCTCGACGACGCCGACCTCGATGGTGAACGCGGCCCCGCCCTCGGCCGTCGTGCCGCCGAGCATGCCGTTGACGAACCCCCGCAGGTTCTCGGGCGACTTGTTGACGATCTTCTCCGCATCCCCGCTGGCGAGCTGCCGCTGGTACTGGAAATTCGGCGATCTGGCGAGGAATTGCTCCATCGAAACCTTGACTGGCGACGGAGGCCAGTAAGGGACGCAGATGCTGAAAACGCAGCGAATCAACTCCGGGTAGTAAACAGTGAGACGCCTAGATCAGACTTAAGTCAGCATCGACGATCGACATTATAGGGGTCTGCGAATGCAAGTGCGAGCACTTTTGACTATGCGAGTCTAGGGTATGCTTGTCGAATATGAAGAAAGGGGTGATGATGGTGATAAGAGTCCACAGATCAAGGGGAACCCCAAAATTCAAAGACTAACCAAACAAGAAACCCGCCCCAGTCATGGCCGCCCAGGATAATAGGCTGGTCAGTGACCTCTTTGATGAGGCCTGCCATATGAGCAGATATCTTCTTCATGGTGTACTCCTCGGAAGCCGCCGGAGCAGAAGTCTGCCCGTACCCCAGCATGTCGGGGACAATGACCTGCAGGTTCAGGGATAGGAGGTACGGGACTTGGTTTCGCCATCCCATGCCAAGATCGGGGCTGTAGACACGTTTGTGAGCTTCTCGAAGTTTTCCAGGTCCGGAAATACTGACAAGCCATGGACGAGAAGAACAGTGGCGATCGGCTTGCCCGCAGGCTTAGCCAATTTGTAGTGATACTTGATATCATCACTAAAGGTGAAGAACTTCTCTTCGACCCTAGGGTCGTTGGGAACCAATGCGTCGACGGGCATGTTGGCCTACGATTATTGAGTTGTTGGAGGGCTACACGTAAGTAGACGGTGGTGTTGCAAGTATTGATGTGCCACAATGTATGGGCTCATATACTAGGAAGAGGCAAAACATGCGGAGGGGGGAGGAGTCCGAGTCCTTTATAAATATTTCAAGCAGCCGGTGGCCAGATCGGCCGAGGCACCGGCATACATGCATAATAGATCCATCCGACTTGTATGCACGGAATCCTTCCGACATGTCATATAGGACTAACGAGTGGTGCGGTGGTGCGGGAACTAAACCGCTATTGAACATACCTAGGTAACTTTGGAAGTTTCCCACGTTACCCATATATATCCTCCCGTACTATCTTTCTCCGATGTAACTAATAACCCTAGCGGCCGTTTGAAATATAGCTTGCCAAGTAGTTGTATAGGCCATTGAAACCAGAGGCTCCTAAAAAGATGATATTACTTATAAAAAGGGGCTAAGTTACTGTGACCATACAAGAGTACATGTATTGAGTCGAATACTGATAGCTGTTTAACCCTAAGAAGTACTTAGGCACTAGAAATATTACTGATTGTTAGCTGCTATATTGGACCGGTGTAGCTAGCGTTCCTGGGAGCTGTACATGAAGTTGATTCCGTTGGTTCAACCAATCGGCAAAGTCTGCTGGATTGGATTCATAACGTCCGTAAAGAGCGGGTCAGATGCCGTATCTCGTCTCCACGAACCTATGATTCGCGGCCGAGCGAGAGGTGCTTAAAAAGCAGCCGAGGCACAAATGAGTAATTTCTGATCTTACTCTCCCCAAGTATCGACCGACAATATGCAGATCGACTGCAAGCGTTTCAATGCGCCTTTCTATATATGCTTACCCCAGGTAGACAACCGATGTCGATGACTCGGTATGCAGGTGTACGGCGAGAATGGGGGGTAAAAACACCAAACGGGAATTCATGATGACATATCTACTCCAATCCCCTACCTACATTCTTTACATGGAGAGAGCTTGGCATCTTATTCATGAGTCACGGACCGTGAGTCACGGTGCGGGGAGAGAAGAAATCAGCAGTGTGCTTATTTCTGGCGACTAGAGATAACGGATAACTACCTCCTACATGGTATGTACGTGATGGGTTGGCATGAAGCCGATACGAACGATCGAGACCGTCTCATTACATAATGTAACGAATTGTAGACATTATGCATTTAGTAAAAGCTGACCGGGAACCTCGAAAGCCCAGTCCTATATATTGCTAAGCGCATACAAGAACACACTGTTACCTCGCCCCTGAGTGTTAATTCCGACATCTCGAAACTTACAGGATAAGGTCTCCCGCCGGACCGGTGTAATCCATAACGCACCAAAAACGCCTGTTCCTCCCATCCGTGACTACATAGAATCCCAACCAGGCTTCACAGACAGAAGAAGCAAGAACCGAAGCCGTTGGGGGTTTAATAGATTACCGTATCCTCCACCTCCTCTATCATGACATCGTCCGCCTTATCAGGCTCTTTTTCATAACCAGCCTTACCGGTGGTAGGAGGGGGGGAGTGATTAGTAGGGTTAGATTGTGGAGGGTCAGTAAGAGGCTCAGCATCAGGTTTGCTACCCACTATATCCTTGGGCTCGAGTTTTGGGGGCTCGGCTGCGATACCTAATGTCTCCATCCTCTGCTCCTTGTGCCGTTTGAAATCGAGCACTTCCTTATCAATAATGTCTTCGGCCTCTCGAATCTGGTCTTTGATGGTGCGTTCTTGTTCGGCTGTAGGATCCCATGGCAAGTAGAACTACCATCGTAGTTAGCTCCTATTGCATTCTATTCGTCGGGCATCGTCGTGCTTACAATCTTGGGAGTGCTCTTAGTCTTTAGAAAGCGTGCCGTCGCGAGCATATTCGAGTGCTTAGCTTTCATCTAGGGATCTCGTTAGCCAAGCCATTCGAGTTTGGTAAGTAGCCAATCGAAATATTGGCTTACCACTTGCTCGTCAAACTTGAGCTGTTCTGCTTTGCGCACGACTTTCAGCTTCGCAAGCTTCTCTTCCCTGTGCTTATCATCCTCGGCCCTCTGCTGGTGAGCTTTCGCCTGCTGTCGCCGCTCAATCTCTTGACGTCTCTTCTGCTGGGAGCTAGAAGTGGTTTGACTTAATGTGCTTAACAAACCGCCGAACAATCGCTTCCCGCGTTTCTTCTCCTCCTGTATTGCCGTTGCGCGGCGGTCTCTGCTAGGTTCCTTCGGCGTAGGCGATGCTGCCGTAGTAGGTTTGCCGTGCTTCGCATCGGCATCTAGCCTCGCCCTCTTTGGCGATTGGCTGGGTTTGTCTTCATCTGGTGGAGGTGACGAAGCCTTGCGTTTAGGTGCGTTAGCATGATCTTTGTCCATATCGGTGGCAGACATCTCGCGCTTCGAGCTACGACCATTCGGAGAGCTGCTTCTTGCGATTAGCCAATTGCGACCAATAGAATTAGAGCAAATCATTGGTATTCTCACGTTTCGTTGGCCGACATAGCGTGAATCTGTCGCCAAGACTAGATAGAATTCATGGGGATATATGGAGCATTAGGCAGATAAGAAGACTGCCTCAAGGGGCGATATAATAGCATTAGTCCATGCTTTTTACTGCTTTGTGTCGTAGAAGAGTTTGAAAGCGTCGCAAGGCTGAGACGAGATCGAGTACCGAAAAGGTCCAAGCGCCAAGGTGCGACATCCCAAGCTACAGACCCAAAACGGCAAGGGTGTAGAATGGTACATATGTACATGCACGTATACGAATGTATCTAGCATCTAGGGGCGATCCGAGCCACTTTATGCAATTCAGCAATTGTGCATGCGTTTGCCCCACCTGATAGCTTTTTATGCTAGGAAGTTCCAACCTCATGCCAAAGAAATCTCCAGAAAAACAGTGGCGAGGCTGAGGAATTGTCACGGACAGCCCTATTCAACCTAGAATCGATATAAAACGAGGTACTGAGAGCCATCATCTAGACCATTTCATCTCAAGCTCAAGAAATACTCCAAGAAACCCCAGAGACCACTTCAAAATCTACAGCAAGTCAACATGTCTCGCCATCACCCGTAAGTCCTTCATCCTGCAATACCAACCGTTCGTCTACAACAGCCAGCTAACCTCTAGCTCAACACAGAGATCTCGTCATGTGCCGCAAGCAGTCCGGCATCGCCATCGGCCGCCTCTGCGACAAGTGCGACGGCAAGTGTCCCGTATGCGATTCCTACGTGCGGCCCACGACCCTCGTGCGCATCTGCGACGAGTGCAGCTTCGGCAACTACCAGAACAAGTGCGTCGTGTGCGGCGGCGAGGGTATCTCGGACGCCTTCTACTGCTTCGAGTGCACGCGCCTAGAGAAGGACAGGGACGGGTGTCCCAAGATCATAAATCTGGGCAGTTCGAGAACAGATGTACGTTGCTGCTCTCCCCGTAGTGTTGTTCTGTTTTTTTTTGTCTTGCTATTTTCAGAGATGCTAACTTTACCACTCAACAGCTGTTTTACCAAAAGAAAACGAATCGGCCGGGGTACTAACCCTCATGTTGCCCGGGTCTGGGCTGTTAGGACTGGCGTTTCCAGCGTATGTACCTGGCGAAGTCGATACAAACATACACTTCTACGTCTAGTCGGAAAAGGGGTCACTTTAAAATTAGCATTCGGGATGGCGTTTTGAGGTTATGGCAGTCATCACATCGGTCGGATTGATATCCTACTATTTATTTCAAGTACAAATTGATATGTTATTAAAAGCCTTGCGACTTACGCAGCATCCTTCGTGACGGATGCTGTGGTCTGTCCCTGAGTGACTATTATCTATCGAGAGGTTGATGTACAGAATGCCTTATTGTAAACCAATCCATACCTTGCTAAATATAGCTGACCTTAACGCCCATACCGGCGGTCGATTTGACCTTATTCCAACCTGTTCCCAGAATCTGCTGAATCCGCTCGCGAATGCCTTTTCTCCCAAACATGATAATTACACCAATGATGAAAGCCATTAATCTCATGGGTAACATCGGGTTGGCCTTGAACGAAGTACCCATCTTCTCGATGACGTTGCGGAGGTTCGCTATAATCATCACAGCTCGCGCACCGAGACCCCGAGGTGCTACAGCCTTCTTCTCTTTGGAGACGGACGGTTTAGCCGATCTGGATAGTGCGGAACCATTGCTGCCAGTCCGAGGTTTATTCCTGGGTGTAGAAGTGGTCTGGGTCTTTTCAATACCGTAGTCGACCTCACTACCTTCTCGTCTAGCTCGCTCTTCGTCTAGCCGTCGCCGTTCTCTCGCTTCATTCTCCGCCCTTAACCGCCTTGCCTCCTCGATGTCTTTTTGCAGTTGTTCCTCTTGTTTCTGGTTTTCCTCGTGTTCTCTCCGTTCCGACTCCTGCTGCTCCTCTTGTAGACTTTGGAGCGCTTGGAGAAACGCCTCTCTTCGCTCTTCATCCAGTACCGAGCTGACATTGATGAACTCCCTAGCGTAGTCCCATTCGTTGTTGCGTAACAAGACATGGAGGGTGTATAGCTCCAGGATTTTAACTCTAGCGTTTAGATCTCGAGGGGTATCAGCGCCACTAGCAGCACCCTTAGACGGTGATCTTCGATGCCTAGATGACAACCGCGAAGATTGAGATGCCTCGAGCCGCTGTGATATATCGAGGTTCGGGGTATTTGATGCCGCTAGGTAATTCTCTAGTCGCTTCTGGTTTACTACTTGTGACTTGGCATGTGCAAGTAGAAGTGTCGCCCTGTAACTCGTCAGAACTAGTTCATACACCAAGCTAGTGTGCCACGGCAGTAGAGGAAGAAAACGAGACGAGTACTTGGAGTCGGGGCTCAACATACAAATTTATGACGACATCAGAATCGACCTCCCCTTCGTTACCGTGATATCCGAACTGCACGACTTCTTCCCACACATCACCATCCCGGACCTTCTTGCAGAGAGCACGCCATTCCTGAGTGCCAAAGGCATCTTTTCCCTCGTCGGGATCTAGCTCCAAAACGGCATTGAGGATGGTCAGATATAAGCTCCACACTTTTATCCTAGTAGACCTCGAGGCTCGAACGATGGGCGCGGGTTCGGTCAGACCGTTGACATCAGCATTTTCGGCCGACGGAGCGATCAAGGGCAAGACTGTTGATAATGCCTCCGGTAGTCGACGCGTAAGGAAGAGTTGTGAGGCCTGTCGGTAGGTCTTGGAGATATTGCTTGATGACGGGCGAGAGGAGGTCGAAGATGCCAGGGATGATATGGAATTTGAGAGGACATGAGATGAAAAGCTGTCGGACACGGTCGGGCTTAAGGTTGCGGTATAGGATCCATCGAAAGCCATGTTTGCGAACGCTCCCGTAGCTTGGGTAGGTACCTAGCTACTAGGTAGAAATTGACATTGACGCGATATCTAGGTACTAGCAACAAAGATTAGAATTAAGATGTCTCTGTCAACATGACCTGTACAGTTATGTTAGAGAGAGCTCAAGAAGAAAAAGAGAGACTAAAGCACATGCAGGAACAATCCTAGATGCATGTGGACCCAGAGAGGTCGGTATCCTCGCGGTGTAGGATGTCTGGCATGCAGGAAGGGCTGGAAGGTTGGACTTGCAAAGACAACCTTGGTCCGTGATTACCTGATGTGTTGTGCCTCGGTACACGGTACATCGGCCCACAGGTGCTAAAGTCGCTAATGCGACTCCACGTTGTTGCCGGACTCCATGTGGTGCTTACATAATGTACCTAGGTACATAATTATCTCTCCCCTATTTTCTACATCTACCATTCATCTTCTCCTATCACTCCCCATAGATCACTCACCATTAGTTATTCTTTCTCTTTCTATATATATTCACAATTCAAATGCAGTGATAACTGTAAAATTAAAAACTTGCAAACTTCTTCCTCCTGAATAGAACAAGAGAGTGTCAGCAAATACACAGCCAAGACTACAGGCACAAGAGCTGTGGTGACATTAATGAATTTCGACTGTTTTGTCACTGGCTATAGCATTGCAGACTCAACATTTCTCAGAGAACTAATAAACATGTCACAGAGTACAGTTAGTAGTAGCTACACAATATTAGAGAACACGATTATTATGACTCGCATCATTCACGTTACCGTCATTACTCAACGGGTAGTGTGAATGCTTGTTGCTAACAACAAACCTATGATAGCACACACAATAATGAGTAAAAGGCTAGTTCCTCATACCTTAAATCTGCTTCTCATCAGCCTGGTTACAATACGGTATGTCATTCTAACATTATCATAAGGGGGCAAGGCATGAGACTACGATAGGATCTTCCGATTGTACAGTTCCCAGCAGAACCCAAGATACCACAAACCTTTTATAACTGGTGCAGTTGCCTAGTCGATAAAAAGTGATGTAGTTTGCAGTAGGACAGTGATTGATTGTATGTGGCAAACCCACCTCACTATTAGTCCAGTGAGAGGTCCAATCGAGCGATTCTCTCTTACTACCAGGGCAACCAGATATTACGTAGTTTTCAAATTCATCTCCCTACATATGTAAAGGACAGCCCATTCTATTTGTTCCAATTCAATCCTCTTTGAGCATCCTTTCACCTTCAAAAATAAACCTAACACTCCAATTCCTATTACAACCACTCTATAGAACCGACAGACATATTTCCCCCGGTACTATAGCAGGCACCTAACACCACTCAAGCCATGGAGGTCAACAGAGGCAACTTCTTCTGGATGCTTCCACACATGCTACAGGAAGCAGAAACTGCTCAGTTCGTGGCAATAGATATTGAGATGAGCGGCATTGCTTCTGGCTATGGTCATCTCACTCCTATTCCAGATGCATACAACAAGGTCAAAGAGGCCGCCGAGGAATACCAAGTACTACAAATTGGATTCACCTTCATCCACTACATTGAGAAGACCTGTAAGTCTATATTACCCCCGAGGAAGAAAAATCGCCACTAACATTAGAGCAACAAGCCGAATACACAACTCGCACATTCAATTGCTACGTCTCACCGTTGTTTCCTAAGAGCCATTTTAATGATGCTCTAACTCGCCATCTCGATAGAAATTTTGCTGTCTCAGCAAGATCGTATACCTTCCTACGACACCACGGATTCAACTTTATCCAGGCTCTCGACAACGGGATCCATTACCTAAGTCGCAAAGAGCAGAGACTCGCTGAGGAGTTTTGCTCATTCAAGGACTCCGAAAATGAACGTATCGATCCTTTGACACTAGACGAGGAGACCCAGCATTTCTACGGCGAGATCAGGGAACAGATAGGGGCGTACGTCAACAGCCAAAACTGGGGGGTTAGTATGATTCTGGCTTTCATATGCATATATGAAACTTACATGTTGCTAGCGACCGGAAGTCGTAATACAGAACCCATACGGGAAAAAGCTCAACGGACTGCAAATACGCTTGATACATCAAATCGTCCGTGAGGAATACCCGACTTGTACGGCTAAGAGAATCCCTGTCGGTACCATGACAGGTAACATATCAGTCACACTCCTGACTCCTGGCGCCAAAGTTGAGGTCTGTGGTCCGTCAAGGGGTGAGTTACGCTTGTTACTTTACTAATACTATAAACTAGGCCGAGTCCCGACGACAACTC
The DNA here is from genome assembly GCA_902806565.1 of Hypoxylon rubiginosum. Taxonomy (NCBI): domain Eukaryota; kingdom Fungi; phylum Ascomycota; class Sordariomycetes; order Xylariales; family Hypoxylaceae; genus Hypoxylon; species Hypoxylon rubiginosum. The sequence continues at coordinate 60,701 of CADCXA010000036.1, forward strand.
AATGTCGACGAGACAAAAAGACTATCTGGTTAGTGACATATCGATCTATTTTTTGAGCTCAATCTAATTAACAGGAATGCAAATTCTACTCGAGGCATTATCTGGAGGGTCCTTCGCCGACAGAATAGACCAAGAGTGGGTTCATCACGGCAATGGACTCGTACCTGTGGGTGCCGACTCATGGAACGAATTCAACAAGACCTTCAACTTCCACCAATGCGAGGCCAACCTGAAGAAAAACAAGCCCATCATAATCGGCCATAACGTATTCCAAGACCTCGCCTTCATCTACCACACCTTCTTCGAGCCCCTACCGCCCAAAATCGATGACTTCCTGACTACAATCCACCAACTCTTCCCGCGCATCGCCGACACGAAGTTCATGCACGCGAGAGGCAGACATCTGATGGAACAGGACAGGACTCTCAAGGAGCTGAGTGATTACTTCACAAGACAGAAGTTTCCCACCATCCGCCACGTGTCACACCCAGGCGACGTCGCAGCCGGCCCTCACAATGCCGCGTATGACAGTAAGTTCTGCAGACTATATCTACATATTATATTATTCAGACGAACTCTAAGACAGAATCAGGCACTATAACCGCAACCCTGTTTCTAAGACAGGCGTGTAACCTGTTTGACACGAACAAGCACTTGAGCGAGGTTCAGGAGACATATTACACGCCAGAGAGACGAGATAGCCCCGGCGGCCGAGATACTACTCGAAGTCGCCCTGCGTAAGTCCAGCGATACTGATTTTCATCTAAGAATTCACCACTGACCAACCCCAGCGCGACTTCGCGGATGCGGGATCCGGCCAACCCGTTCACCATCCTCGACGAAGAGGAGGCCGACGTAGTGGGGGCCCTGAGCAAGTGGAACGTGCTGAGCCCCGACGAGTCCCTCTCCCGAGGATCGACTCCTATGACGTCTCCGACGCTGCCCCTGCCCCTGCCCTTGCCGAAGAGGAACTGGCAGGTGGTGAGGAAGGTGGCGAGGCCGACCAAGAAGACCCGCTCGGTTCCCCCGTGGACGGACGACTTCTGGGAGGTTTATGGCAACAAGACGTTGATCCCGGGGTCGGGGTTCGTGTCCCTGGTCTGACGTTCTGAGGCTACTGGCTTTGGCGAGGATACACGAGGAATTATGAAAATGGCAAGAGATAGTATTATGACGAATGAGTGAGAGCTCATCGCGTATAACCTCCTAACTGCGTTAGGTTATACGAAGGGTTTTGCGGATCTTATTGGGAGTTTTTCGTAGGATACAAATTGATTGTAACATTGACATATCCTTCTTGGAAAGCCGCGAGAAACGTGTCGAAGACTGGGATGGAGAGCCCAAGACTTAAAAACTGTGAGATGGCCACTCGATTGAACGTAGAGGATAGTATAGTACATTTGTCTTTACATTGGTGACTGTATATTACAGGAGGCTCTATACCGTGACGTGACCCACCTCTACCGATCGGCCATCATGTTCCTTACCGAGTGGAAGTAGTCCTCTGATAGCTTCTCCTTTAGCTCCTCTTTCGTGAGCCAGTTGAAGTCCTGGAGACCCAATTTGTTGCCCTCAAGATCTGCTTGGCCGGCCATGATTCTTCCCTTTAGGAAGAATACCTTCTCGCCCCTCTGCTTAAGGGAAGTGTCCTCATTAAACTCGGGTTGCGTGACGAGGTGGGCAACCGGCACGCGGCCTACTATCCACGTGTTCATGTTGACCCCTGCCGCAGACTCTAGCACTCTCACGGCCGTCTGTAAAATGCGGTTAGTATGCATACTTTAGGTGGGAGTTGCGGAGCTTGACAAACCTGGTGTAGGTGCTCATCCGTCGGCACATCCTCAGAGGGGAATTGCCATTTCCCATCGCTGCCCTGAACAACCAAGTAAAGGGTCCTATCTAGCTTGCGGTCTAGTCGCCGTATGTCGTTCGTCTTATCCGCCTCTGTAATACGGTCCATTGGCCGTTCGACGGGGACAACTTCATCCGGGTCGGCCTCCTCGCCATCTTCGGTTACTCGGTTCTCGGCGTCCTTGAGCAGGATCTCCCGTATTCTCTCCTCGTCGCTCAATGTACTTCCTACTAGCAGCTCGTCGTTCCACGCGTTGCGTCCCTGGGCATAATATCTGCCTATGTCCTTGGCAGCTATCCGGCCTCGCTCCTCGTACTTGATCCTCCAGTCCAGGTCGGCGGCCGTATCCTTCTTGAAGAAGAGGGTATGTCGGAAAGGTAGAACTAATCGCTCGTTCAGGCGTTTCTGGTAGAAGAAGAAGGCGTTCTCGAAAGGAGTGAGACGTCGGGTGAGCAGAGGCGCTCTGGTTAGGATGACACCGGACTTTATACGGTATTCCGCCCTGCGGGACGCTGTGAAGGGTGGGTGCGGCTGCGATTCGGTCGGTTTGAGATGGTGAGCTTCAGCTGTCGCGGCGGCCTCGGCGTTGGCCGAGTAGGGCCGGAACTGAGCGCTCCTACAGCTGGCACATATATTGGATTGCCCTCCTAGAGAGTTTTAGTATATGGGAAACATATATGTATATACGTAGCTTCTGGACTGAATTGAGTGGGCTTACTTCGTAACAAGGCAGCAGCAGCATTGCCGCCTCTACTTGAGGCCGCCATAATTTGGAGCAGCAGCTATAGGACTTCTTCCGGGGTTAATGGTAGAGGTTCTGTGGTCGCTTTGGGGTGTTCTTATACTGAGTCGCGCGACTTGAAATCCGATATTGAACTTTTTTCGAGGACCCCTGTCTCGAATTAGAGAAAGCTTGGGACTGTGCCTCGAGTCAAGCCACACAGCCCACACTATCACACTATGGAGGTCTCCACTGAACGCTATCAGGTACAAAGTGGCGTAAAGGCGCTAAGATGACGGGGAGAGGTACGTACCGAAATATAAATAAAATTAGCTGTACCTGTTAAACACCGACGGGACCGTATGATGCAGCCCATGTTGGTGGCTGGTTGGTGGGCTACAGTGGGGTGCTGCAGCTGAAGGCGTGGGAAAAGACAGTCGTCATCTTTCCGGGGAAATCCACCAACAGAACTTTGCTCCAGTTCCATTCAACGTTTCAACTCCAACAAGACAGTGAACGATGTCAACGTCCTCTTCGACATCTGAACTGATCCTCCCCTCAAATGCATTCGTTACTACCCGTTGATAAGTATTAATTAGTACCCTCGAAGATCTAGAATGACTCCTTAGTCATATTCCTGTGCCCAAGGCAATCTTTCAGCGCCATCCGTCCTCGAATATTCCCTTCCCAATGGGTGCCTCCGACTGTTCAGATGATCTCTGTATGGCCCCGGGCCTAGTCGCGCCCTCGCCGCTGTCGATATCCCTCTCCTTGGCCCCTTTCATCGTCACCTTCGTGGTCGTCTCTATCTTGGTCTCCCAAAAGATATTTCCTCACCTCGCCCGCGTGCAGAGCTCGCGCGATGGTGAAGACCACTACTTACCCTCCGATGCGCCTCCCTCGCTGCAGCAAGTCCATGCCGAGCATGGCGCCAAATCCATACGAAGGCGTGTAGCAGCCGGCGCTTTCTCCACCACGGTTGGATTAGCAGCCGTTCTGGCCGAACTGATATTGTGTGAGATATCCGAGTTGGTCAGCCCTTACGCGCGAGCGATGGCTTTGCGAGTCACCGTTCCAACTCTCTTATTCCTCCTGGTCGTACTCATACCATTCCTCGAACTTCAGTCTCTACTCGCTGGCTCTGGATGGTCATTTCAAAGGAATTCGAAAGGTCGCATACCTAGTACCGCCTGGGTACTCCAATTTGCCATGTTCGGCATTTGGTTGTTCGCGTTCTGGTCACTTGGAAACCTTGTCCCGGTCGGAAGTGAAGTGGTGCGGCCCAGTGCCACGATGGAAAACGTCCGGCTTGAGACCGAATTTTCAGGCAGTCTAGCCCGTGCATGCCTCGAGCGCATCGGTGTTATTGGCATCTCGCTCATGGCATTACTATCTGGGTTTGCCTCAGTCTCTTCACCGTGGCATACGTTCGGCAGCCGTGCATCACGACGTCCCGTGACGGACTCAGATATTGCTCGCAGGCAGGCGGGCCTTGATGCTACAAATGAGATGCTGATAACGAAAAGACATCGTCTACAGAGTCTGCAGCATAAGGTAGCCGAGTCATCCTCGGCTAACAACCGCGGATTCGTTACAAAAGTCATTGGATCCATCCGGGGTGGAGGTGATGCTTCAGAAATTCGTACTTTGCGCTTAGAAATTGCTGGCCTGGAGGCGATGGAGGCGAATCTCTCGTCGTCTCTCGCCATGCTTCGTTCCAGGCAGGCTAATTCAGTCCGAGCCGCAACATTTTCTGGAAAACTCCTCTTGATACCCACTTACGCGTTCAGCTTGTACTGCGTATATCGGATAATAGCGACTACTCTAACTACCTTGCGACGTTTGTACTCTCCGGCCACCTCGTTCTCGTCTTCGGATCCCATCAATCGGTTCCTCGGTCTCTTAGCTAAGCATTGGGATCCGAAACTCGACCAGATCGCTTGGGCAAGGCAGATCTCATTTTTATTATCCGGAGTCATCCTTGCCGCAAGTGCAAACAGCGCACTCCAGACATTCCACCTCTTCGCCAAATGGACACCAGGGCTCTTATACCAAGCGCAAGCCAACCTAGCCCTTCTAATCGGGCAGATTAGCGCTATTTATGTGATCTCGGCCGCACTGCTTTTACGAAGCAACCTTCCTAAGGAGGTAGGCAGCGCTGTTGGCGATGCGCTCGAAAGTGCCCTGGAACCGGGCTTTGTAGACAGGTGGTTCGAGGGATGGTTCCTACTAGCCAGCATAGTCACAGCAGGGGGAATATGGTTAGGCGGCAAGATCGGCGAATGGAGCGAGGATTGGGACGACATCGGCTTGGAAGAAATGGGGCAGAAACGATCATAATGATACCATAAACCTTTCATCGAACCACAAGAAGAGTTCTTAAAACCAAGCAGCCAAGCAGTGATATCACCAAGGAGGCGTGATCACAAATCGGACATTCTCGAAAGAGCAACCCTCTGATTCGTATCCGGTTACAACGGTTATACCTTCGAGAGGTAGCACAGGTTGAAGGAAGAGACGCACGTCGATTCTCTTCCCAGCTAACTACCTACAAGGTACATGATATAAGACGTACGTCCATCTCGTCGTGTAGCAGCTCCCAGCCCATGCCAGCCGCTGTTCAGCTCAGATAAGTTTGCCCCTGCGGGAGAAAGTGTTTCTGAGTCTGCCACCGTATTACTTACTCGCCTCACCTCATATTCGCGCTCTCATTTACGCAACTCAATTCGCCCGCCAGCGTCAATTATCCCCCACCTCAATGATTTCAAGCGAATCTCCCGTTAGTCGTCGTTCCGGCGGTCGTTTCGCTCCATATTGCATGAGCAGAAGTTTCACCTGCTTCCTAGCTCTTTCCTTCTCCTCTTCCTGACCCGTGGTCCAATCCGGATTCGTCGTCTCACATATCTCAAGCGGATACTGGCTGTGCCAAGGTTCGACATGGCCGCTGCTGTACGGATGCTTTCCGCTGGGATCTCCAATCGAGTTGGCGTCGCGACCCTCGAGAAGCAGACTCTGAACCCAGCCCTCTTCGAGATGGTTTACGGCATACTGCAGCGGAGTATATTTGAAGCCGGGCGGGTCGGGATCCGCTCCGGCCTCAAGGAGAGTCTTTAGGAGCTGGCCGGTAATCGATCCGTCCTCGTTCCCGTGTAATCCGTATGGGTTACGGAGGGCTCTGTGTATGATGGTAGGCTCATGATCGAAAGTGGCTCCTGCATCAAGGAAAATCTCTAGGAATTCGACCCGCTTCCACACCACACATAGTCGGATAAGCGTCATCGGACTTTTCTTGTTGAGCGCGCGTGGAATGGTGTCATCAACTGTCCCATCGATTGTAAATCGATCCGCCCAGATAGATTGCTTCGTTCTCGGTGGCAGGTCTTTCAAGAACTTCTGTGCAAACTCCAGCCACCCGAGTAAGATCGAACTGGCAAGGATACCTGTCTCTTGTCGGATTGGCGTGGGGGTTCTGCCATCAGGACCTGCTTCTGCCGGCAACTCCTCAAACGCAAGTAGCTTTCTCCATTTGGGAAATGCCCTGCGTAGTCTCTGATTCGTGAGTTCCTTGATATGACGGCTGCTGGGCGAGAGACACGGCACTACCGATTTCCATACGCTCTCATTCCTGACGAGGTGGACTCGCCGTCCTTCTCGCAGAGCGGCCTCGCTCATCTCGATGCAGTGCTCCTCGTACCGGGTCGGGTGCCTTTGGTTCAGGGGACGGTTCATTCCCCAACGCTGCAGACCGTTGAATACAACTTGCGTCTCCAGCGTCCGGATCTCGGCGTCTGACAGAGCGAATTCCCCTGCTGGTCTTGGTTCGCCCTGTTTCTTCGAGTGCGCGAAGAGAAACTCCTTCACGGTGTAGTGGGCGACACTGACCTTTTGAAGGGCGACGCCGTCATCCTCACGTGCGAAGAGGCGTTCAGGCCTTTTCCTCAAGTCGCTCGTCTTAATCAGACACCCGAGTATCTCCTTCAGGGTCTTCACGCTGTATATTTGGGTTAAACCATGCTGGACATTGTGAAGGGAGGCCTGCACTAGTACGTCAGCGCTCTTGATGTTGCTTGTGTTGCTGCAAATAAGTGCAAGAGCCGTACGAGCGAACGGATGCTCTTCAGACGGGATGTTTTCGAGGATCTTCGCGTACGTGCCGAAGAGGGTTTCCGGCATTTCGCGCAGCGCCTCCGAAATTCGATCTTGATCCATGTATAGGCGCTCGAGGATATCAATCTGGCATGCGACCCATCGGAACCTAGACAAGACACTATTTAGCCAATACCATCGAGACTGCTGTAGTAGTCGGACACTCACATTCCTCTGGCGTTTCTTGCCAATTGGTTCTCAACGTTTTCCCTAAAGTTCGGATGCCACGTCGCGAACTTACTACTTTTCTCAAACTGCTTCTTGACATACGTTCGTATCGCGCGCATGACATCGTTATTCGACATGGTGATTACTGTGTAAGGAACAATTGGCACGGCATCGTCCTCAAAAGACTGGTTCAGGTTCATGGGTAAGGGTGGACCCAAGTTGGACATGGCCTCTCGGATATCATCCTCGTCGCGGCTTGTCATCAACAGCGACACATTCTCGAAAGACGGATCTGTGCCGAACTTTATCAACATGTCGAGCAGCCTCCTTCGTGGCGTCTTGCTTTCATCCACGGCATCTACTACCAGGTAGACCCGCCGGCCATTTTCTTGGAACCACCGGCACAAAGCCAAGAAACAACCCACGAGGCCCTGGATAGTGAAAGTCCCTGTCGCATATAGGTCCTCGAGTTCCTTGGGGATAAAACGCCCAGCCTGTCTGCTCAAGTCTCCGACTATCCAGCGCAGCAACGGGATTGTCTCTTCCTGGTTCCGCTCGTGTAAACAGTAGTAGTAGGAAACGCCAGTGTAGCAGCAATGCTTGGCGATCTCGTCGATGAGGAACGAGGCAAGAACCGTCTTTCCGGCACCGGGAATGCCGTAGATCCATATAAAGCGCCGGTATCCGCCGGGATCGGACGAACCCCCCCTGAGCCACTGCTTCCAGCCGGTAGAGTTGGTTATCCAGTCGCATGTCTCGTCTTCTTGCTTGTCGTGTTGTTCCATCTGGAATTCACGCATGTCCCATTTCGGCTTTAGCCAATTCAAGACTGTTCTCTTCTCGCCGTCTATTTCAGAGAGTCAGCCAGGTACATATCCCATGTCTCTTCAACAAAGCAGCATATACGCCTTACCATCCAAAGTCGCCTCGATGTCCTTTACACTATTACTGATAGTGTTGAGACTCATGCTATCCGCCCGAGTTAGCCAGAAAATTTACAAATTCCGGCTTAGCCTTACTTACGTATTGTCAATTTCCAGCGCCAAGCTCAGTTGAGACTGGTGCCTCCTGAGCCGGTCCAGCAAGTCATCAACTTTATCTTGCTGGCAAAGCGGCCACTTGCATTGCTCAAGGGTGGACATACGACTTCCAGATGGAAGCCTAGGTCTTCCCCCTTGGTCATACGGCGAATGGCGCGCATTGCGATAACCTGTGCTAACTTGTGCCTGCAAGAAGTGAGAAAAGTCGCGGGTTTTGGTTTGTACGGACGCAAATCGAGAATGGGTATTTCGACCCATCGTCTGCGGTGTATCAGGCACACCGGGCTCGGAAACCTCCCCTTCCGGGGGCATCAGCCGCTCGAGCTCGAGCAGCGTGTCTTGGCATTGCTTCAACGACTCCGAGAGCTGAGCCTTGCTCGCAGACTTGTTGATCTCATTAAAAACCGTTTCGAGCGTCTCCAAGATGGCTCTGACCGTCTTCACCTCCGCGACGATTTTCAAGATTTGATTCGGAACATCCTTCACCTTCTCCCTGTAGACTATCAAAGCCTTGGCTATCTTAGCGGACAGTCTGATGACGTCGGGTATAAGGAATAGGGGATCGGCCATGCTGTCGATTGATATCCGACGTGCGGGACGAGATGAGATGATGTAGAAGGAAGGAATGAGGGTACAGTCCAGTCGACACGACTTGATAATTATAGGCTTGAGACATGAAGCGCGCGTGCTTCTCAGGCATTACCAAGAGAACAAATACGTGGAAACTAGGGAGACAAGCTAGAAACCATCATAGTGACCACTCTCTAGCAACAGAGCCGGCTAATCACAGAGTTATAGACACTATTGCTCCCATCACATGGATGTTTTATAATCAAACATCGTACTGGCTGGGAACCCAGGGCGTATTTGCGACATCAGGTGGTCAAACTGGTATATTCAGACTTTGGGTGCTTTATATGGGCGGCCCGTTTCTTGAAGCCTGGGTGTCCCATTCTATACAGCTTGTCCTCCAACGCCAGCCAGCCGAGCACAAGTTCATCTAAAATGACAAAGTGTAAAACAAATTGTTGAAACTTCAAATAGAACAATATAAAGACAATACCAATCAGTGTGTTAGGCTCAGCTCTTGTCATTGTTACGGTGTATAAATGCAAACCCAACTCATATTCCCGTAGGTTATAAGGCATATATTGGTATACAATATCAGCAACATGTCTATCTAGTGATTTATCTCTGCATATGTTTGAGACAGTTACGTCTGACCTAAAACCCCATCTTAGCTTTCAGTATATTAGATTCTGTTAAAGCAAAGCCGCTTGCTATTCATTTGCTGTATATCCAAACCCTTCTACCCAGTCACATACTATTGCTGACCTAAAGCTGCAAACGCCATATGAAGCTTGTAGGAATAGGGTAGACACGGCTTATAATCTCCTCTACACACGGTATGCAACGGCTGGACGAATAAAAAAAAAACATGCTTGATTTCCATTTCAATTATTTTCAGATCTTCAAAATGCCGAACCTTTGATACACAGACAATGAGACGAAAGTCTACCTGTTCCTAACCCTAATACATCGAAGCTTTCTTCGCCTGAGATCTCGGTTGTCGTAGGGGGTTTTATATAAAAAACCCATATCAAGTAGACCCTGATATCAACCTCCCTACGGTTCCTCGTAGCCGACCCTTGCCCGCATCTATTCACATCTGCCCATACTCAACCCCGTTATCAACCAGCGTCACCCACCCAATCCTCATCCACCCCTCTCCTAACTTAACCCAGCCTACTCCGCCGTCCGTCTCCACAGATCACGCATCTGAATAACCCCCGGCACGCTCGCGAGCGCCCCCACCGCCATCTCGCTAAGAAGCCCCGTCTCGGTGCTCCAGTGTAAGGTAAGCGGGGCCCAGGCGAGGTTCCGCACGACGCTCCCCCGCCAGGCGCCGGCCCACTCGGCCTCGTCGCGCTGGACCTCGGCCGCCGTCTTCCCGCCGGCGAACTTCTCGGCGCGCGACCGGCGCCCGCGCTTCCGGGACTCGTACGCGAGCCTGCCCAGCTCCGCGCCCACGAACGCGGCCCAGAACCGGGCGCTCCACAGCCCGGCCTTGCGCTGGGCCGCCGGCGACCACCCCAGCACGTTCTTGGAGGAGAGGTACGCGACGTTCTCGAGCGACTGGAAGACCACGCACGTGGCGAGCTGGACCCAGGATATGGCCGTCTCGACGCGGTCGTCCTTGCTCGCAGCACTGCTCTTCTCGCCGCTCCCGCTCTCCCGCCACTTGACCACGAGCCTGCGGGCCCAGAAGTACATGTTCAGCAAGCCCCACAACCTCAAAAACGTGCGGGCATCGCTCAGCAGCGCGCTCAGAGCACGCAGGCGCTTGGCCAGGGTCAGAACCAGGGCGGCGCCCGAGGACGGCAGGATCTTGGCGGAGAAGACGAGGGCGGCGTTGGGGGGCAGGGCGGCGGCGAGGGCGAGCAGGCTTCCCGCGCTGCGGGCGACGGCGGGCCGCGTGGCGGCCTCGAGGGCGGAGGCCGACAGGCGGGAGGTGTAGCAGAGGAAGAGCAGGGCCGTGTCGACGCCCGACGGCGTCTGCAGGCACCGCTGCAGGTGCGCGAGGAAGGCGTCGGCGTTGGACGGCGCGGCGGCGAGCAGGGCGCCGAGGGGGAACGGCTTGGCCTTGGGCGCGGGCGTGGGCGCCGACGACGAGGGGACCGGGTCCCCGGACGGGAGGTCGCTGGTCGACACGGCGACTTCGGTCGCGCTCATGGTGGCTGTGGGCGTTTTCGGGGTTTTCGACGTGAGGTAAAAGTATTCGGGCTGTAAGGTAAGGTATATAGTATAATACGTAGTAGAGCTAGGTACTATTATAAATCATGAAAGAAGCGAAATACGGCTCTACTATCGATAAAAGGGGTAGGTAGGTAGGTGTGTAAGTGGTAAGTAGAAGAACTCCGCACCAGCCGGCTATATTCAAAACAAAGAAACAAGCGCAGGCAGGGAACGCTTTAGACACGATACAGAATGATGTGTACGTAGCTCGGTATGAAAAAAGAAAAGATAACTAAAAAAGCAACTCTTGGAGATTTCTCTTCGTTCATGCGACGTGGGTTAAGAGATGCCGACGTCGCTAATTAATATTCAAGCTTGCTAGTCTTCATTGACGTCTTAGCGTCTTTTTACCTCGGCACTCCGGTTCGGGCACCCTGCCTACATTGCTCCTACCTGTCCTACCATGTAGCCAATAGTAGTTTTATAGCCAGACAGGCAGAATCTTGACCGCCCTTGGTTCCCGCAAATTATTGACATCTGAGAGGGAAAAAAAGTATTTGAAGCAAAATATAACTCCGAATCGGGGAATCGAACCCCGGGCTTGACGGTTCAATGTTTTTCAACTTTGAGAGCGTCAAATGTTAGCCACTACACCAATTCGGATTTCCACCGCTAGTTGTCGGACGTACTTATTATTAGCCCACCTAACTACACGCTATATACCTGGTGCATAGTATATCCAGATACTTGTAAGAATTTATCCAAGTATACTTAAAGACTGAGTAATCGTAGATATTTATGTAAATACCTGGGCGACAATATATTTCTCTGTATCGCGTGATTTAATTCATTCACTTTCTCATTCAACAGCTAGCTATCTAGTTTCGAGCTCCTAGTGTACAAAGGTGCAAGGCATCAACTCCTCAGCCTTTCGAGGTTGGTATCATCTATTCTCCCAAAACAACCCTCACTTGATTTCGACGTGAGTCGCAAAAATAACATTCCACATTAACAAAATTGGTTTTCTTAACTGCCTTTTCCCCCATCTCCACCCATGCGACGCTTCCCTCCCGTCAAAATCCGTAATGCTCCTCCGGACGACGCCCACCTCGAACGCCTCACACTCGTTACTGTTGGTACAATGTTGGTATCGTTTTTTCGGGTCTTACTTAGACATTATTACTTGTTGGTACATGCTCGGGTATCTATCCATCCTTCAAACGCGCGAAGTTGTGCTGTGCTGCTACCGTAATATAAAGATGGCAGCAAAGATGGTGGCTATCAAGACTCTCGGGTCGTATCCTGAGCATATAACCGTGCCTATGCTCCGGATAGGTGCGGGATCGAATGGACTTCCACCAACGAAAGGTGTTGGCCCATCATCCTGCGAATCGTCCGATGTCTGTGCCGGTTCACTCGTCACGGTAGATTGCGCTGTAGTTTGGACCGAAGTAGCGTCGGTGGAAGAACTCGTCGAGGTTGAAGCGCTCGTACTATCGGGCGTAGCTGAAGTCGACGAGGTCTCCTGATTCGTTGTAGATTGTGCCGTCGTTGAAGGAGCAGTAGTCGCAGTTGTGTCTGGAGACGTTGTAGATGTCGCCTTAGTAGTAGCCTTAGTAGTACGGGTTGTATCAGCCGTCGTGTCAGCCGTTGTTGTCGCCCCAGGCACCGTTGTGAATCCTTTCGTAGTTCCGGGTTGTACGGTCGTCGTCACCGTCGTAGCTTGGAATCCGGGACATAATGTATCGACCAAACCACCCGACAGTACGATTCCAAGTAACGACCCGGAACTGACGTTGAGATCCCCACACACTTCGTTTATCTTGTCCGCCGTCTCTTCCAGCCCCTGTACACAACTAACTGAACATTGCTTTCCGTTCGTAAAATCATTCCTTGTACAACCCTCTATATCGCTCTGGTATGCGCGAATACAGCGCTTCGGTATTTGATTCGACGTGATCACTTGAAACTGGGATAAGTTGAGAGCCGAAGAGGTCGAGGCCATAGCCAATAGCGGTACGAAGTTAAGAAGCCGCCGTCGCGACCGCGGTCGATGATCCGTCATCTTTGGCGCAGGGAACTCGTTCTGATAAATTTGATCTCCCGGCGCTATGTCGATGTTGGCTGGTGTATCGAAAGTGAATTTCGTTTCGGTTCGAAATAATGTTCGCTGCAGATCGCGAAACCATGCGACGCCAAAGAAGAATTCAGTCTGGCGACAATATGCCAAGCTGGGCGGCGTCCAGGTCAACCAAATTGGGCCTAACGTGATGGCGTCTAGCTCGATCGAGGGAGTTGGCAAGCCGAAACGCGAGTTGCGTCAGGAGGCCTTAAATGACGGGCACGTTGCGATCTTACCCAACGAAGTCGCGTAGTGGTCAAGGTCAATGCGCTTCTCGATCGATATCCTTATATACCCTAACCACTCGGTGTTTCCACTACAAGACGGCAAGGCCCTTGATAGAAAGTTCCTTTACGCTGATAATGACATCAGGTGGTGCAGCAGGGTAGGTATCCCGAAGTCTGGTCCTGAAGTCTGGCCACGATATCACCTATTCGGGATGAATTTATGCGCCAATAGCTTCTGGGCCGGGAGACACCGAGAATCTAGGAGGTAGGTAAGAAGGCAGATAAGGCCTAGTCAAATCCACGGGGAAGATTATTCCTCATATAAGGGGAGCCCGTTTGTGCTCGCCCGTTTGGTGAATGTGAAATGATGCGAGAAGCGAACTTGTGAGACGGTTAAGCAACAGGTCAGGGAGTGACGGGCGGGAAGAACGGCCCCAAGACCACACGATACCAATTATATTAGAAGAGGACAAACGGAAAGGATACACCGTGATGGGGCCAACGGGTAAGGAAAAGGCAACGAAGTAAAGCAACGCAGTCAATACGAAACAGCGGTTGGGAATGAATGTTGAATAGAACAAAGCGCAGCTTCTCTATTTTTGGCACGCAGTATCGTATGTGGTATATTCAGCGAAGAGAAGTCAAGCCATGATAGCGACGACGATGGGCGGTTTAACGTACAGAGACCGGGTGGCGGGTAAGGCACAAAAAACGAAGAAGCGAAAGGAGAAACACTTTATGAGAAACGTTCGCAGCTCCTGCCGGGAACGAAAGAGGTCCAGGAGTGACTACGATTTCCTATTTGAGATCCAGCTTGCCATTCTGACCATTCTCACCCCAGCTCGCGAGATTACTTGGCTGGCAGCAGCTTATAACCCCAGCTATAACCCCCGGGCCTCAGGGCCTCAGGGCCTCATCGCAAGGAACGACCAATGGAGAAGATGGCCATCGGGGTTATCTCGACTTCGTCGTTAGTGCCACTATAACTGGCCATGATAGCTTCCGGGCTACCGTAAATCATCGAGGTTTGTTCAAGAGAGTCGACAACTTTTAGCCCTAGGATCGAACCCCCTACAGGAAGACTTGAACAAGATGAACCAATAGAAGGGTGGGAATGATGTCAAAAGGACGAAACGAAACACTTGGGCGTTTGAGGTGCCGACCACAGCCATCCCCTGCCCAGCTTTTAATTGGTTGGAGAAATACTGTAGCACTTGACCGGCAGCTGCTGTAGCCTGTACAGCCTGTAGTAAACTCACTTTTGTTACCGTCCAGACCGTCGTGCCACTTTTACGCCGTTGGTTAAGATTATCTTTAAGCTTATTTTCTTCCTCTTTCTATCTCTAGCGCAAATACTGCCTTGCTAATATCTCTGATGAGAAGTTGACCATTGATTATGAGTCTAAGAGGAAAAAATGATGCAAGCTCGCGATGCATACATCGGTAGCCAACGCTGCTAAAAATTCTTGGCTAGTACTGATCATAATCGCTGGGGGTTTGTCCTGCATTCGACTTTGAGTCATTGGCCGAAAGCCACCCTGGAGCCAATCCAAGCTTTCATTACATTCAGCTACTCGGCTCTTATAAAATGTGAAAAATCATGAAAAATCAGTAGTACATTCACGCGCCAAATGCTTATATTTAAAGCAGGCCATTGGTATTTCAGAGAGTGTGCTTCAGTGATTCCTCTTGTGCCAATCGAGCCCATGATCATTACTGCTCCCTAAGCTAACAGCCTCGCTCAAGACTACTTCTTTTTCAACATAGTACTTGAACCTTTCCTCTAAGGCTCAGAACATGGCGTCGATCAACCGAGAAGAGATTAAAGCTAAAGTGCTGCAGAGTCTAGCAAGCACCCAGTTTGCGGCATCATCTCTAGATGCGCTTTCCGGAGGCACGGGAAACTTCATCTATCGTGCGACCCTAACACAGCCGCTCGAGGACGGAACCACAGAAGTTCTCGTGAAGCATTCCGAGGATTATGTCGCGAACGTTCCAAGTTTCAAACTCCCGCTATACCGCTGTGTATGCATAATTTGCTAGCAGTCTTCGACATCATACAGGCTTAATGACATTTAGCTGACTTTTCATAGCTAGTTGAGAAATGCAGTCTTGCAGAACTAGCGGGCTATCCCGCCGTCAGCAAGGCGGACGAGAGCAACTCTTACAGCTTTACTGTGAGGACGCCCAAGTCTTTCGATGTTTTCATAGAGAACAACTGCCAGGTTCAAGAGTATCTGCAGAACGGCGTCGATCTGAAGACGTACGCGTTGAAAACGTACACCAACTCCAATTCAGAGGCGACAAAGCAGCAGTGCCTCCAGCTCGGGAAGACGTTGGGACGGTGGCTCAGGGGTTTTCACGAGTGGGCTGGGCAGAGGGACGAGTTGCGACGACTTGTCGCCGACAACGACGGGATGCAGCAGATAAAGCACATGATCAACTTTGACACCCTACTAGACCGCATCAAGCAGTTCCCTTCCATTCTCAGCGATGCCGAGGATGCGTTTGAGAAGGTCAGAGATATGGATAATGAGGAGTGGGATGTCGAGGACAATCTTCACGTTATTCATGGAGACTTCTGGACTGGAAAGTAAGTGTTCCTAAGCTTCGACTTCAAGGGGTTTGAGTTAACAGCACCACTAGCATTCTCCTACCTGACGCCCCAATTCAGGGGGCCGTGGACGTGCCGATGTTCGTAATTGACTGGGAGATGGCGCAACTCGGAAAGTATTGGTTTGATCTCGGCCAGATGATCGCGGAGCTGTACGAGTTAAAGCTGTACAAGGACATATCGGGCGGCTTGTGGATAGTCCAGGGATTCGTAGACGGATATGGAGCTGTGAGTGAAGGCTTCGCCTTCCGCACCGCGATCCAGGTCGGCGTTCATTTAATCGGGTTTGGAACATCAGTCCAGGGCTGGGGTACACCGGAGCAGGTCGAAAATGTCGCACGCACCGGAAAGGACATTATAGTCCATGCATTGAAGAAGGACCGTCAGTGGTTTGAAGAAGGTGACCTGGCCAGCCTATTTAACACGGTATCTAAGGGGGGTCTTCCAGAGGGTGTGATGACGGAAAGACTAGACGAAGACGAAACGTCAGATCAAAAATAGAGAGCCGACTGGAAAAATTCTGAATTAAACAAAGAAAAGAAAAATGAAATAAACTAGATATTTGGATGCGAAAAAAAATCCATATACATTGCAAAGTTGACATTTTGAGTCCTAACACAAGCTTATTCAGGGGCATTATCAATTAGTGGCACACCAATCAACCCCGAGCTCAAGAAAAATTTGCCACGTGATTGTCCGTCAAAGGACTTCTAAATGAGTCAAGTTTAAGCCGTGTAACTCAGTTATCATTAGTCGACTTATCTTTATTTTATAGTCTCGGGCAATAAAGGAACTTCTAGACCTTGATCCTCCTTTATTCCGAGATTCCAAATCCTTGTCTGCGCGTGGCCGTGGCCGGTCTCGTTTGCCCGATGACGACATCCGCGACATCCCCGGCGGACCCCCGGCCGTGCAACCGGTGCAAGGAGCACGAAGGCACCATAGACCTCCGAGGAGCCGAGAGGGTGTGCAAGTAGGTCATCATCATCATGTGCCCTACCCTTCCGTAAATAAGAACTAGACTAGATACTAATCAGCGATACCTAGGTCGTGCTTCGCATACTACGTCTCGACCAAGGCCGTCAAGCGCCTCGAGGTCCTGCAGCGGGAGACAGCAGCGCCGCGGAGCAGTAGTACTAGTGGACCCAAAGACCAGAGGAAGCCGCAGCAGCAGCGCTACCTCGTCGGGCTGTCGTGCGGGCCCTCGTCCACGGCGCTGCTGCACGTGCTGACGGAGAACGTGCGCCAGCAGCGCGCGCGGGGCCGGAAGACGGCGCGGTTCGAGTACGTCGCCGCGCACGTCGTCGACGACACCCTGCTACCTCTATCG
This sequence comes from Hypoxylon rubiginosum, assembly GCA_902806565.1. Lineage (NCBI taxonomy): Eukaryota > Fungi > Ascomycota > Sordariomycetes > Xylariales > Hypoxylaceae > Hypoxylon > Hypoxylon rubiginosum. The sequence goes on from CADCXA010000036.1 coordinate 77,657, forward strand.
ACACCGTCGTCCTCGTCGTCGCCATCACCAGCACCATCCTCGTCTACTGCTCCGGAGGGAGAAGAAGGAGAAGACCCCGCCATAGCCGCCTACCGCACCCGCTTCCCCTCCGCGCCCCTCCTAACCGTGCCCCTGAGCAGCGCCCTAACCCTCCCGTCTATCGACTGGTCCTCGCTCCCCTCGCCTCTCCCTTCAAACACCAAACTCCCCCCGGCGCACCGCCTGTCTTCCATCCTGCACCAGCTACCCTCAGCGACCTCCCGCGCCGACATCCGGCGCCTGCTGACGCGGCACGTGCTCCTGGCCCTCGCCCGGTCGCAAAACTGCGACGCCCTGCTGCTGGGCCACAGCACGACGTCGCTCGCGGAGCTAACACTAAGCGAGACGGCCAAGGGCCGCGGGCACTCGGTCCCGTGGCTCGTGAACGACGGGGCGGTGCCCGCGCCCGTGCCGCGGAGCTTGCCGTCGCCGTTGGACGCGGGGGGCTTCGCGGACGGTGGCAGTAGCGACGCCGGCGCTAGCGATCCGTCTAGCGGCTCGCCGGCCCTATCTCAGCTACTCGTCTACAGCCCGCTCCGCGAGCTCTTCCGCAGGGAGCTCCTGACGTACCTGTCGCAGACCGACCCGCCGCTCACGGACCTCATCGTCACCTCGTCGTCGTCGACGACGGGCGCGGGCAGCGGCGGCGCCGTGGTCTCGCACCGCGACCAGAGCATCGACGACGTGCTGTCGCGGTACTTCGCCGACGTCGAGACCGGCTACCCGTCCGTCGTGGCCAACGTCGTGCGCACCACGGGCAAGCTGCGGCGTCCGCCACCGGCGCCGGGGGGTGATGGTCGTGGCCACTGCGGCCTCTGCGGGACGGGGCTCGACGAGCTGGGCGACGAGCGGTGGAGGGGGGAGATCGGGGACGACGACAACAAGGCGGAGGTAGAGGCAGATGCAGAAGGGGGCAAGAAGAAGCCGAAGCTGTGTTACGGGTGCGAGAGGTCGGTACGTGGGTAGCACGAAAGGGTTCTGTCGAGAAATAAAAGATTTTTAACACGAAAAATTAAAACCAGTGCTTATAGATTAATTTCCTCTCATGCTGGCCTTCCCTAATTTTTCTTGTACGATTTGCATGCTTATTCCCTTCTATGGACCTAAATAGCTATGCGCTCGTCTCCCCCGTCCAACTAACTGGTGATAGCAGTAGTATATAACATACCAATCTTCTATCCCGTATTCTCTACGACAAAGTCTAGCATAAGCCTTTTTGGAATCTAACCCTCATGTCCTAGCTATATACCTAGGTATATAAAACCTACCGGAGACCCCCCTTAGACTACCAGTCGTTACTAGTAATATATCCCTAGAACTAAACGCGAACCGCTTCTTTAACCAGCCCCTTTCCACTTTTGTTGTGGGCCTTTAGTTAGACCGTTCATAGCGCGGAAGCCGGCAGTATCTTCTGCTCGACCTTGCGTATCAGCTTATTCGTCTGCTCCGCCAGACTCAGCGTTAGGATGGTGTGCGGCAATATGCGCGCCAGGTGCGGCAGGAAGCCCTTGTATATGGCGAGGAAGCCCTCGGTTCGGATCGTCTTGCCTAGGCAGTCGAAGACGCCCTTGTATAGGTTGCCGTTCTGGTTATACAGCCGGGACATGATCGTGTCTGGGGTCTTTTGTTAATAGGCTTTCACACTGGCAGACGTATTAGGTAAACCTAGACGGAGGCGGGAAGAACTCACCAGGCGGGTGCATAAAGCAGCACACCACGAACCCCGAGACCGTGCTGCTCGCCAGATGTAAGGGCGCGCCCTCCTCCATGCCCAGGTGCCTCACGAGCCTCCGCTTCGCGAAGAAGTACGTCGGCAGCTGCACAGAGCTGCCGAACCCGGTCCGTATCATGGCGGCGCCTACGCCCCTGTACAGGCCGCCGAACCCCTCGGCCTTGTAGATCTGCGACATGCCGTCGGCCGCGTTCCGGTACTTGTGCTGGGTGCCGACGGGCAGGAACGGGCTGTAGCTCTGCAGCCGCGTCTTGACGAGGAAGAAGGGGCTGCCCGCGGCGGCGCCGATGATGCCCGAGGAGGCGCCGCAGAACATGTTGATGCCGAGGTTCTGCTTGGCGCCGTCGCGCAGCAGCAGGGTGGCGAGGCCGTTGCGCATGGGCTCGTAGAAGCCGAGGCGGCAGCCGTTGAGGAGGACCTGGTAGACGTACGCGCACCCGATGCCGCGGTAGATGCCCTTGAGGCCCTCGTTCCGCACGATGACGCTGACGCCGTGGAAGGGGCCTCGGTAGTGGTGCGGCTGGTGGCCTTTGGTCTGGAGCTCGCCTTGGAGCTGCATTCTATTTCGCAACGAGGTTTTCGCGTCAGCCCATCTGGATTCCTGTCCCGGCCACGCAACATGACAATTCCGAGCGGTGGTAGACTATGTCGACACATGACCTTTCCGCTATATAGAAAACAGGAGTGTAGGAGTTTCGCGGAAAAAAACATGGGCTTGCGTACCGAATCTTTACCGTCTCGAAAGGATGCGTCGCGGTGACGGCGCCGCACGCGGCTATACCGCCTGCTATGAAGGCCCTGCAGGTGGAAAACTCGCATTAGAACGAACAGTTCAAGCTCTAGCAAACAGTCATGCAGCTTCCTACCCAGCAGTCGTCGCCATGACGTCGAGCTTCGTGGACTCTTCACCCGCGCAATTGCTAATTTGCCGGGTGTCAAGCCACCCCCTACACACGCAAGTTTTTGCGTCTTTGCCTGGCGAAGCTCCAGGCAGGTATTTTACGTAGGTAGGTCGTCGAGAGGTAGTACGAAAATGGGATTCGATCGGACTCGGCCAAGGTGTTACCGCATAGGCAAAGATCGAAGCTCGCTTATGTACGGTATTGTACCTGTTACGTATAGCTTCGGATGTATCTTGCGTTCGAACAGGTCGTTAGGTAGCCTGCAGGCGGTTGCTTGCTTGCTTGCTTGCTTGTAGATATGCAGGATAGACACACAAAAAAAAGGAAATAAAATCTCATATATCCATCTTTTATTAGGATTCTTCCTTGTCTTACTTCTTCGTCAGCTAATAACAATGAACCGTCGTTAGAACAAAAACTTTCCAAGTAGACCGTCAGCACTTTAGTGGTTGAATTGAGCTGGCGCCAGTCTTGAACGAAAGAAAGAAACTCCCCGTCTCCAAAATTTCTCCGAGCTCGCAGAAGCTAATTTCCTAATTTCTTATTAGCTAGCCCGCTCTGCCCACTACCGCAACTACTGCAACTACTGTAACTACTGTAACTACTGTAACTACCCTTACTATTTTGTATTACATCATTTGTTGTTAGTCAGCTTACACCGTAGGGCTGGTCAGCCTGTCAGTTCATTTATCGTTGTCGATCCTGCAATATCCCGTCTCTTACGAAGGTCGGTAACTATAGTATCTCAAGTGCTTATAATACCGCTGTATCCTCGCTTGTCCTTTCATATATTCTATACTTTATAATACCATCCTCTACCACCCACCAGGAGAAAGCAAAAGGAGACAAGTTCAAGCTTATAGAAAATTGGCTACGTTTCGTAGCTCTTCGATAGTAAATTCATGAACCCTTCCCTCGCTATATGCCCGCCCTTACGAACCGCAACTTCAATTCCAATGAATTTCGATGGTATCAACATGGATTCCGGTCTAGTAGGTCAACCTTCCTTGAATCCTAGGTAGCCATATACGAGGAAAATATACGGTTTACACCAATGCCATGCTAGAGTTAAAAAAACCATTACGCTTCCCCTCTCTGCCCACCTTTCTCACGCCCACGATTGCAAATAAATATTCGAAATACCTAGTTTATAGCCCACATTGATGACGGAGCTTCCTTCGACTCGGAATTCTATTAACAAGGTCCTTGATACCAAGTCTTGTCTCGCTTCCAGTCTCGCCATCCCCAGGAGTACTAGGAGCTATATTCGAGCTCATCCGATGGCCCAATGAAAACCTTCGACAATGGGGGTAGTCGTTGTTCCTCTTCAAGCTCGTGCCTTTCGCCACGATTGGACTTCCCAACCATACACCTGATATGGGATTATTCCAGAACATGTCTCCCCAAATACCTCTCGAGGCTTCTCAGTGATATAAGGTACAGCCAAGGCAAGATTGAAGAACGCCCTAAGGTCCGTCGACTCCTGCTTGTGCCGCAGCGTCTAGGCTGCTCATCCCGTTTCGCCTGGTGCTCTCCTGGCTTCCTCGGGCAGGGTTTCCATCGAATACCCACGGGCCCGCATCGTTGCGTGGAGTAATTGGTCCCTCGTGACCATTGGTCGACGGGTTGCTGTTCGGTGACGGTGTTCGATTGGTTGCAGACCGGTCGCTGCTGCTGACCGTGCGGGGTGTTGCATTCGGTATCGGGACGGGCTCTGTCCCAATATATCTCAACTGAGACGCTTGCATGACTGGGCTGGTGTCAATGTGCATTGTCATATCGCCTGCATCGTTATCGGTTGGTGGCTGCTGCAAGTTGCTGCTGCTATTCGAGTGTGAAGTGGCGAGAGATCTGGCTTCATCATTGGTTTGGGATGCCGGGACCGTAGTCTTCTCCTCCTGAATATCGTCGACGCCCGAATCTAGCTGTTGCCATTCGTCGGAAGGCTCGTCCACTTCAGCGTCTAGATCGGCCGTGGCTCGGCAATTCGGGCATATGAATATCGGCCATGATGGTCCCATCAACATCTCTCGGATGCATTTGAAGTGCCATGTATGAGAACATGGCGCGACGAAGAGAGATTGGCATGGCTAGTAGGCAAACCCATATTAGTAACGAATATAATACTAGCACTAAAGTAGGAGAATCATATAGAACGTACCGCAATGGCATTCAGGCAAATGGAGCAGTCCTGCGCGTGGGCCGACGAAGACGTCGAAGTTAAGTCACGTAAGCGTTTATGCGTTGCCATGCTGCCAAGTCGTTAGTCATTATTGCTCCGTGAATAGAGAGGAGCTCAAGGTGGAGATAGAGGCATATGAGCCATAGATCCAAAATATAGCAGGATATCCATCCAGGAAAAAGGGCAAAGGGCACGGGACTAAACGTACTTGAACGTGTTTGGCTTCGATTGCCAGCCCCTATTCAGCTCTATGCGCATCTTCACGCATCGGTAGATCATCTCCTCCCCGCCCTTGAAGTCTATTCCAAGCTGCACTATATCGCCATCGTTAATGGGAAATGGCTTGGATTCGGTGCCTGGCGCACTCAGACGGATGTGATTGAGAAAAGTGCCAGAACTGCTCTTAACATCCTTGATGTACCACTTCCCCTTTTCGAACCAGAACTCGCAGTGCCGACGGCTAACTACCTTGCTCTTGAAACCAACCGGCGCCGCGGAGGGCGTATTGATAGGTACCGGAGCATGGTTCTCACGCTCAGAGTACCGGCCGACCTTGATGGTTTCCTTGCCCGTGGGTAATGTCCGCGATACGGGTGTGAATTGTAGAGATGGCCGGTTGGATCGTGGATCGTAGAAGGTCGAGAAGCGTATGGCAGGCAGCATGTCGTGGGCTAGGTCGCCCGTGGTGGCCGACCGTGTCCGCGTCATGTCGGGGGCCGATGATGGCTCGGTGATGTCAGCTTGAGGATTGGATTCTGATCTTGAACTCAATAGAGCCTCGGAAGCGGCTTCGGAAAATTTACTAGTCCGTCGTCGATGAATCCTATTTGAATCGTTGCTCGGGTCTGCTGCTGAGAGTGGGTCCGAATTGATCTCATGAGGGCCGGCGGTGGTTGCCGCGTGACCGGACGTGGTAGGGGAAGAAGTCGGGATTGAAGGCGATGGGTCGTGGGGCGAGACCCTATTGGGATGGATAAGGCTGGCGGAGTCGCGCGACAAGAGATGGAGATGGATCAAGCCTCGTAACCTACTGCCCCGACCTGGAGACGACGGAGATGCTGGTGGTGCCGTTGTAGAAGTTGTCAAAGGCGGGAGAAGACCCGATGTTGGTGAGGTTGGCTGCGTAAACATTTATTATGGTTTACGTATACGTGGGTTAGGAAAGGAAATAAAAAAGGGACCTTTTGGCTCTTCGGGTCCTTGGGTCGTCGTTTGGGGGGGCTGTGGAAGATCCTCCTAGCGTCTGGTCCTGTGGTCCTGTTGTGTCCTGTTGTGTCCTGTGCGTCCGGTGTATGTGATTGACGAACAGCGGGCCGTTGTTTTCCTAGTACCTAGGTATCCTAGTATAATAGCGAATAATAATGGAAAATCGAAACGCCCAATTTCAGGTGGAGGGGATTGGAAGAAAAAAAAAGATGTTTTTCTTTCGCACAGATTCTCAGATGGCCCAAACACGGAATAGCGACTGGGTAAGGTTGTTCTGAAAGGGACCTCAGAGCATTCACAGTGGGGGGGAGCACTTTGGGGGGTTTGCCGTTCCTCGACGTCTTATGTTGTCAAGACGCGATGCGGAGTCGGCTGATCAAGTTTGATTGACCTTGCAAGTTGCAACGGGAATCTAGGCCAGGCTAGGCGTGGACCCAAGCAAATTGCTTGCATTAACCTTGACCTTCTTGTTCACGTAGGTAGCAGGGCAGTTGGAGTCGGGTTAGGATTGGAGTTTGATATCTTAAGACGAACAAGAAAGAAGAAAAAAAGGTAGAAGAGTAGAAAAGAAGAAGAAACGGAATGATCAAGAATAGGAGGAAATAAACACGGACTCAAACGAAGACAAAAAAGTATCGTACAGTACGAGAGTTGAGAAAAACAAAAACAAGAATTAAGAAGCAGAAACAGGAACAGAAACAGGAGAGAAAATCAGCTCGAAGTCAATTCAATCCGACCGGAAAACTGGCAAGCCTTCAACTTGTTGATAAACGATAAACTACATATGTACTAAGAGCAGAGCTGACGACATTTGTCTGTCTTAGCCTTTAGGTGCTAATTTATTTAAGGTATTAAGGTACAGTAGTACCATAATATCTACGTAGGTACATCTTTAGTTGCATGTGGCAGTTTGCAATGCTGACACGGGATATAGAATTTAGAAACAATCTTCATGCCGGTCGACTAAGGAGTGCTGACCTCAGGGATCCGTTGCTGGATGGCTGCTTGGATGGCTGCAACGGGCATGCACATAAACATGTACAAGTATCTAACGTCCTGTCTGTCTGTCTCTGAACTTGCGTCCCCGTATCCCGTATCAGCTAAGATGTACATAAGCGTAACGTGCCAACGGCCATTGTACGATACCCCTAAAAGTTCCCTATTGTCCCCTACCACAATTCAAGATCCCGTCTGCGTTCGGTACGTCATAAGGGCCTCGCCTAGCATTCCGCCGTCGAATGGGAGGCATGCGATAAATATAACCAATATCCCATTCGTATGTAAGCCCGCATGATTTCGTCGTAGCTTACCTACATAGGATACAAGATTCAAAAAAGGAGCCAAACTCCAGTGTAATGTGTAATGCCAATGCCAGTGCCAGAAAAGCAGGAGAAGAGAAGAAGAAGAAGAAGAAGAAGAAGAAGCGGGGAAAAAAACTAAAGTACATATCTATAAATTGCCAATAGCGGAGTTCTAAAAATGCAGGCGGCGTCAGCTAAAAGTTACCATGTCTCGATCCGTCTCTACTAGGTTGGCAATATCCGTTCCGGACAGGTTAATAAGGCTAGGGCTCCCCGAGGGTTCGGAGAGGTGGATGCCACTGGATCTGCATAGGTAGTACGACGTACAACATACAGACAGCATTAGCAGCTTTCCAACGGACATTGCGTACCGACGGAAGAGTATAGTAGGTCTGGGCATGAAACATCACCCACTCCAGGCCCACTAGCTAGAATATATGCTCATTGGACCTATAGAAAACTCATTAGAATGACACCGGATTTCATGGATCCAGAGTAGATTTACCATGTCTCTGAATTAAGCGTAGGTAGCTACCTATCTGAGCAGAGCCTTCGCAATATCAACTAAACTACCCGAACAATCAATTGCTTGATTCTGAATCTCCCCGACCGTGCATATCAAGTGCCAATCAAAGCTGTGGCCAAATATTATAAGCTGCCGTAACGCCAATACCGCCCGCCTTGCCGTGAAACCGTTGAACGACGAAACCAGAGGCCATGCCGAGACCATAGCTGAGGAATTATGGAAGCTGCCCTATTTTCCCGTCTTCTGTTTCTTGGTCTTGGGTCTTGCTTCCTCTTCCTCATCTACATCCATATCTTCACCCCGGCCGACGTTCGCTCCGCCGTCTACATCACTCTCTCCGCTTCCCGAGCCTGATGACTCGTGGGCCGAATCGTACTCCTCGGCAACATCACTCTCGCTTTCCGCCTGGAAATCGTCATCCACGCTCTCCTCATCCTCGTCGGCCGAACCACGGTCTGCTCTCGCACCGACCACTTCCTCTTCCGACTCAGCCATCGCTTCCTCGCGAAGGGCGGCGGCCAGCATGTTAGCATCTTCGTCGATCTCGTTCTTAACGCGCAAGCCTTTGAGCTTAAAGAAGCTTTCGAGCGCCTTCAGATCTTCTCTATTAATGTTGCTGAACTGGTGCGAGGGCCCGCCGCTCTTCATGTGGACTGCTATGTCAAAAGTCGACAAAGCCGATACCGCGCCGCTAACACGGGAGAAGACGATAGAGGACGTCTGGTCGTATGACACGTACGTTGCAGGCTTCGGCACAAACATGAAGGCCTTCTCGAGGCAGTAGAGAAATCCTTCCGCCGCCTTAATCGAGCACTTGATGCCGAACTGATTCCTGTGCGTCATAAAATCCTTGGCAGGAGATGTGATCTTCTTGTTGGCGAGGCCCTTGAAGATGTACGTAACCACCTGATGCAGAGGTTGTTCGTAGTGGGACTGTAATCTTTCCTTATACTGATCGTTCAACTGCTCCTCGGTGAGGTTGAGGTCGATCGTTACCTCCTCATCCTTCTTTGCTTGCATGACGATGAATGGGTACCTCGTCTGTCCCTGGCGGAGAGGTGGATCTAAGCCGATGCACAGCATGAAATGTAGGTCGTCCGGCTTTGGTAGCACCATAAACTTCTTGATGTGGTCGTACTGAATCTTGTAGTCGTAAGTCTTACCGCGGAGTCGGAACGAGGCTTCGTACATGTCGATATCGAAACGACCACTGCAGACGAGTGAGTAAAGAGTACAACGCGAATAAGGACTGAAACAAACCGTGGCGTAAGGTGCAGGACTTCCAAGAAAGTGGCGATTGCATCACCTGCTGTCTCCCCGATTTCGGCTTTATCGATGAGGGTCTCATAAAATAGAGTAGCAGCATTCTTCTCCTCCTCGCCACCGCTTCCTGCTTCCTCTCCCTCGGTTTCCTTGCGAGTCGTAGTACCGGGAATGTAGAATCGCATCTCGACGATCTGATCCTTGCCTGCACCAGTCTTCTTGCCTCGGCCTCGTGCACCGCCTAGGTGTCCGTTGGTGCCCGTATCATCTTCGTTCGAATTGGCGAACTCGACGGCTACTTCGTTGCGACCGGCCAGATTGGTGTTGGTAATCTCGGAGTAGGGGATCTCGAATGAAGGCTTGTTCTGGACGTTGAAAACCAGCTCGGCCTTGCTGAACTCCGTCTTTCCCCAATTCCAACCTCGTAGCGCATGCTCCTTGGGGTCCAGGTTTATGCTATACCAGTTCTTGAAGATCTTGCTCAAGCGTTCTAGATCCTGTGATGATGAAGTTGTTTAGCTGCGAAAAACATGGTACCAAAATGTTGTCCCCCTCACCTCCTGTTGGAAACCATCAAGGTGGACGAGCTCGGAAGATCTCTTGAGAATCTTGACTTCGTAGCCTTTCGCGGCGCGACTCCACTGCGCAGTCGCAATATCACCACGATCGAGAGTGAATGTGTTGCCGCCCGCCGAGGGTTTCCAGCCAAGTCCATTCTCGGCGAATCTGCACTTCCCCGACTCCTTGGAAAGGTCGAGGAAAATGTTATCGAAGTTTTCACTGTTGACCGTCTTATTAGTAAACGTGATTGTAGGGACAGCGCGATGCTTTACTTACAAAGCCGACATCGTGGTGACGATATGGGCGGATTAAGATGAACCGAGTAAGATGATAGGAAAGGAAAGGAATGGGAAGGGAGGTGAAGCAATAAAATATTGCTCGAGGAAAAGTTCCGGTTCAGAAAGCGCAACCGCGTCAACGCGCTAAAGCTAGAACCTTGGAAGCTTTTGGCGTAAATTGAAGCTTGGGGAACACGTGATTTTAACTATGGGGGGCTGGTGGGCGAGACAGCTGAATCGGGCTGATCGGGTCCACTGTGATCACCTGCAATGACAGGCCAGGCGGGCTAGGTGGGTACGTAGTACATAGATACAACAGCTTTAGCTCCAAGTTTCAAAGTCCTTGGTTGAATCAGCCCTCTAAAACAAAGTACCTTTACCTCCTCTACCGTCACCTTTGCACCTTAATATTTTTTACTACTTCGTCCCCTCTTATCACCAAGTTCCTTCTAGAGATCCTTCTCTCCTCGTCGTGCTGTATGCTCGCTGACTGAATATCCATTTTCTATCTTGTTTCCTACCGTCCCTCGGCCAATTATGTCTGGTCGCTTCGTTCGAGCGTCCAAATACCGTGCGTCTTCCACTTCCCTCTTCGCCTCGAGATGATGCGATTGCGACGACCCGACTAACCTAGAACCAAGGACATGTGTTCGGCAAATCTACTCGAAAAGAATTCTGCTACGATAATCTACGTATAAGTCGAAATGCTTGGGATACCAACCTGGTCAAGGTCTGACCCCTTTCCTCCGTCCTGCATGGCCTACATAGTAAGCCAGGGGCTGACAACTTTGGTCGCAACAGGCCAATCCAGAGTATCTCTCGGTCAATTGGGAGGCCAGCGGTGGAGGTGCCTTCGCCGTCATCCCCCTAGATGAAAGGGGCAAGGTTCCCGACGTCATTCCTCTATTCCGTGGCCACACTGCCGCCGTTCTCGATACCGACTGGTGCGCACGCGACCCCTGGACTAACTAACTCCTATTCCCCAAGACCGTAGCCTAATCTCGTACTCAAGGAACCCTTTTAACGACCGAATAATTGCATCCGCTTCCGAAGATGGCAAGGTCATGTTATGGCAGGTGCCTGAAGACTTTACTCTCCTGACGGACGCCGAGGAACCCCCCGACGTATCTCCTGTCGCCAAACTGACCGGCCATTCGAGGAAGGTCGGCCAGGTCTTGTTCAACCCCGCTGCCGAGAACATACTGGCTTCTGCATCTGGAGATCTCTCAATCAAGCTATGGGATGTTAGTGCCGGCTCTTCCGTTCATACTCTGAGGCACCCCGACATTGTGCAGAGTCTGTCCTGGAACGCCAGTGGCTCGATGCTGGTTACGACATCGAGAGACAAGAAGCTCCGCGTATGGGATGCACGACAAGAGCGGCCTGCACATGAAGGCCCAGGCCACGAGGGAGCCAAGAACAGCCGGACAGTCTGGCTGGGGGAGCATAACAGATTTGCCACTACCGGCTTCTCGAAAATGAGTGACCGTCAGCTTGCTCTTTGGGAGCCTGGCAACAACACACCTATTGGTGGATTCAAGACGCTCGATAGTATCTCTGGTGTTTGCATGCCTTTCTGGGGTAAGTTAGCCACCGTTACATCTATCTGGCAGAGCTAACTTGGGCCTAGACGACGGTTGCAATTGCTTATACCTCGCTGGAAAAGGGTACGTTCAGTTATCATCCTTGGCATAACCCACGGTATAAGTGTCTAATTCATCATGTTAGTGACGGCAACATCCGCTACTTCGAATACGAGAATGATAAATTCGAATTCCTCTCGGAGTACAAGTCCGTCGATCCCCAGAGAGGTATTGCGTTTGTTCCTAAGCGAGGAGTCAACGTGAGTTATGTTCCGTGTTTAGAACTGCGACTTTCGCAACTGACATACGATAGGTCCATGAAAATGAGGTTATGAGGGCGTACAAGACTGTCAACGATGCATACATTGAGCCAATCTCTTTCACTGTGCCTCGACGAGCTGAGACGTTCCAATCGGATATCTATCCGCCAGCTTCTGGCATCAAACCTGGTGTGACTGCTGGCGAGTGGCTTTCGGGTAAGACTGACCTACCGCCGAAGATTGACTTTGAGAGTATCTATGAAGGCAGTGCACCGGTTGAAGTCCCAGCCGACTACAAGCCTCCTGCCCCCACACCGGCTCCAGCTCCTGTATCCAAGCCTGCGCCACAGAAAGAGCCGGAGCCCGCGCCAGCACCAGCTGTGCGCTCTCCGCCTCCCACGTTGAAAGAGCAGAATCGCTCCATGGCCGCGATAGCTTCGAAGTACGATGATAACGATGAGAGCGACGACGACGAGACCTCAAGCTTCGAAGAGATTTCAAAGCCGCCTCAGCGTAGCTCGATCCCCGCGAGATCTGAGCCGAAATCCCCGACAAAGACTACATCTGCGGCGGCACCAAAAGCAGCAGCCCAGATCAGATCGCCTACTTACGCACCTACTCCGACTGCCGCAACCCCTACGTCAACCCCGTTAAACAGCGCGGGCGTCGAGTCAAGCTTAGTTGAGATCAAAAAGATACTAGAGATGCAGACGACGATGATTAGCGTGCAAGGCCAGCAGATTAGTCACTTAACCGACGAAGTCGACAGTCTTAAGAAGAGGGTGGGGTCGGGAACACAGGACCAGAGCGAACGTATTCGACAACTAGAGCTCGAGCTGGAGGAGCTCAGGTCATGATGGGGAGGTGCCAAATCTTTGTAGTAATACATGCCGAGGCAGGATAGAAGAGGGGACGGTCGGAGGTTGAGAAGCAGTTGATGGATAACGACTTTTAACGAAAACTTGTACGTAACAGTCAGTCGGGAACATATGTTATCCCCTAGAGGCTCACTTGCGGTCCTGATTTATCTCCTGGCGAGCCACGTCTGCATTTTTAAATATACGTGTATAACTGAGGCTTTCTCGAGGATACCTATGTTAGGTATGTACCGTACTCTCTAAATGTTCTAGGTGTAAATCTTATGATTTTTTCCCGCCTACACCCCCTTTCCCCCTTGATTTCCGTGGTGAGCTTTAACTCCCACTACAGTACGTGGTTGGTTAATTCTGAAGGTTTTTATGTCCGCTAAAAGGAGGTGACCATCTCCCGCCACTAACCCCCTTGCCTAGCATTCCACGCGACGCAGTCATCGAACCCGACGCCGGTGCCGCCGAAGCAGTCCAGGGCGCTCCCGATGGTGAGGTCCAGGGCGCCCCGGCTCAGCCGCTTCACCAGCTCGAGGTCGTCGAGGTCCCTACCGCCGCCGGCGTACGTCACGGGTATGCGGCACCACCGGGCCAGGCTCTCGACGAGCCGCTCGTCGATCCCCTTCTGCAGGCCCTCGTTGTCGGCGGCGTGGATGAGGAACTCGGAGCAGTAGGGCTCTAGGGATTTTATAGACTCTGCGGAAGCGAGCGGGCTATGGTTAATATATAATGAAAAAAACCAGAGTGGGTAGTTAAGCTACCTTTTTTGTTGAATAGGGGGGACAGGGGTTAGAGGGAATTGGGGGGGGTATCTGGGTATGTATAATAAATATATATACCTTGGTTCACCTCCATGTCCGTGATCGTCTGCCACTTGTTCATGGCCACGAACCACCTGTTGTCGCCGCGCCGCCGACAGCTGAGGTCGATGACGAGACGGTCCTTCTGCCCGCCGAGCGCGGCCAGCACGGCGTCTAGGCGCTCCTGGCTGAACTTGCCTCCCGGGAACAGGAAGGACGTGATGATGACCTACTAGAATGTCTCATCAGTAACGTCGCATGTGAAGTATATCATATGACATATGTCGTTAGACACTCTGCTTCCATAGTGAGACGAGAAACCGCCCACATACCTTACTCGCACCGCGCTCCATCCACGTCGCGGCGTTCTGGTCGCTGATGCCCCCTCCGACCTGGAGGTGGCCGGGCCACGCCGCCAGGGCCTCCGTCGCGGCGTCGTCGTTCCCGGGCCCCAGCATGATCACATGTGCGCCCTCGAGACCGTTATCCCGGTACAGACGGGCGAAGTGGCCCGCCGAGTGCTGGGAGACGTAGTTCGTCTTGAGCTCGGCGGTGGAGCTGTCGAGGGTTCCGCCTACGATCTGCTTGACCTGGCCTGCATGTAGGTCTATACACGGTCGGAACCGTGTCATTTTTTTATTTTTATTTTTAAAACGGAGAGATTGATGTAAATAAAAAAAACTCCTTCATCAATATCTCGATAACGATAGCGGGGCAGCTTTCTTGCTTGTCGTTTCGCGAGGCTTATGGCGGGGTGGGCGTCTTAGCTTCAGGCTTCAGGGTGCTTAAACCAATTGCCAGCTCTGATTGGAGCTACGGGACAACAATTTTTCAAGACCCTGGATCCACTGAAATTTTTGTGCTTCCCAACTTCAAACGTCAAATGTCAACAACCTTAACCGCACTTCAACTTCAACTTCAACCTTAGCGTCCGCATACCGAGCTACGTCCCAAATCCCCGCGGTATGGCCACGGTACTCGGAAAGCGCAAGACGCGCATACAGAAGGAAAAGGCCGAATCGGCAGTATCTCAAGAAGACGCCCAAGCGATATTCCGGCGGCACTTCGAAGCGCAGTTTGCACCGTTAGAACCCTCACATACCACCTCCAGAGCCGGAACAGGCAATGAGATAGAGGATCTACGTTCCGACTCGGAGGACGACGGCTCGAATGACTCCTGGGACGGCGTATCCGGCTCAGAGTCGGACTCGGACGCCAGCGACGCAGCAGCCGAGGTCGTCGAAGTGGTCACGCACACGGGCGCGCTCCCGACCCTCTCCAACGACCCGCTCGCCAAGCGCGAGAGCAAAGCGTACCTATCCTCGCGCATCCCCTCGTCTCTCCTCGACCCGTCATCCTCTACCACCACCACCGCCGCATCCGCAAAGTCTGCGAAATCCAAGGCCGCCGCCGACGAGGACGCGCCCTCGCTCCTAAAGAACGACCTCGCGCTGCAGCGCCTGCTCTCCGAATCGCACTTGTTCGCGGGACCCGGCGGCGGCGGCGGCGGTGGCGAGAACGGCGGTAGTGGCAATAGCACCGAGCACGTAGGTCGCAACCGGCATCTGGCGACGGACCTGCGGCTCGCGGCGCTCGGGTCCAAGGCCAGCATCTACAAGCAGGCCAAGATGCCCATGGCGCACCGCAAGGGCATCCACGCCGCGGCCGAGGCCCGCGAGTCCAGGCGCCGCCGCGAGGCCCGCGAGAACGGCATCGTGCTCGAGCGTCCTACCGCCGCCGCCACTGGTGGTGCTTCGAAGGGGATGACGAGAAGGAAGAGAGGAGGCGGAGACGTCGGCGCGCCGGCCGTGGGCAGGCTGCAGAACGGCATGCTGAAGCTGAGCCGTAAGGACATCGTCGAGATCCAGGGCGATGATAGTAGGAGATCAGGAGGCCGGGGTGATAGGAAGAAACGGCGCAGATGAGGGGGTACGGCAAGCGGTCTCCTTTCGATATCGCGTGGATTTGACCCGATCGGTTAGGCCTCATATGATACTACGATTATGACCGGCGTGGGATATAGCCCCGGACACCCTGCGGCAACGGGCCCAGCCTCAGGGGTCCCGTTATTCCACGACCGGAATCTCCACAACGAGGCAGAGGGCAAGAAATGGCGCGAAGCAGTGTTCTCACCTAAGGCTTACAGACTCACCGTCAGCATATCCAAGTCCTCCCAAGGGTCCTAAAGCGCTACTGCTAGAGCATGTGGCTCGATAGATACAGAAATAGCGCCCTCCCCGAGGAGCCGAGGAATCCGGGACTTACGAGGCCTACCTGTTTTTTTTAACAGGTACCACCAGCCCCCCCTAGACTCGAAATAGCAGATTACTGTCCAGACGGACTACCGCCTCGGTTTACTTTGATCGTTAGCGATCGTAGGGACCGCCATCCTTTAGGAAAGAGGCCGGCAGGGGTAAAACATGGTGTGTACAGGACCAATCCACAGTACGAGATACGCATTTCCAAGGCGAAGTGCAAAAGAGATGTGGTCGTCGAGGCCTACGTTCTCACACCCTCATAGTCCCGAAAAAAGGGCCGTCGTTTCGAAAATAAACACAGGCACGGCTCTAGCCAGAGTGCGATATATATACAGCGAGCGAGAGCAGGATATTACATCGCCGTCTGAGAAACTCAGGTGTATGACTACAAAGGTAGATAGTGGTAAACCACGAGAACTAAGATAAAATATCTCATTTCCTCGAAAATATGCCCCGTCGGTGCCTATTTGAATATTTCTACCGCGTGTGGCTGGCATAGCTAATGCGTCCTTTTAATTACATTTCTACTCAACCCATGCGCATTTCTATTTAGTCTAAAGACTTCCATCACTTATTAAAGACGCCGAGAAGTATACAACAAGTTCGTATTGTCAAGACAATTAGTTAAGCATAATCAATATTTAATTGAACTTCATGTTTGTACGACCGCGTCTTTCAATCCTCTAGACAAGGTCTACTACACGTTGGCCATCCACCGGTAAAAACCCTGGTATCATCACCCCATAGCTCCCCCTACAACCGCCTGCCACAATAGTAGGTGACAAAGAGAAAGAAAATCGAATATATATACAAATACACGAGAGGCTGCCTCTTCGGCCTTCGTTCGCTCCGTCCATCATGCTCGATACTCCCTTCGAGTCTTCGGCATGAAGCGACTGGCCTCGCCCATCAGCTACCGGCCGCCCGTCTATCAGATGTCTCGCGAATTTTTTTTGAAAACCTTCGTGCCACGAAAAATGAGACCCATAAGCCCTATAACGTGTGTAGTGTCGAACGTACGACTCTAGCTCCACAGTTCAAACGACAAAAAAAATTGAAGAAAAGAAAGAAGTGAAGTCCCAATTCTAGCCACAGTAACCATGTGTAAAATCAACCCGCTTAACCCAAGTGAACCAGCTGTTTGGAACAGATAATCGTATCCCATCATAATGAAACGCATAATCACAACAGGACGCGATTTACATCGCTCCTGTTGGTTGGCTCATTGTCATGGGCATACTCAGCGTCTGGAGAGGGTTGAAGGAAGATTGTTGCATCCCGTTTACCATAGCACCGTTACTTTGAGTCGGACCAGACATGGAGCCCATAGAGGTCGGGATATAACCCGCCTCCGAATTAGGCGAAGCCTCTTCGAGCGAGCCAAGTTGATCCTCGCCCGAGTAATCTTCCTCGTCTTCGCCCGACAAGGTCAAGCCATTCTCGGCTCCTTCTCCTCGATCGTGTGTACGTTTATGCCTATCACAATACGGTTAGCTCAAGCTTCTTCAATTAAACTTGTCGCTCCTGATGATGAGTTGATGTAGGCACTGCGCTATGCTTCTCATGTTGTGGTTTGATTCGGGCGGACTGTCTGGTTTCGGTCTGAGTGCAAGTAGCACGAACATCATTGCTCATCACAGGATCTTCAAGCCAACAAAGGAAATGAAGTAACAAAAGAATCGGAACCATACTGTGCGAGGTTGTCGGATCTGGAAAATGCCTTGCTACAATAGGGGCAGATGTAGGGTCTTTCTTGGGTATGTGTTCTCACGTGTCTAGATATTTATAGTCAGATACACAACGGTGCACCACACAAGTAACATAAGAAAACAATCGATCTTACCGCTTCAGGTGCTCGAGGCGCTTGAAGAGGCGCCCGCAAGTCGGAATTGGGCACGAATGAGACTTCTGTGGGTAGGGACCCAGCTCCATAACGGTGGCGGAGCGGGCTCTGCGGACCACGTTTGGTCCCGGCTGCATTACTCGCTGCTCGTTCATCGAGCCGTCTACCGTGAGATCATCGTTGCCGAAGGCCGCAGCGAAGTCATGTCGCTGAAGGGACATGGGGTTCAGAGCAGGGCTTCCCTCCACTGTCGACAATGGAGTGCCGTGTCGCGACATTTCCATGTGCTGCTGATTAAGGGAGATAGCCGAGTTGCTGTAAGACAGGCCAGGGGGCGAATTACCCTGAGATTCGTCGCCTTCAGCTACTGGCCCGACAGAGGCCGAAACTGACCTCCTCAGATCCGAAGGCCGGTGAGCTGCGGCCTGGGCTGCCTGAGCTGTAGCAGCAGCGATCGCTGACATTGAGGGGGGGATAGATGAACGCCGTCTTCTCTGCTTGTATGTCGGCGATCCTTCAATTACAGAGTAGACACCGTTGGTATTATACCCGCGCCCGAACTGCCCAGCCAGGTTCGACGGTGGGAGTTGCATCATTCCGCTCAAACCGTTCACACCAGCAAGGTGGTCGGGGATTGCCGTATACAAACCCGTCTCCTCGTTAGCAATGTAGGCCGGCTCGGCACCGATTCCTAGAGCTTGTTGGGGAGGAGTGATGGGTTCAAAAGAGATGCCTCGGTTGCTGTAATCCTCGTAATGAGACGAGACGAATGAGGGAGCAGGCGAGTACTCAAGGCCGAACGCTGGCATCGAGGCGCCACGGTGGTGTCCGTGGGTTAGGGGGACACCATTCTGGTTGTACTGGACACGATTGTAATCAGGCTCCCTCTTAACCATTTGTGGGACCTGCTGAGGCATGGCCTGAGGCATAGCCGGAGCCATCGTTGCCATCGTGTTGTAAGGTACCATGGCGTCCATCCCATCCGATAAAGGGGCCATCGATTGAGGCATCATTTGCGGTGGAGGCATGGGGTCCATGGCCCTCATCACCGGGGATGGGGCCTGAGACTGAGAAAAAGAAACTTGTTGAGCGCTGAACGAGGAGGTGTTGGCTTGTTGCGCCTTCGTCAACTGTTCGTAGAGAGACTGCGATGAGTCGTACTGGAACGACAACGCGGGTTCGCTAACGGCCATGGTGGTAGCTTCTTGGCCCATCTTCTCCCTCTTGAGATCCCGTTCCAGGGCGTCGAGGAAAAGACGGTCGTGCGGTACGCTATACCAATAGAAGACCTTTTGCTTCTTCTGCGTTCGGATGCAGTTATTCTTGTAAAGAAAATCCAGGAAGGGACTCTTGGGTTCCTCTAGCGAGGCGTCCGTCCCAGATTTCAGATTCCGCAAGTCTGAAAAGATGCCCTCCTCGAACTTTTTGGAATTCTTCACCGGGCGGCCAAAGGCCTGGAATCGGAAAGAAAGACATCGCACTATATCAGTGCCAGATATGTGGAATAGGTTATTCCATAACACACACGAAACATATTCGCCTGTAGGTAATAGAAACCGTCGAATATACTGATCGTGTTGCCAGTCGACAGGTGCCGAGATAAGAAAATATTTCACTGCGACAGATCAATGGTTAGTAACAGGAGCTTGAAACAATGGTGACAAGCACCAGTAGAACTCACGATTGTCAACCTGCTGCAGTGCTACTTGAGCATCATGCGGTAGGGCCTGCTGGGCTTCCGAGCTGAGCATGAAAGTCTCTGGTTTTTGAGGCGCTGAAGCTGCCATGGCTGCTTGCTGCGAGTACATAACGAAACAAGCAAGCTATTAAGTGTAAGATTAAAGAAGAAGATTGGTTTTAGGTGATTTCAGAGAGCTTTGAGGCACAGCCCAGCTCCGTAACAAAAAAGCAATTCCACACAAATATGTTATCGTCCGCGTCGTAGGGTGGAGACCAGCTCGTACGTAGCTATCAATGATAGCAGTTGTTAGTGCTTCGCTAACAATATCAACCTTCACCGGATTGCGTCAAGCAAAAAGTCAATGGTTGTCCGTCTGTGTACCTGTACCGTCAAGGTCAGAGCGTAAGGTTGCTGAGGTAGCCCGCTTGTGATCGTACGCGTCGTCCGATATGTAGGTCCCGTGCGCGGAGAAGGTTGGAAGTAGCGCAATAGTACGGTATCGAAATTGGCGAGTAGAGTTGCCCGACAGATTGGATTAAATCTTGTTTATGGAAGCAAGGACTTGGGGTATAAAGGTTGCCGGATGTCAAATAAGGCGACAGAGAAGAATAATCAACAAGACAGTTCCGAAGATCAAACACGATGGACAGAAACACAGAAGACAGAACCGTGGGGTGAAAATGGCTGTAATGTACGACAAAGTTAAGTCTGATGGGCTGCGGGTTGTGCCGGACAGTCGGGTCTAGGCTCGTATCAGTGAGAGAAGAGAAACGTCTCGCGAATGCGGAGTTTAGTGAGAAGAACGAAGTTTAGTCTTCGGGGGCAGGCTTTCTCCAAAGAGTGGGAGAGAGTGGTGTGTAATTGCCCGCAACACGAGAGACGGCGAAGGCGAAGGCGAAGGCGAAGGAGGGGGAGGAGAGAGAGAGAAGGGAAAAAAAGAGAGGGGGAAGTTCTGAATAGAACAAGTGATATCTTTCGAAGATTCAAGCAGGTAGGGTTCAAGAAAAAAAACGGAAGAGGAGTTCGGGGGGTTTAATGATTTCCGCTGGCTGGGATGTCTCTCCCCTACCCAGGCCGGCCCTGGGGGCACGACTGACTGGACTGGCAGGACTGGGTCTTTCTTTCGTTCCTCTGGGTCTCTGGTCTCTCTGGGGTCCTCTTTTTGGTCCTGCCAGGTCTGGCCGGTGCAGTCGGGTAGGAAAGAGGGAAGAGAGAGACTTGAGGGAGTACCCAGGTGGAGTGGGGGAGTGGGGAGTGGGCAGTGGGCGGAGAAGGCAGAACGTGCAGGTACTGGTCTGACTTGGTCGGGATGGGCTACAGCTGCATGTGGGCTTAAGAGATATAAGTCTAGCCCGAATGGGAAATGTACTCGTACGTATAGAGAGAACCGCTTGCCTTGATACGGAAGTAATTCTCTTCTCTCTTCTTTCTCTTCTGCAAGGAATCGAGGAGCGAGATTGGCAGATTGGGCACGACATTTTCTGACCATTCTCCATTCCGCATTTCTGCATTGTGCGCCTAGCGAACTAGTTCGACTTATTTTTAACGGCGGTTGTAAACTGGCTGACTGGCTGACTGAACTGCCAATTGACAACTCTGAACCTTTAAAAGTCTAAGGGACTTTGTTATTCCTCGCCCTTGATTACAGTACATACATTATGTACACAGCAGCATCTACATCACTATATACATCCTCAGGAGGTACCTACATATTCAAACCCATCCATTCACACACCCTCAGAAATGTGGCTTTCGAGGATAAGCTTGTAAGAGAAGGAGGATAACACTTGGCCGGATGAGAAGGGGATGGATTGAAGACTACATACATGTACCTTATGTAGGTACCTAAGGTAAGTGAGTGTAAGAGTAAAATATAATAAAACTTGGTCATACTATGTAATAAGTAACGAGAGGGGCTACTCTGAAGAAGCTCCATCACTCTATTGCCCCATTCCAAGGGGAAGGCCGATTCGTGTACAAGTCGCGCGAAATAAGATCTAGACGAACCATAAAGACGTAGACAGACCTTAGCAGACAGAGAGCTCTTCGTTAGGGAGGTATCTATTCCGGGCTCATCTATGTAGGTATTAGTTCTCAAGCGCAGCGTACTAACGCAAGTATTGTACGATGCAATGCGAATTCGATAGTCAGAAGAGTACATAAGGGACATACATTATGTAGTAAGGTAAAGGGACACACCCTCGGCTCCTTAACGGGCACCGCGTGGAAAGGAAGCAATCTCAGGTGCAGTAGCCTGACCCAGCCTTATTTTCCTGGAATTGGATTCCCCCTTTTTCGGCATATGTCACCCTGCTCGTCTGATAAAATACAAAATTCTTACATATAATACCTGAACCATCTTTATTTTCACCGCGTTGCCTTTACTCGTTATATCAAGTCAATCAGACGGTCTACCATTTCCCATTTCCCCCTTAGATACCCCCTCCTCCATCCCCCCCATCGGCAACGTCCATTGAAGAAAGAGGGACCGACGATCTTGTGCGACCTCGCCAACTCGCTCGCCTCGCTCAGAATCATTTTCTCGGGGGATATTTCTAGCTCCCTGCGGAAGGCAGGGATGCTTAACTGCATAGACGGGCGAATACTACCTGAATGCTACCTTAGAATCAAGTCGCAAGGATCATTTTACGTGGACGCAACACACGGTCCTTCTTTCCACCTCCTGCCCCATGTTCGGAGTTCCTCAATCGTCCTAGTAATGGATCTATGCACATATTCGCTAGTCTGCTGGGTTTGCACTGACGATGAACAACCCAGTACATTTCCTTGTACAAAATGTGCAATTTAGGGGGGGAGAATTCGTCGAGCAGCTTTGATATGTGGTGTCATCTAGGTTGAACTATCATATTTCCGAGTCTCCCTACCTAGTTCAGAAGTGGACTTCAACTTCGGTGCTGAAAGGGGGTTTATCTTGTAGAACCGGCCAAGTAAGCCGGTTGTAAATAAACGATTAATAATAAGTAGGAGGAAAAATTGCACCTGTAGCGAGAAATATATAAGCCATGGGCTTATATACTGCATAGATGAATAGGGGCTCTCGCTAAAATGCCAAAGTTAAAGGCAGCAAGTATCACAAGAATCTCTTCCGGCCATGCTACATAACGAAGTGACATGACATCCTACGCTTTCCGAGCTCACTCGGCACATTCTCTCATTCGTACCCCTCTACAGTATTAAGGTACGCCGTTCTTCACGGATTCAGGTACGGAAAGGGTTTGGTTGGCTGCCTCTCGCATGCCACAGATGCCAGAGCCAGATACGCATGCAACAAAGAATGCTATAAGACAGACATGGCCCTGTTGGACCGACCTGTCTCTGAATTGGTTCATCACCTTCGCTGTGCTGCCCTAGTTATTACGTTTACCGTCCAGAGTCTTAGACACCCAGACACCATACTACTTTATGTTGTATGTACAGTTGGTTCGATTTCCATTGGGGGCTATGGGTCAGCATGTAATCTCCGCATGCTGGTACATCGCGGATGACAAGAGCAAGGAAGACAGCAGGGGCGAAGAAAACGATAGGATTCATCACCGCTCATTACATACAGTTACAGTGCAATGGTCAGTTGTACATGTAGTAGTCCAATCCACCTTTCACCGCGAGCTTCCGTTGCTAATGATGGAATTCCGACTCCGTTTCGGCGTTCGGTATGTAGTTGAGTTTAGAATCGCTAACAAACAGCAATCGTCGTCAGTGGCTTCAAACTTTCCTTTCTTCCCTCCGACCCGACCTCGAAACTAATAATACATAGCGTACCTCCTATGTAGGTGTATGTACATAGTAGGTGATGGAAGCTTTGGCCTCGTACTAATAAACGTGGCCGGTCGAATTGGCAAATTTGATTGCTGCTTTAAGCGGGGCAGATATAGAATGCATTCGCTACGAATTTTTCATCATATTATTTTCCTTGCTTGCTAGCGCACAAAGAGCCATTAGTTGCATATAGTGATAACTCCGAGATCGTAATCGAGAAACGGGGGCGTGTTTACTACTGCAGGTACTGGCTAGGGGTACGTACGATGTACACCAACAGGTGCGCCAGCAAAGCCTAGCACGCGGTGCTGTACCTGCGCCAATCCACGATCGTGCTTGTTCGAGGTGCCCTTAGCACCCTCGGTCCCCTAAAGTCCCCCCTGTTGATAGGCGCCAAGAGAAAATAACGCTGAGTGGTACCGCTGGCACGCGGATCCTCAATCCCTGTGAACCTATCTTTTTCCCCTGTAATTCTGAAACGCGCCTGGCGCAATGCCTCAGATAACTGGCAAAGCTGGCGGGCTGGCAACGAGATATCGGCGCTAATCTTTGCTTGGATCTTATCCATCCATTTTTGTCCATTCTTCCACCTCAGCACCTCCAAGTCTTCAACTCCCTTTGCGATTGCGCCGATCCGATCCAATCAGCATTCTTTGGCTACATCCAACAACGCGTCATCCAACCTGTAGCCAACCATCAGCTTGCCATTGAACAGGGCATTGAAAAGGCAGACAAGTGAGGACGGGTAATGGAATGCTATCCATGAACCAATACTACATGTTCCTCCATATGTATGTACATGTAGGTATTCTTGCATAACATTGCGCGTAGTATACAAGACGTAAGAACCTCCAGTTCAGGAGTCTACGGTATACATTAAAAATCAAGCAACGATATATTATCCTCGCCAGATTTGCTTATAATTTCTTTAATATCTCTCTCGCTATGATTTTCCGTGCTGGGCAAGGCCTACAAATCCAGTCTACCGGTAAAAGCCCCGCTGCCTATATATAAATATAGATTGCTTGACATGTCATGTCATGTCATGTCATGTCTGCCGGCTTCCATGATCCGTGGAAGAACTTCCTGGCTATCCGCGAGAGACTATATACTATGGCCGATATATCGCCGTTATTATTGATATTAGTTACCATTATATTTCTAAATAACCACTGTGCAAATACAGCCCCTTTTTCGACCAGTAGCTTGTTTATCAGATCAGCAAATGAGGCGTGGAAACAACTCGGAAACATTAGGCGAGCTTGGTTTGATAGTCGTGGTCAGCACGATTCGAAACTCGAAAAACGTTCATATTCGTAAATGTTGAACCGCATATGAGCAGTCTGATAATCTAGCGAGCCCCCAGATCCAAGACTACCTAGCCACATGACGACATACTGGGCCACAGCTCCTACTTGCTTGATCGACCCGAGACCCTTGCCATGCTAAAAGCTTACCTCCAACCGTCTTTTGTCGATCTAGCATTACATACTACAACGTTCAGTCTCCCTAGAACCCGTTGCTGGCGCTGTCTTACTAGTAGCTTGGGGTGAAGTCGCATATAAGGATTACAACCGCATACGCGAAAGAGACGACATACACATATGCGGATTCAAAGAAACCAAAGAGAGGTAGCTATTCGTCGTAGCTCGCCAATATCTACCTGCCTACGCGCAGAACTCCCCCAGGTGACATAGCCGCATAGCCGCAAAGCTGCAAATGCAAACCCCCTCCGCAATTTCAAGACCTGCAAAGCAACGCTGAGATTTTTAGAAATGCGCCGAAGGAACTACAGATCTCAGACAAGCATGGCTTATCGATCCGTATAAGTCGAAACAAACACAAAAAGATTACTACATCTCACTGAACGGCATCCTTTTACCAAAGAAGGATATTTTTGGTTTGGGAGATGTCACGACCCCAGAATGCCACACGAAAAAGACCAACCCAGCCGCAAAGGCGATAACACGCTAGTCCCCCCTGATCACTATCTTATGGGACAGTCATCCATTTGTTGCTTGAATATATCATTCACCAAGTGCGGCGGCTGGCGACGTTCAAATGCTTGCGAATACTGGAGGTATACCTAGTCGGCATTATGCTCAAGATCGTGTGATCCAACAGAAGACCGCTTAGCCAAAGTATTGGACTAAATTCTTGGGCATAGTCTTGGGCATAGGTCTCTCTGCATCTACCAGGTAGGTACCTAACCTACCTTGTAGGTAGTGCTAACGCCAACACCAATACCAGGCCCTAGTCTCATAGGGGCTGTTGTCGCGATCCGAGACAACATTCGGCATCTCCAATCTAGATGCATTCCTTAGATGCTCCTTAGATACTATGTTTCAAACACCTTTAAGCTTTGTTCCTGCATTGGTGAGCCCTTCTACTGGCTACGGGCTGGACCAATGGCACGGCTGAGGAGCTCGATTTAGACGTGCATAGCGCTCTGCATTGTCTGGGGGACTAGCGAGCACAGCTCCTCAGGCTTCTGATTGGCCCCTTCAGAATTTTATCTACCCGTCGCCTCTGGCCGCGGCCGGGGACAGAAATAGAAACTTTTGATTATCTCTGAACCATAGATCTCGTGTTGTCCGAATCCTTGGCACTATATCCGCTGGATGAGAGAAGATGGGTGGCATCTTGTGGCGGCGGGGGCCGTACTAATAGACGAATAAGCAGCATAGATGAGTATTGTCCATGCAAGCCATGGCGGCTCTAGGCTGTCTGGTCGATGAATATGGATATGATCTCACTAGAAATTTATTCTTAGCGTCCGCGTCGGGAAAAAAAGGGCTGCAAGTTACCTTATGTTACCTAAGTCAGAAGAACGGAGTTGGTCGTTATTGATTGGGTATATGCAAGTTAAATGGCCTAGAAAAAGGGTCGTGCCGCAGGCCGCTATGAAGCTTAGAAGTAGGTACCATCTAATGGAGGGCGGCAAATTCTAGGTACGGAGCTGCATTAGATACATACAATACAGTATAATACAATATCTCAATACGGTAACGCGTTATGTACATGCACCTATGAGCTCACTTAATGAAAGGGGGGGGTAATTTATTTCCTATGCGAATCCGGCGAATCCAGCTCACCAGCTCACCTAAGGCTCGGCAACTTAGCCTCAAGCTGTCTAGGAGGTAGGGAGCTATTCGCCCGATCCTCACAAGCCACCTTTCTATTCATAACTATGCGACAACTAGCTACCTAAATCATCGTTTCGGGGGCAACCGAGCAAGAGGAGATTCGTCCCACTAAGCTACGGCTCTAGATCAGATGACGCCTCGCGACAATTCAAGCAACAGGCATCAGCGATCTCGATATTGATATCGATTTGTGATCATGAGCCAACCCAACTGTACAGGATTTCCTTCACCTTACTACACTTCAAGCTACGGAAGGGGACGCTCTGAAACAGGATGGACTTGACATCACAGCCGTTGTTGAAACATCCCAACGCTACGCCGTCGAGTGCACTCGTACTCGATCATCGTGTTTAATCGTCCACCGAGTCGCGGGAGGGGGTGGATGGGATGGATGGGATGAATGGGATGAATATTTCTCATTGGTGTGCCTGAACGCCATCTGGACCCTCTCGCATGAACATGCGGCAGGCAAAGCACCGAGCTATCCTACTCTTCACCCTCTTTCCACCAGGTCAGAGCGAACCACAACCGTCAATCTTCAAGACCCCCAATTCGGCACCTTGCATTTTCGGTAGGCGGTCAGTTCATTGCGGACCCGCTCTCGCAGAAATTCTGAAACAGCCGCCATCGACCTTTTTGATAGTGGGCTTTTCCGGGCCTCTTCCAGGGGGGGACCCCTCCGCTTCCTTTAGCCAGGTACGTGAAACAGGAATAGCCTGTCACAAGTTCTTCCAGAAAGGACGTCGAATTACGAAATGTGATGGAAATGGCATACAAGCTCAAGCCCATCATGCTCACAGGCTCGCCCATCGAGGCATCAAGGCGACAGGGTTGGCTCGAGTTGACCTCGTCGACCCGCCCAATGTCCACTACTGCCGCTACCGTGACCGTGATCTCCCGCCTGAGCGGATCGCCAGAGTCCAGAGTCGCGAGCAGCTTGGGCGCGTGCGTACAGGCCACTATCGGGGATCTAACCTATTTCCGCAAGCTGTTGGAGTCCGGTTGTCATGCTTGGCGGCAAGTTGCATAGCGGCATAGAAAATGCAAAATCGTAACGGTTTGCATCGTGGCGACACCCACCCACAACACCGTTGAACGCCTCAATTTGCCCCAGCCAGCGCACGCGAGTTAACTTCCATGTGTATTGGACATGCGCCTCTACAGCTTCAAAAGGCTTTCCCCCGGACGAAGCCCGGCGTGCTGATGAAAATTCCCATTTTTATCAATCTGTTTATCTTTGTTTCACGTTCTCGGCATTACTTTCCTTGGAGGCTCGTGATGACCTCCAGGTTCTCTCTTAGCTCCCCCAGAGATCGATTTGTTTCATCCTTTCGGGAAATTTACACCTTCCACTATCGTCGCCAGCCTTGGCTTATTAACCGCAATCAGGTTGTTCTGAATTACGAGTCCCCGTCTCACTACGACGCTACTGGCCTGCCACCATGCCATTCCTCGTGGGTCTCTGAGCTTTGGCATCAGCTCCCCCTGCTGGACTGAAGTTCTGAAACGCTGGCAGGTAAGTGCCTTGTGTTTCAGCCTTCTCGACAGTCAAGTCGACCGCCCTCGGCGCCAACTATCTCGTAGTGTGGCCGCCGGTCTTTACGATGCGATACCATCCAGTATACATGTGATGCGTACCGCAAAGGAGGTCGTCTATTCAAGCCATAGTCTGTAGGATCGCGAAACCCCACACTCTCACCTAGCCATATGCTGTGCTACTACATGCTACTCTGTCCAGGTCTCATGAACGCCACTATTTGGAGCTGAAATCAGATGTGACGTGTAGTGGTCTGCTTCTTCACTCTTACAGGCAGCATAGGCAGCTTCAGCAGAGTATACAGGATAGATGTTGTGCTGCTCAGGGATCTAAGGAACTCCTCCGAGCCCAGATCGATCCGTTATCCCAGTCGCCGAGGACTAGGCCGGAAGGCAACCGGCCCCACCGACGGGGCAGCGGGGGGGACGAAGAGATCGTCTTCTGAAACCGCTTGGGGACTCCTTGGTCTTCCCATTGAGCGACCCTTGAGTGTTTCTACTTGGCAATCGACTGTACATGCTGACATGCTGCTGAGGCATAAAGTTTGGAAGCTCCAGAAGCGTTCTTGACTGGGTCTGGGATTCGACGATATACCCAACTAGTGACGAATTCGATTAGCAGATCAATGGATGCCTCTTCCGGCCCTTGGACACCACTAGGTGGCCCCGCCACATTACTGCTTTTGCTGGTGCTCGCTACGCAGGTGCGGGACGATTGAACTTGAATCCTGTCGTAGTAAGCTCCATCCAGCGAGTTTGTGCTACCCAAGCCCCCGTGTACGCGGGATCGCGGGATCGCGGATACCTAGGTATCTAAGTAAGTTTTACGATGCTATTTCGGGATCTAATTCAGGGTCTTGGTTGGAAGAAGCATCTGATGTGCTACCAGAAGCTACGGACGAGCTGAGGCTGTATGCCTCTCGGCTGTGCTCGGATCCGCGGCTCAGAGAGAAGGATGCTAGATGGGAGGCGTAACCAAGATCACTCAGATTCACGTGATACGAGGGAAATGGGATCGAAGGGAGAAACTCGTACGTGAGGCTACTGCGTTCGTGAGGCAAATAGTCAAGCTGTCAACGGACAGACGGACAAATTCTCGTTGGCGTTGCGTGGTTAGAACCCGAGACGCCTGGCTAACAGGCCCAAGGCCATCAGGGTTCACTCACCCCCATGTGGATTACGTCGACAAGGTACCAAGTGGACATGCTTGTGGTCTTGTTCGATCGCCTACCAGGTAACGTCATAGACGCTACCGCGAATCCCGGCGATGATCTGATCTGGGGGTCGAGCTCAAAGATGTCTTCTACGTCGATATCTTGGGTAGATATTCGCCATCTTGTGGGGTCACCGGACGATTATGCGTATACTAGTCTAGCTACCTAGTAGAACGATGATGTCGTGACGCCACCGGGGCAAGAGATGTTCCCCAGCATTAAGTCTCTCATGAATACCGTGGGGAGGAGTTCTCCAGGCCATGTACAATACTTCGGTAGGTGTTCGGTATTCTGGAGTTACCGTCATGACGTGATATAATTCATCTGATGATATGTATATGTTAGTATCATTGTAGCGGTACGGTCATGACCACAGGATAAACGTCTCCCGGAGTTTCATAATAGCCCCCTAAACCTAATATCTATCTGGTGACATTGCGATGGGGATAAGACGAGTGTCCATCTCATGAATAAGGATATACCTCTGTAAGAATCGGAACTTGGAGGTGTGCTCGGAGGAGACGTAGAGCCAACCTTAGAAACGATATCGCGCAAGTGCCAGTGGCAAATGTATACTTGAATTATTAAGGACCGGTCCACAACTCAATTAAGCTGACAGCAACTTAATTCACGTAGCTGACAGCCAGTTGACAAGTATCCTAGCTCCAGGTTTATCGGAGGGGACAGTTAAAGTTCACACAGCCTTGAATAGCTACTCTCTGATAGCTCGTGCTCTTAATAGGCGTCGTAAGTCGATATACCAGGGAGACGCCAACGGCACTGGCAAAGGGTCGAACCTATCCTTCCCAATAGACCCGGAATCCGGTTTCTTGGTTAATATGTATATGCGAGACGGAGTTGAACGGATCAAAAATGCTAGATCTAAAATACCGAACTTTGGTAAAAGCTGGTGTAAAGATATATTTCGGTAGGAAATGTTACCATGAGGAATCGACTAGATGGAGAAGCTACCTGGTTCGAAGCTTTCATGTAATGACGAATACGAGTGTGCTTAGCCCTTCCATTGCGAAGCTATCTCTTGTCACGGAGAACGGGCAAATACCCGCTTCCAAGTAAAGCAGCGCTCGTCTAGATAATTGGCAGGCTACACGCGGATCGATGAAAGTTTCCTAAACTTAAATACCCAATACCCAATACCTATCCTGCCTCTACATGGGCATATTCATCTACGAGCCAAGCTGGCATGTAGCTACATGTAGCTGCATATAGCTGGAGTGTACTGCTACAGTGACTGGAGACGACATGAACTCTCTAGATCTGGTAAGATAGAACCAATAGTGGCGATTGAGTACGTATCCCACGGCATAGCGATATGGATGTAACGTTGACTTCATGATCATTAATAGCAGCCGAAAGCCAAAGAGGTGCCCTAGTAGTTCTTAGTTATCTATACAAACGGACTTCCCCAACCCCAACTCCTTCGCGACCCAGACCCTAACCCGCACAGGTCCTCCCCATAACCCCTCATCCCAACGAAATCTTCACAAGAACCCGTCGGTCCTGGGCTCCGGCGGCGGTTTCGGCTTGACCTTGACGCCGAGGCTCGTGAGCGCGGCGTCGAGATCCGGAAGGTCACTAGCGGACGCGGCGACCTTGGCCCAGGCGACGTCGCCCCCTCCCGCCGTGACGGCGAAGGCGCCGCTCGTCTGCCAGCGGTTGCCGCTCTCGGTCGGGCGGTTCCAGATGCCCTCGGCCTTGCCGAGCTGGAAGGTCTTGTAGATGGCCACGGGGCCGAGCACGTGCCAGGTGTTGGAGATGCCGAGCCCCCAGCGCGCGTACAGCTCGCGCTCGAAGTCGACGACGACGCGCACCTCCCAGTTGCCGCCGACCTCGACGACCCAGCGCTCCGTGGCCTCGGGGGACGAGTGCGAGACCGCGACGAAGTGCACGTCCTTGTGGCGCATCGACAGCGCCGTCAGGTTCTTGAAGGTCTTCTCCGCGACTGCAGCGAGGGGGGGAAGGGTGAGGAAGAGATGGTTAGTGAAAGAAAGGTAAGGTTATAGATTTATGGGCGACGTTGAAGGACTCGGTGTCTGAATGGGGGCGATATGTATATCCATCTAATACTTACAAGGACAACCACAGTGGCGTAGGAAGACTATCACGGTGGGCTTGTCTGATGGGAGGGATAAGTTAGGATGCACAGGCGCTTTCTCGCCGATCTTGGGAACGGGCGCAACCTCCTTGGCGGGAGGTGTCTTGAAGGATTCCCACTCCTGATTTAGGGAGGACATATCGAGAACGTGAATCTTTTAAATAAGCTGTAAGACTGTGAATGCGCTCTCTTGCAAAACGATGGTGACTGAGGGAGGGAAAAAGTGAGGTTGTTTAATAGGAGGTACCGGGCTTTTATCGGCAAGCAACGGTCTTAACTCTTTTCGTGGCAGCTGGCAAGCAGCTGGCAACTCCCAACGTACGAATAATTGCATAAGACATCTCATATTTGCACATGCCCACTTATAGAGGCGGAACAACCATCATCATCTCACTTTTTACATCATCCGCCTTAAATATTCATAATGCGTGAGATTGTCACCCTGCAGCTCGGCCAGCAGAGCAACTACCTGGCGAGCCATTTCTGGAACACCCAGGAATCCTACTTTACGTACGGCGCAGACGAGGAGTCGCCTGTCGATCACGATGTCCACTTCAGGCCGGGCATCGGCTCTGACGGGTCCGAGACCTTTATGCCGAGGACGGTCATCTACGACCTGAAAGGGGGCTTCGGCACGCTGCGGAAGATCAACGCTCTGTATGAGATAGACGACGACGCGGCAGCCAGCAGCCTGTGGCCCGGTCGGACCGTCGTGCGCAGACAGCCGCCCATAGGGGCGAGCGCGTACCAGGAGAGCCTCGACGCCGGGCAGGCGCCGCCGGAGCTCACCACGGGCGCGGTCCGGTACTGGTCCGACTTCAACCGGGTCTTCTTCCACCCGAGGTCCATCGTCCAGCTGAGCGAGTACGAGCTCAACTCGACCGTCATGCCCTTCGAGAAGTGGCACATGGGCGAGGAACTCTTCGCCTCGCTCGACAAGGAGCACGACCTCCTGGACCGCGACCTGCGCCCCTTCGTCGAGGAGGCCGACCAGATGCAGGGGCTCCAGGTCATGACCGGCATCGACGACGCCTGGGGCGGCTTCGCCGCCCGGTACATGGAGCGGCTCCGGGACGAGTACGGTAAGACGCCCGTGTGGGTCTTCGGGGTGCAGGAGCCGTCTAGGGGCCTGCCGAGGGTATGTCCCCCTACCTTGTTCTAATCATAGGTTTTGTAGCTAACGGCGAAGTAGGAGAAAAGGATGATAAAACTAGTCAACAAGGCCCGGGCCCTCGCAGAACTGAACTCGCAGGCTTCCCTGGTTATTCCCCTCGCTTTACCAGAGAGCCCGCTCCCGCGGACCCTGCGGCTCGACGCCTCGTCGCAGTGGCACGTCTCGGCCCTCTTCGCCGCGGCGCTGGAGAGCGCGACGCTGTACACGCGGCTGCGGACCACCGACCGCGTCTACGCGAGCAACCTCGGCAACATGACGGACCTGCTCAACGTGTTCGGGAAGCAGACCATCGCGAACCTGGAAATGAGCATCGTCGCCGAGGCGGCCCCGCAGCCTCCTCGCCAGAACGGCGCGGGCGGCGGAAACTCCAACGGTTTGAACGGCCGGGGCGAAAATGTTGGCGGCGTCGGCGGGGAGGGGGGGTCCGAGTCTGGCTCGCAAAAGGGGATTGCGACTTTGGATATCGACTTGTCGTCGCCTCAGGACCTCAACCTTGATCCTAATCGCAGGAGAGGCCGGAAGCGTCATGTTTTCAGCCAGGTCCTGGCTGATAGAGGGTCCGAGGACACAGAGCCAACCGACGAGGAACTAGAGATGAGGGAGCAGAGCGCGCTAGGCTTACGACGTCGTCCAAAAGTCCACAAGTAAGTGTTGTTATACAGCGATGATGGGTTTCCATATCTTTTGTTTCTCTCAGTCAGCTGTTTCCGAGACTAACCAGAACCGCAGCTACCGGTCTCGGGTTGCTTTCCCCATCCTCGACAGCTACCCCAAGATCTTCCACGACGCCTACGACCACCCCGTCAAGGACCACGTGTCGATCCGGACGGCCCTGTCGACAGACTCAACGGTCACAGACAAGGTGAAGGCCCTCCGCAGCACCGTCGTCCGCTTCATCGGCCTGGAGGACCGGGAGACGGTCGGCAACGAGCTCGCCGAGATCGCCGATAGCTACAAGGAAGGCTGGTCTAGCGACAGCGACGAGGATGACGACGACGAGTGATGCTTCATATTCATGGCTGCTTAGTAAAATGCTAGGCGGTATTACTGAGCAATCTAGGTGACGATCCTCGATATGTGGGACATGCTATGTAGGTCAAAAAGCCGGTCGACGTCATGCGCGAGTGAATCATGCAACGAAACCCACCGCGAGGACGGTCCTTCTCTGGCCCCGGACGTCGTTCCGGAGATAGAGCAGCCTGAGCCTTACTCACGGCGATGTTTGTCTAGACACGTCTCGCTCTCTTTACCCACCTCTGCAGGCCGGCGGAGCGTAGTCGCCTCTCTAAGCCTACCTACCTACTTCGTAGTATCGGCAAGCCATCTCGCGACATTAAAGAGCTACGCTATATCGTACATCTGTTCTATTCTGCTCGAGCCTGGAACATGTCATGGCTTGATCATTGGCACACCGGTGCCATGGGAATAGCCCGGCCGCTCGCTTCTGCCTCTGCGTCATCAAAAAGTTCTCTCTACTATCTCCGCCCCGGCCTCTGCAGCCAGCACGTTCCGAGTCTCACCCTCTCCCTCCCTGCAAATGCTTCTCCTTCCCTTCCTCCCTTCGCCGGCTTCATCAGAACGCCGTCATCCCTCTTATCTACCTACATACCTCCTAAGATTGTATCAGCTACCTAACCCCCATACCCTAGCTACGTATGTAGTCAAGCGGGCCCCCCTTTTATCTACTAGAGTCCTGCGGAGGGTTGCATAAGCGCGCTTGCCCCAACCCAGGCAAGGGAGGAGAGAGCAGGTAGCGCTAAAAAAAGCCTTCCGGGCCGAGGAAAGGGGAAGTTCTAGACTTTACGGCCCGAGTATCGGGAACTCTCCCTCAGGTGACTCAGTGCCTAACTTCTCCTTGCCGGTCCTGATGACCGAAGGACTTCGGCTTGCGCAGGTTTTTTTTTTCTTCTGCTGACGCTACAGCACGCAAGTGCTTGAGTGCCACTCTACAGCAGTCGGCTAGAGGGGAGGCCCACACTGACGATGTAACGTGTAAGCAGCAGATAGGGACGTCACGAGGGAGACTTGTTCTGCGGGTCTGCATGTTGTCGTTTTTTCTCCCCCCTTTGCTCGCGAGAACCGGGTTCCCGACTAGCGAGCATCTTAATGGTACGATGCCGTTCCGATACTGCCCTTATACCCCGACACTATAGTTACCGCAAGTTATATTTGCCGAGTTGAGAAAAGAGAGGAGAGGAGAGAGAAAGTCGCGGCGCTCGCCTACACACTTTCACTTTCTGCGTGTTTCATGTCAAGATATCTCGATTGCGTAATAATATCTTGGCCAAGAGTTTGCTATTGATGTTGCAGCTGTGCAGAGAACACCTACGTGTTCATTGTGTGCCTAGGGATAACTACCTAGGCCATCATCATAATGAGAGTGTGATTTCGCTGGTCTCTGCCCTCAAACCGATCCTTCCACAGCCCTCCGATCCCCTTGTTTTATGTTGGCGAAGTATCCCCTTGCACGAGGAATGGGTGAGCAGATGCCCAGAGTCCGCTTGGATTACAGAATAATGGAAGTTGCTGTAGGTGGTGTTTTTCCTTAGGACTCTTTCAAACGGGGACCTTGGGTGATCGCGGATCTAAATCAGATAGCGTTTGTAAAAGAGCAACGAGTAGACGGGTTCTTCCATCATGAAATATCAATGGGGAAAAGACGAAGAAATGTCCCTTGTTAGTCGTTGAAAAATGGGGTTATAAGTAAATATTGCTTCCCATTAAACCGATGGTGCAAGAAAAGTTTTCGATGGGGCTTCAGGAGCCGCCGTTGTGTAGCAATGCTGGTGAAAACGGTTAAATATATTTGTTTAGTATAAAGACGGTCGGTGACCATTATGTCGTCAGAGAGCTAGGTTGTTGTTAAGTCGCAACTAGCTCTCTTCTGTAGCTATCAAGGCGACGATATTGATGAATTGAAGTGCAAGATCGTCAGATGTGTAAAGTATAGTGATAGCTAGTGTCGATCGTGCAAGGGAAAAGGGGGTTGGGTGGAGTAGGAGGATCAGGTTGAGTTGACCAAGTTACGAATCTCGTAAAGAGCGGTTTGAGCTAAATCTCCCTGTTTGCTTTGTCCCTGTAGAGAGTGACGTGATTTAGAACCCGACAGAAATGACTGGCATGGGACTTAATAGGAGACAATAGGAAAAGGCAGATTGCCGTCAAGAAGACGGTTCAAGGCGAGGATATGTTCCGAATCTGCCTTGTTGCCCCTTAACCATGACCTGAATATTAGGGCAACATCATCGGCTTGCCGTGCGTGTAAAGATCTGGTTCGACATTTTGAAATGGTAATAGATTAAATAGCAGAAGTGGAGAGTTCGCCTAATTGTCTACTGTCGGGCCATTTCGGGTAGTGTTGGATGTGATGATATAAATGTGAGTGAGCTGAGACTAGGTTTTACAGAGCCCTTTTTCTTATAGCAGATGGAACAATGTGCGGTATGCACAGGATTGACCTTATAAAAAATCAGATTCCCCTACACGCATAACAGGCAGTAGATACTGTACCCAATATTTGGATCATGGCAAAAGGCCAGTTGTAGCCCCGATGCCTAGTTCGGAACGTCAATATCCTTCTTCTCCAACTTGCCGAAGACATCGTCGACCACGGCAGCAAGTTTGTCGACAATGGTGTCGATAACCTCCCGAGTGACGTTGTAGGCAGGCATGACCATGATGTGATCTCCCTTAGCATGGCCGGCGCATCCCTGGCCGAAATAGAGCGCCATATTATATGGATCGCTCAAGGCCGTCTCGTGGATACGGCGCGCAATCTGTAATTCAGGGTCAAATGGCTCTTTAGTTGCTTTGTTTTGGACAAACTCCAATCCCCAGAATAAGCCGCGGCCACGAACATCACCGACATTGGGGTGGTCCAGTAGCTTGTCCCGAAGTAACTTCTCCAGGTATTGTCCCTGAGATCGGACACTATCAATGAGATTGTCGCGTTGTATGATCTGCTGCACTCGCAGAGCTGCCGCGCAGACAACTGGATGATCCATGTACGTGTGTCCGTGTGTGAAGGTGGCGTTCTTTGCTTCCATTGCCCGTACGATCTTCCCGCTGGCTAAGATCGCAGAAACAGGTACGTAACCGCCGCCGAGGCCCTTGCCAATTGCTTGTATGTCTGGGATAACACCCTCCTGCTCCCAGGCGTGGAGTGAACCAGTCCTACCCATACCGCACATTACTTCGTCAAGAACTAGCAAAGCTCCGTACTTGTCGCACACGGCTTTCATTGCCTTAAAGTAGCCGGGAGAGGGGGGGACGCAGCCATTGGCCGCCCCAACGACTGGCTCTGCGACAAAGGCTGCCACGGTGTCCGGTCCAGCTTGGATGAACGCTTGCTCTAGCTCTTCCGCTTTGCGGGAGACGAACTCCTCGTCGGTCTCCTCTGGTAACTTCTGGCGGTAGGCGTTACAAGCCGGTATACGATAGACACCGGAGAACAGGAGAGATTCAAAGGGACCTCTTCTAACTAGATGTCCGCCCATAGATAGTGCACCAAGAGTGATCCCGTGGTATGACTCTTCTCGGGCGATGAAATTGACACGCTGAGGCTCTCCCGTCCACACGAAGTACTCATGGGCAAGCTTTATTGCCCCTTCCATAGCCTCGGAACCTAAAGGATCGGATAAGCTTCAGGAGTCTGCGATGAATTAGGTAGCTAAGGATATAGCGTACCAGACGATGTAATCCATGCCTTCTTGAAGTGTCCGTCGGAGGTCTGCGACAGCCACTTAGATAAGTCCCGTCGGCTCTGGGAATCGAGGAAGCCCCAAGGGACATAGGAGATGGTCGCTACTTGGGACAGTATGGCGTCGGAAACCTCCTTGACGCCATGTCCAAGACACTACAAGACTGGATGTCAGCAGTTTGCCCTACTATAATACTCAATCAAAGGGACATGTTTTTATTCTGGATAGGGATAATGCATTCTCAAGGAAATTCCAGTGCTTTCGTGAGGAGATGTGCCTCTAAGTCTGGAAAGCTTACTCACGGCTACGGCCGCCCCTCCACAGGCGTCCAGTATCTTGCGTCCATCTGCTAGGTGCAAGTAATTGCCCTGACCTCCCACAACGAGAGTTCGATTAGGTTCAGATCCATCTTCTGGCGTGGGCAGAGATGACGAAGTAGTAGCCAAGGACCCGAGGCCAGACACTGGTTTCACGACGGCATCCGGTTCTATAGTTTTTGCTGAAAGTCCCGATTCTGAAAGCGACGGCGGTAGCAAACTCGTCTTATCCAGATGAGAATCTGGAATCCCTCTTGACACTTCAGTCAGCATGATGTGGGTAGTTGCGGAGTAAGGTGGCTTGCTAAGAGAGAGAGAGAAAGATAGATCTGTAGTCGATATTTGCTCCAGTGTCCGGAGGCCGGTCTCAAAAAGTGAGCCCGTATGCACATTTATAGGATAACCGGGCGGCCAAGCTCGATCTAGAAAGGGTAGAACAGCATCAGTCACACTGAATTTTGTTACCATCGCCCTAATCGCATCCAATCACAACGACGGCCCCCATGCAGTGAATGAAGGAGAACCAGATCTACATTAAAGCAGAACGGCGATACGCGGCGCAGGGAGTCCATGGGCATTGCGAAGGGTATAAAGTGATCTAGCTGTCTAGTCGCTGTCTAGTCGCTGTCTATCTGCACGACCCATGCGAATCAGAGTGCAGAGCCGAAGGTCGCTAGTCTAGATTGTGGCTTTGGTGCTTCTTCTGAAGACATGGATCCCCTGAAAAGAGGATATCCCAATCGAGTACCGAGTACATACTAGTAAATTGTCCGAGATCTAAGAGCAGGGATGGCGGGTCTTGCTGCGAGAAACCGAGGACTATTGGGCGACATTCCAGCTATAGAGTTACTTGAACTCTAAGGGGCCAATGACGATAGCGAAATATTTCACCCGCTGTAAGCAATGACTCGAATGGATATCGTAAAGACACTGGAATGCGGCCACTTCACCGCCATATACCTGGTTATCGGTGATCTGATTGGCTGCTGAATTAGAGGAACTCCTCGATTCGCTTGGTCACGACGCAAGCACCTCGTGGACACCCGTCCACCCGCTCCCCTCTTATGGGCTGACCTGACGACGCCATCTTCTAGGCTTGCGGGTTCCTCCCCGAGAGATTCTTCAGCAACTAGTGCCTTTCTCGATATGCTGTGTTATGGTGTGGTTGCAGGAAGACTGTTGTGAGCATATGGCATATGCAGCCTAAGCCGTCTGCTACTTTAAAGTGACGTCGGTCGCCTATTCCCCCGCAAGGGACGCCTCTTGCGATAAGACGTAAGAGGGCGAGGACATATCGTCGGCATAGTATAGGGTCTCGCCACTGGGTGCCGTAACCCGTTAGGCTCCGGAGCTTTCCCCGCGCACAATGCGTGACGAGGGAGGAGAGCAAATCGCGACTCCGAAGGATCTCGCAAGGAGTTCCTTCGAGGACGGTGTCTGCCGCTGGTATGCGATATCCTCGAATCGGCTTGCACGCTTCTGGGTCGCTAGACGCACAGACGCATGGCCAAGGAATGCGACCAGCGCGACCGGCTATTGAACGAATTATCTAGTTCCTCGTTGATAGCACCAGGTTCCCACAATCCGGGCCCAGCTCGCGGGCTAGAGCAAGATTAGTGTGATCGGGCCGAGATTATTTTATGAACTTCCCGGGTCCTGACATGGGGGGTAATCCGGGCCGACGTGAGACATCTAGGCGGAGATCCGGATAGGTACATATCTGGTAACGCACCTGTCAAGCAACATGCGATTTAGTTATTTAGTGCCAATGCCGAGTATTGTCGCAGACATGATCCCCTCCTGATACGAACCATTCATATTGCTGCGAAGAGGGACGACAAGTACATGGGCTCTCTCCTCAAATCTCCCGTCTACCAGAAACCAGAAACCAGAACCTCGGCACAGTGCATGAGATGCGGCGCATAGATTTCAGGTACCGTGTGTGGCGTCTTAAACTGGACCTATCATCATTTGCCTATCGCCAATCTCGGGAAACCTGAAGCGCTGCCCATCACCCCGCGACGACAGCGTGAGAAGGGAGGCGAAATCGGTTTGGTGCGTGCTTACTTGGGCTCGGTGCTACGATGTCACCGCATAGCTGTTTGTGTTTCTGCTGGGGTCGGGGCGTATCCCGGGCTTGAAGGAGGTGTCGATGAAGAGAATGTCGATCCGTCGGGTACGATTTGTTCATCGATGTTATGGAGAAAGTCTTGGTGATTTGAAAGAGAAAGAGAGTAAATCGGATGATACATACGGATAATAATTTACTAAGGGTTTGTCCATGTTAAAGCCAATCCTAAGCTATTATTACCTTAATATTACCTTAACTATCGAGCATTTTCTCTGGTATGTGTTTACGTCAGGTTAGTTAACCCCTAGGTACCTGGTATCTCTAACCTAAGCACGTTCCTTTCGCATCCGGGGAAGGACTTCCTATACCACTGGACGAGCCAGGCTGGACTTGCCTTACTAAATACCAGATATCAGTGTGGGGAAGACTCCTTTTGGTATTTTACTGCAACGTGAACCCCCTACGTAACCAGATAGGTATGTCCTTGCACATGTAAACTCCGTAGCTCATTATGTATATATGTATACCTATATGCGTACCTATCCCATGGGAATATGACTATGCCCTAGTATGTGCTGCTACCTTCCAATGCTACCACCCTTCGTGACGTTATGTGGCCAGGCTCTGCTCGACGGCAGGGCTGAATTACACCCGGTTAGTATCTTTAGGTAGTTTGCATATTCGCGTTGCATTCCCCGAGTCGCACAGCGTAAGAATACCCCTGGGCATAGAACCCTCTAAGTGATACCCTTCGGTGGCTTGTATCTTTTCCGATCTGGTAACGACCTCGCGGCTCGGGCTGATGGTACCGAGCCAGACTTCACAGCACAGCCGGTCTGACACGTGCATACCGCCGCAACCTCCTAGGTACTCAGGTATACATTGTATATAAACCCACGGAATCAAACTGCAATTCCTGGTATGGTTCAAATCGATTTCTAGACTCGGTTTCTGGCCGGAGCTATTTCCGGTGAGTCCCTTTCATGATAGGTTGCAGCCCGTCATACGTTCCACTACGTTAAAGTCTGATGACATATCTAGACTGTTGCATATAGTGCGACTTTACGAGGAGAAGGCGGCTAGGCGAAGATTAAAATATGTACCTAGGTATATGGGCCAGACTCTACTGAATTTTCTTTGCAACGGCTTACGGGGGGATGCCGAGTGTGAATGAACCCTCTGCTAAGCAGGTATTCCAGCTGATATTCCACTTGGCTTTTATATACTGAAATAATCTTAAGCTTGCCTGGACAAGTAGAGAACTTCGTTTGCCGGTATTGTTATAGGCACATCGTTATTAAAAGGAGAGTTTTATGTTCGTGCCGTATACCATTATCTGCTTTCTATAGTGCCGCCCAAGTTATTTCCTCCCTACCTCCTAATAACTAACACACCCTCAGCCGTGACTTACCATATTTGCCCCCGCTGTAGATCCAATGGTCAGTTTCTCATCTCACTGCTGACTTTTGTATACCTATCTTTGGATGATCATATACAATGGCCTTCTTAACTTGGACACAGAACCCTCCAATATGATCAATCTGGATGCCTACCAGGTATCTAGGCTAGCATAGGGCAGGGGGGGTTCCTAATAACTGTAAATAGCTTATTAGAAAGCATCTACAAACTGTCGCCAATAGATGGTATTGATAATATCAGAAAGGTCTGCGGAAGACTAATATTGAACCGTGGTTCTCGGGCTGGCTCCTGAATTCGGTAGCTTCGGGTGTCTTAGTCAAAGTAGCCTAACATGGTATCATATAAGCGTCTGTGAAGATACAACGGAATTGTCCAATGGTAGGAATTGTAATAATGGGAGCCCGGAATTTGCATAGCATTGGTATATGAATCAGATCGAATTGATGGTCATCTCAGTGTCGGCCGATCCTCTCCGGATCACACTGGCAAGTCATCGTCGGGGATAGGTATCCATGTAAAGGGATTTGCTTACCATCGGTCACACGGCGATTCTTAGAAAGAGGTATCCAAACTGATCTGGCCAGATCATTAAGCTTCTAATTTCAGCATTACCATTATGAGCTAACTAGAAATATATCCAAGCTAGAAGGCCTTTCGTGTGAGCTGCACAGGAGAACGCTGATAGCTAGTACGATCGGTTGCTCGATATAGGAGCCTTACTACCTCCCTACCTACCTACATGCAGTTTATTCCACCTCCTTAAAGAGTATTCTGACTACATGTGAATATGAAGTAGGAGAGGAAATTGCTGGTTTTCGTTTTGCTACTAAATGCCATTTGCAGCTTGTGTCTACCTCTTACCTGGTAGGAGGTACCTAGGTTAACTATTATCATGTATATCAGCCGTTCTTATCTGCCTAGGTAGGTGCCTAGGAGGTAATTTTGGTGATGTTTTAAGCAACGAGATCAATCTATCTGAAGTGACCGGCAGGAGTTCGAAACATTTGTCATCAAGGTTGGTAGTTTTCCTCGGAGCCGTCTCGGCCTCCGGGTGTAAGCTCCTCCGCAAGTCCCGGCGAGCCGACTAGCCTAGCCACTTCTGTAGACCGTGTTTTAGGAATCGTCAAGGTGTCATAAGACGCAGCGTGCCCAGTAATACGGCAAAGCTTGAAGTATCGCTCACTCGTATGTGAGAGGAGAAGCTCCACTAAGGGTAATTAACTCTATCTAAAGAAGAGACTATGCCATGATAAAACACCAGTCACGTTGGCAAGAAACAGCGGACTCGGCTTTACAGACCTGTAGACTGTTGCTTCGGGAGCGGATACTGCATATTTCGTAAGAGATAGAGACGTGGGGAACTTCTCAGACGGGGTTGGCTTTAGAACTGGCCGGTCATGGTATAGACAATCCGTAGTCTCCTTTAGGCGATCTACATACTGACAAGAGCTAGGCGGCCGAACGTCGATTGGCTTGTAGTAAGCAGAGATATACACATGTTGGCTTAAGGTATCATGTGGAGTTGGCGGCCAGTTCCATTTAGACGATGTTAGGATGAGGCAAAGATCTAGATACTGCCCTGAAGTGAGTAGGTAGTCTCGTGACTGGCTAGAGAAGTAAACATATCAATAAGTTGAGGTAAGTTTTAGATGTTTGGTCCAAGATAGGTTCTGGTATTGTTGGCGAACTAGGTGCCATGGTCCAAACACCTGGAGTGCAGATTAGCAGAGCAACAGGACAGGAGTTGCCAGGAGTCCCCGCAATGATGTGCAGAAAGTGAATTCAGCCCGGTCCAATAGGGAAGGGTTCACGATAGCGAATTGGAAGTTTCTCAACAAGCGGGTCTATTGTGCTAATTGGGTGCCTCGATGATGAATGGCAGCGGCTATAGATGTTTCCATTGCTTATCTTTCTTCTTTTTTTGCTTTTCATCCGTTCTTAACAATAGAAAATGT
This sequence comes from Hypoxylon rubiginosum, assembly GCA_902806565.1. Lineage (NCBI taxonomy): Eukaryota > Fungi > Ascomycota > Sordariomycetes > Xylariales > Hypoxylaceae > Hypoxylon > Hypoxylon rubiginosum. Next base: position 120,363 of record CADCXA010000036.1, read on the forward strand.
TATATAAAAAGTTTGAGGCTCTAGCTGTAGGATAATTATAATTATAATTATAATCATAATCTAAATGTGCAGGCTGCGAGTGAGGAGTGAGCATAAGCGGGAGCGGGAGCAGGAGGGGTTAAAAAATAGAGGTTTGCATTAACAATGCCTCAGTGGGTACGTGTAAGAAAAGAAAAGATACTAAAAAGGGTAGGAGCTTGGAGCACTTTAAATAATTCCGGTGCTTCAGTGGCTCGGTTTGGTGGGCTAAGTGGGCATGTGGCTATTAAAAAAAAAGAATTAAGAGGGAAAAAAAAAAGGAAAAAGTGACGCGCTTTCGGTGGGAAAAATGGTGGTGTCCCGAGCAGGGATGTTTTTTTTTTTAAAGTTGCGTAACGAATGGAAAGCGCCAGGGCGCGACGACGGATCGACAATTTTTTTTTAAACAAACCACATCACCATTGGAAGTGGCCCATTGTCCTAAGCCAAAGTCAATATTGAATAAAAACCACAAGCACGACGTCTATTATCTCCAGTATCTATCTTATCTATCTATCTATCAACCTTAGGTATGCACACATACGAACCATTCGCAATACAATTCACTAGTCGCCATTCGTCCATGCGCAAACATCCCCAGCAACGGGGAGAACAGGGCAACCAGGGTTTTATTAAAGGCTTAATGGTTTTCAGATTTTGGTAATCTCTCTAAACCTTACCCTTACCACTTGTCTCACTTAACCTTGGGCGCGCTTCTTCCGCGTCGATACGTCCGTCGATACGTCGATACGTCGATACTACGATACTACATAGCACACCTGGGCACCCATTAAAGGTTAACTCGCCCATCCTTCAACCCACGAACCAACTTTTGGCCCTTGAGGCTCAACAAGCATCCTTGCTCTATCCATAATCCAAATCCAAACCCCACTTGACTCTTTCGTCCATCCGCTGCGTTGCACATCGCACATCGCACATAGCACATAGCACATTGCGACAATACCGTCTACGACAACTGCTACCAAATCGAAAGATTTGCGCTGGTAACTTGACTTGCCAGTCACGACCCTCTCTCCATACGTTTGAGCTGTATATTCAGACAAGCGTCTCTTGTAATACCTCCTTTGACCTTGCTTCACCTTTCTATTGCTTTGCCAATTGTCAGGTAATGGGCATCTAGAATGCCTTCCTCGTCCAAGCGATCACAGAGGGCGCGTCGCACTCGCGACCCCAGCCCCGACCCTCCCCAGCAGGAGCAGTCATCCCCTTCGCGCCCTACGAAGCGCAGAAAGAAGGTAAACCTCGTCTCCCCCCTCAATTTGCTACTCTCTTCCGCCTGCTAATTGCGTCGCATCAATCCAGGTAGAGGAACCTATCTCCGAGCCCATCGAGGACGAAGGCTCAACTCTCACTGTCGACAACTCGACTCTCGAAGCCCCTAGCGACGATGATCGATTGATTACCCAAGTCACCGAGCATCTGCGAACCCTCGCTACTCAGGCCAGTAAGGATCATGCCAACGTGATCCACGAGGCCAAGACCGAGGACATAGAGGCCTATGCCAAGATATCTGCTCGAGATTGGACGTATTATATCAAGTCCTTGTCCATTAATATCGGTCGGACTTCTGAACCTTCCCACGGTCACCCCTCGGTCCAAGACCCCGACGACAAGGACTTTGTCCACATCGACCTCGGCCCGTCCAAGACATTCTCCCGCCAGACAGCCGTTATCTTCTATGATTCGGAACCCGGCAAGTGGTTTATCAACGCAAAGGGACGCAATGGAGTCAAGATCAACAACGTGCTTTTAAAGAAATCTGATGATCGACACGCTTTATCTAGTGGCGAGGTTATCGAAATTGGCAACCTCGAGATGATGTTTGTCTTGCCAGGAAGCCTCGGTCCTCTTCGGATACACCCTATGTACCTGGAACAGGCTGGTATCAAACCTCCGTCGTCTAGTCCTGCACGTGAGACCGGCCGCACCGCTCTGCCGACAGCACCTCCTGGCGATCATCCGTCTTCACAGTCTACAGCAAGACCATCTTCGTCTCGTGGCCAGCCGTTCCAGCAGCCGATCGCTCCTGCACCCCCGGATTACAGACGCCCGGGGACCCCGCCTGCGCCCAAGGCCCGTGCGAATGCATCTCAGCAAAAGACGCCTGCGCATGGCTCTTCTGGAACCGTCATTATGAGCCAGAATGACATAGACTTGAGCAAGGATGAGAACAAACACATCAAGCCCCACTTCAGCTACGCTCAGATGATCACCCAGGCTATCATGAGCACTGCTGAAGAGAAACTGAATCTCGCCGGTATATACCAGTACATTACAACACATTATGCTTACTACCGGCATCAAGCGGCCGGTGGCTGGCAGGTGAGCTCTCCATATTTAACTTTTGGGTTTCTGGAGTTGAGATACTGACTAGACTGTAGAATTCGATCAGACACAACTTGTCGCTAAACAAATCCTTCTCTAAGGCGCCACGAACGACCGATGAGCCCGGTAAGGGTATGAAGTGGGAGATAGTACCTGAGGCTCGAGACGAAATGATTCGAGTTGCCTACAAGGGTGGGCGTGGGGGCCACCGCGGTTCTTCTGTTCCATCCTCGCCCAATCAGCCTAGCCAGCTGAGCCAGCTGGGTTACATCAGTCATGGTCCTAAGGATGTCTTGGGCGGCGAGCTTATGCCCCGTAAACGCAAGGCTTCAGTGGCTGGGTCGCCACCCCCTAAATCGTCCCTGCAACAGGTTCAGGTCACACCCGACAGAAAACACCTACCATCGGGATTGGCGAGCCTCCAGGATGGCAGCCCTCTTCCCCGCCGCAGTCCTCTCCCGCGCCGCAAGGATGCTGATGCCGCGAGCTCATTCAGCACGGCCGACACTCTGCCGCCTAACTCGCCGCTGGCCCTTTCGTCATCGTTCTTCCAGGACGAAGGCGCCTCCTTTGTGACTCCGGCGCCTCATCGAGTTCATCCCCGCCTCGCTCCCCCGAGCACGGCTCAACGACCCAGTCAGCATATGCCGACCAGCTCACCTGCTCCCTTCTGGAAGTTCGCTGATCTGCACAGCACACCGCTCAAGTTGCAGTACGACTTGAGTCCCTCTAAGACTTTGGGTCTGGCTAGCAGTAGTAGTCCTCCCGCCGCCAATGACCAGTCGCCTGTTGCTAGCCCCACCAGGTCGACGACCCGATCTACGCGTGCTGGGACACAGGAGCGTGCTACAGTGATGGATGACGATGAAGAAGATGGTGGTATCGATCTTTCCAAGTATGTTACTCCTTCCTTGTCTAACGATTTTACTGATGGATCGCGTGGCGATACTAACTACTATGTAGGGGTTTTCAGAGCATCGGTTCCTACCATGCTCCCGTCAATACGGGCAACTTCATCCCTCGAGCTAATGGCCGAATATGAGGCAATCCTATTCACGACTCATCCTTCATGATCGGTCGATCTTGGCGGAGGCATCGCTAGTTTTGTCTCCCCTCAAGCTTCTACGGAACTATTATACGGAAGCTTTCGCTTTTACACCGTTGCATTGTACGAAAATATTTTTAGCTACGACCATCTGCTTTCCTAAGTTGCGACACTACTCCACGAAGTTGCGACAAAGCTGCTTTTGCTTTTAGGGAGGCCCGAGCAGGAAGGCCGGCTGGCCAAGGGCGGGTCTATTTGTACTTGGTATGGCATATGGACAAGCAAGGCGATGGTAGGAGTTCCGGCACATTTCACGGCTCTCTCACACTTCCCTTTTTCCCCTTTTTTTCTCTTTACGAGACACAAAGACAGACATGCTGGCATCACTGCTGATCGGAAGTTAAGGCGAAGAGGTACTGGACTGGTAGGGGAACGGATTAAGGGGGGGATCTGCATTTTCCGGCGGGAGGATGGATGGGCCTTGCTATTGTGTTTGTCAGATTTTCTGTTTTCGGTTGCGTTTTTGCTTTTGACAATTGCAGTTTCAGTCATACGTATTGAACAAAATGTTCAACGAAAACATACAAAATGACGATTCATTCATGAAAAGCCTCGTCCCCTATTGCACACACGAGAGTGAGTGATGTGGGAATCTTGGCATAAGTACAGCACTTGTACAACTATACGTACGGATGGACTTATGAACTTGCAAGGTGAGAGTGAAGATGTCTATTAACGAACACGAACACGAGATGGCCAACATTTACATATAAGTGCCAAGTCGTGTGCCGTGTCGTAGCGTATGGAGAGGGGTTCTTTTTCCCTTTTTGCCCCCTTAACATGCCTTTTTTGGTACTCGAGTTAAGTTTCCCCAGACCAGACCAGACCAGACCAGACCTTACTGACGCCCCGTTACCATCTGCCTGCTATATACATAACACAACACACTTCACCCAAACCGCCTAGGTTCGGTTTGAGTGTCGTAAGATTTTTGAGCTGGGAGTTTAATGCCAATGACGTCGTCCTGTTAGAATCCCCGTATACCTCTTATTCACGAACTGCCTCCACTCACACACCTCCAAAAGCCGTAGGAGTTAGGGTGGCCAGGAAGGGAAGGGGGGGAAAAAGATACCTCGGATATATGCGCAATGCAGAATGCCCCCCCCTTTTTTTTTTCCATTCTTGAGATCTCTATACACCTGGTTTTTTTTTGAAGAGAGGGAGAAAGGTTAGGGAATAGGATAGGATTTCCTACCTTCTCTCTCTCATCAGTCAAATGACGCCCTGAATCTGAAACTCATGATGCTCAGGTAGTAGGACGTTCCTCATTCTCTTCCTATGTCCCCCTCCCCCCTTGATACCTTTAGCCCCCTACTATATAACCCTCCCTCTTCCCCATAATCCACATCTAGTCGTCGTCTCGAGTCATCATTACTTTGCCGAGGCCGAAGTCGCCACGCGGGTGTTAGGTCCGCCGCGGCCGGCGCGCTGCTTAGTGCCGCTGCTCTTCTTCTGCGCCGTGTTGCCCTCGATGAACTTAATAAGGTCGTCGATGCTCCTGGCGTCAGGTTTATCCGACTGCGGCTGGCTCAGCACGGTAGGCTGGCCCGCGGCGACGCCGGCGCCCAGGGCGACGTTCCGGGCTGGGAATCGGATGCCGGCTCGTAGACGCCTGGACTGGGCGTCCTTGTCCCGCTTCGCGATGGCGACGGCGTTCTGGGTGAGCTGCTCGAGCCACGTCTCGGCCTCCTTGGTGTTGTTGTTCTCCGGGCCGAGCTGTTGCAGGAAGATGTTGTAGCAGTCGCGCATCTTGCCTAGGGCCGCCTTGGACTCGTTGTCGAGAGCTAGGGCCTGAGCGAGCTGGAACAGGAGGCTGGCAGCAGGCAAAGACTGCTTGCCCACCACTCGTTCGCAGACAGCAAGAGCCTGCTCGAACCAGATACGGGATTCGTGGTATGCTTGCATGTGCTGGAGCATAACGGCAGCGTTGTTCAGGGTTGTGATCGAGTCCGGATGATCGGGTCCGTAGATGATCTTCCATAGGTCAAGAGCATGCTTGACGTACGCCAGAGCTGTCTTGCTGTCCCCAGATCCGTGTACATAAAGACCAAGGTTCAGGTAGTATAGCAATGTCTCTGCAGAGTCGACGCCCAATGTTCTCTCTGCGACGATGACGGCTTTCTTAGCCAGATCCACGGCGGCTTCCTTCTCCTCTAGTTGGTAATAAATTTGTGCCAAGGAAGAATACGCTCGCGCAACTTCTGGGTGGATAATTCCGTAAATCTGTTCGTGCAGAGTCAGGCTTTCCAATAATAACTCTATACCAATCTTCCTGTTACTGTTCATAATGGAATGACGGCCACCCTCCAGAGCCTCCTCGGATATGACGCTCTTAGGTGCTGAGTCCTTGATAATGGGGACAACGTTGACCACGTCATCAGGGGTAAAGGTGCAGGGGGCACTAGTGGAAGAAGCAACAGAAGCTGGCGATGCCTCCCTTGCCTTCTTCTTTTTCTTCTTGTTTTCCTTGCTGTCGCCGTTCGTATGACCGTTCACGCCATTCGTAGTCGATGCCGGGGCACCGGAGCTGCTAGTGAACTGGAAGTTCTTGACCTGCAGTTGGAGACCTAATTTCAAGGAAACCTCACGAAGAAGTTGTAAGTGTTTTATTTGGCTGTGCCACTCCGAATCCAATGTGAACTTGAAGCGACGGAGTGCTTGAGCTTCGATCTCCTGCCGAAGACTCTCCGGTGTGACGTTTGCAAATGCCAGGTCGGCTTCGGGGTAGAGAGCCTTCAAAGATTCATCAATATCGGCAGTGGGCTTGCTGTTAAGGCTGGATCCGAGAAGGCAGTTAAGAAGGTGGGCGATGCAAGCCGAAGTTAGGGGGATAGGTAGATATCGGAGGTATTTGCCGGCGACATGCTTGAAAGCCCTAGATACTATCTCCTGCAGGCACAAATCCCGAAGACGTGAAAGTCTAGGACCTTCGCACAAGGACACAACCTTGCCGAGATATCGCATATTGATACCGCGCTTATGCATCATCTTAGTAAGAGATTGTCCGTCCATAGGGAAAGGAAGATCCGCGGCCTTAATGTCGTTGACGAAACTAGGGATTGCCGACTCGCGCAACATTTTGCAAGCATTCCGAACATCCTCTTCGTCGGCGGCCAACTCTTCCTTCTCGGCATCGGTCTGAGGAACTTGACCACTGTATACATCCGGGTTGAGCGCGAATTCGAATTCGGAAGCATCAATATGCTCCTCGGCTGCCGCCTCTTCATCTTCCTCCTTAGATCCCTCCTTAGATTCGTCAGTCTTGTCCTCGTTCGTAGACTTCTCTGCGGACGAGGTTTTTTCCCCTTCGCTGATTTGCTTGTCTTGAGGCTTGGACTGGTGTTTCTCCTTTAGACGTGCAACCTCCTTGTTGATCCACTCGGTCCATTTCTGATTTCGGAGCAACTCCACGAGTTCTGGTCGTAAGACCGTCATACGATGAGGGTACTCGAGCTCCTTCTGCTCTCCCTCAACGACACCGTTCTCTTCCAGCCATAGTACGTCCAGAGGCGTAATGCGGTACAAATCGAGAACGTACTTTCGACCGTCCGTTCCCATCAGACCCTTAGTCTCCACGCTAGCTTCCAAGTCCCATCGCTTGCCATCCTTATCCCATACGGGATGCTTCTTGACCTTCAGGGCCTTGGACAGCTTCGCGAAAGTCGGCGCAAAGCGTTCGTCGGCGGCCACGATTTCCTTCCCTTCCACTGCGCCATATTCAATCGAGTTCTCGCCAGGTTCCCTCTGCTTGAATATGCCTGGAACAACAGTTTGGCCGACAATCCGCTTTCCAAGGTAGTCGACCACCACAGTTGCCGGGCTGTATAGTCCGTCGATGTCAAGCTGGTTGACCATACGCACTCCGTTGACATCCTTGCCGGTGGCAACTCTGGCGGCATCATCGCCACCTTCCGAGGTGAAAGTACCTACGCCATCAGCTCCGAAGGAGAAAAACACATTGTTGTAGACGAAGATCTGGGCATCGCGACCTTCTGTAGGGTTAAGAGGGGTGACTTCATCACGAGCGACCAGAATGGCACCTCTAGCAGCAGCATCAGTATAATCAGCGAAAAGCTTCGAAATGAACCGTTCTCGGAATACTCGATCCTGGACCGTCTCCTTGGGCAGTTCCCGCGCCGACTGGAATTCTTCGTTCCAATCCCGTAAGGTATCAGTGTTGTCTATACCGGAGATGAGATAGCCCTCTTGCGTTCTCGTGATATCCGCGGTATGGGTACATAGCGATGAGGTTTGCGAGGGGACCAGCCACGGTGCTGAGGGAATGGCATTCGTCAACTGGAATGTTGCTAGGGGTTCCTTCCGGTTGTTGTACTGCAACAGCTGCTCGAAAGACTCCGAGAAGGAAGGCGAGATTAGGCCGAGTAACGAAAACAGCGAGTGCGCAGAATGGCTCTTGGGGGCTGCTCGGGGTAAGGGGTCGAACTTGTTATTCGACGATTTATTTACGTAGAAGCCGCCGACATGGGAGGTGATCTGGTGTTGCTCTCCCTCGTTCGTGGTAACGAGGAGGTACAGCAAGTGGCCCTTTTGTCTGAAGTGATAGGGCGGGGGGTTCCACGGCGACAAGGCAATGGACTTTACAGTTTTAGGAGCGGGCTCTTCCTCTTCCGGTATAAGGGTGAAGGGCTTCGCTGGGGCATCAAAGTCGAAGGCACTAGCTTGGACATTGTCGGTGTCCTTAGCACCTGTTGTGACCCCGTCGAAAAGGGAGACTCCAGGCAGGACTCCGTGCAGAGTATCAGTCCGGTCTCCTGCAGCCCCCACCAAGTCACGAATTCGGATGACATGTAATCTGGCATCCTTTTCCGTGTAAGGGTCCTCCACCAAGCGTATTTCGGCCTCTGGTCCTATTACCTTCACGTCAGAGAGTTGCACAAAGTCGTTGATACGCTCGCCGGCGTGCTCGAGGTGGAAGCAAGAGTATTGGAATGCGGCAGGCAGCTCGATGATAGACTGGCGCAACTCGTGAACTTGCTCTTGAGGCGAGACCTGCACCGAGGTTAGCTACCATAAAAGCTGTGCCTTGGTAGAAAAGGACATTGTCCACCGACCAACACATGGATCTCGCTAGGTTCGTGAGGAAGGTGAATGGTAAGAGTATATAAAGCTATATATTAGAGTTAGCATAGTGTAGTGCCGCAAGAATACCGAGGAAGGTTTCGGGTTGTATATACCGTCTGCCCATTTTTCGGGTTCGTCTCCGGCCTCACCAAGCTCTCCCGAGTCCGCCTCGGCTATTTCAACCTCGCTACCGGCCTCAACCATGGTGCTGTTGGCTTTAGTGCTGTCGGGCTGACCATTTAGGCTTTCGGAAGGTTGGACACTTTGGCTTTCGGTTTCCCGCGAAGATTGAGATGGAGCTGCATGAGACTTGTTAGCCGTCCACGGGTATGTTCAGACTAAAGGACTTGGATCAGAGGTTATGTATACCGGTCGCGTCTTGTTTCTCAGACATTATGAACCAATGGGAGCAGGATTAGGAGTATAAAAAGGATCGTAAGTGTTCGTGGTTTGTAAATCTATAATACCCTCTTCTCTTCACCTGTACAAGGACAACCCGCAAGAACAAACGCCCAGCTTGGAAAAATCTGGCGTAAGAACTGGAAAAGTGCTAAGGGCAAGTATTGAGAAGTATGATACAATTACAATTAAAGAACGACGGTGTCAATTGGTCTTTTTGGGTGTCCGTGGGCGTGACTAATGTTCGAAGCAGAAAAAGAATAAAAATTTAACAATTGACGGGTTTATTTGGAGCTCACACCAAACGTTCACAATTTTTTTTTTTTCCTTCGGCGGCTTCACAAACCCCGGCTGTTCCCGGTAACCCGGAGCTGCGGCGGTCTTTAGGCCCATTGGGGGGTCCCTGCCCGCCCTAATCAATGATGCTTTTAGCACGTAGCACGACGTAAAACGGAAAACTACCCTAACTAGCGCCGTTTTGATTGGTTCAAGCCTCAACATCTTGGTTTAGGGGATTTAGGGGACTACCTAGGTAAAAAAAAAAACCCGCATATCTCCCCCGTATCTTTTCTAGTTTTACATGACAGGCATTGTCTGTTAACCGTTATTGTCTCGTGAGATAATAGGACAATAAAAATGCGACTATTATCCCCGGTCCTTTTTCTAGTCAGGGAGATATTACCTTAGGTATGCCTGACACCTGTGTACCTAGCAAGGTAATCGCAAATAAAAATATGTGCTAAGGTAACTGCAAACCTCAGGTAGCGACGATATCCTTAATAGATACGTGACTCGTTTGTGCGCCGGTCACCTGTGCTGAAGAATACTGTGTGGATCTTATCCCGATCGGGAAATCAAGTAAACAATCATAGACATTTCATCTGAGGTTGCAAGATCAAACAGTCCAATAGTTAAACCTTAGGTATTATTTTCTCTTGCTCGCGTGCCTCCGTAAAAGGTTTTCCTCCTTGTAGCAAACAGTATTTTTACCGCCGTCCTATAGATCTCAGTTGCTTATAAGACCACTTGCCTTTCGAGCTTTATACCCAGCACACGAGGCCGCATATATATAAGAGCTTCACCTCATCAACAGTACTTTTCAAGCTTTATAACTAGCACACAAGGCCACATAATCATAAGAGCTTCACCTCGTCAACGAATCCTCGACCGACTGCATGGACATCACTGGCACCCACATTCCTTTTGCTTCGCGATATTGATTCACGGTATTACTTCACGATATTGCTTCACGGTATTGCTTCACGGTATTGTTTCACGGTATCGCTTCACGATATTGCTTCACGGTATCGCTTCACGATATGGCTTCCTACAGAGAGTACGCCATGTCCTCTTCCGAAGATTCCGAGGATTTCACGCCCGAGCGCATGCCCTCCTCCGAGGACTCCGATTCCTCCTTCAAAGGGACCTGCTACGAAGAGAAGGTTCAGCACCAACATGCTAAGAGGCTAGCTAGAGCATCGAAGCCCTGGACGGCCGCGCGCTGCCAGCGCCTGCTCCGGCCGCTGCGCTCGGGCCTCGCTAGTCTGAGTTGGCGTGCAGCGCTGCCGAATCGAACCATGTCCAAGGCCGCGAAAAGGGCGTGGGACGAAATCAAAGACAAGGTCGAGGAAGACCTACGCAACCTGAGCCCCAGCGAGCAGGGCAACCTGAGCCCTAGCCGGCATTGGCTGAAGCAGAAGAAGAAAGTCCGTCGCACATACAAGCTGAAGCGACCTACTCAGCAAAGAGACGAACAGTCGGCGTCGACGACGAAAGACTCCAAAGGCCAAGGCACGGCGAAGGGCCGCAGACGGAATGAGAAGTCTCGAGTGCCCGGAGAGTTGGTGGTCGCTACGCCTTTATTGCGACGCGCACGTGGTCACGTTGTCCCATCCCCGGCATCTTCCAGGAACCGTCCTGCGCAAAAGTCAGGAAAGCCCGGAGCCGGCCGCAAAGACCCAGGTTCCAAAGCAGCGAAGAAGAAGTACATGGACAAAGTCTCTGCTAGATTGAAGAGCCTGGGAGCAACTGATGAGTGGGGCGACTTCAGCGCACTCATGGGACATGCAGAAACGTTTCTGAAAGCGACCAAAGGCAACACGAACACGGAACAGCGCCGGGGACCACGCTCTTTACTTGACATGTGTCTGAGAAAAATGCCTCAGTATATCGAAGAGCTCGAGGCCCAGGAGAGAATGGACGCCGTAGAGAACGGGACGGTCTCGACGCTCGACCGTCTCGACTCTTCGACTCATGTATACAACTATCTCGAGGGGTTCGCGCCGACCGAGGCCCTCGGATGGAGGCATCTGCGGGCTGTGGTTCAGGCAGACGGGATCAAGGAGCTGAAAAATGGAATATTAGAAGGTCTGATCGAAGAGGACGACGCAAGAATGCTGGTCGACATATGCCTTGAAAATAAAGCATTTTTAGGAGCCGAAGAACTGATTGTGGCGCTGATCGACCGACAATATTCCCAGCCAGGGGCACTGGATAGCTTTTCAGTTGATAAACCATTCCTTGGGTGTCTCTCAGCGTTGCGGAACTATGCCTACGTACACGACCGTTCTCCATTCCTCCTTCGACAATACACACGCCTAGTTTCCGGTGGGATCCTACCGCTGGACTGGCTTAGGACTGGAGAGTTCGAATGCATATGGAAGGACTTCGCCACCCGGTGCCTATCGAAGGCCGAAGCAGCTGAAGACGCTGTTGCTTTCACGAGTTGCTCTGTTTCATTATTATGCCGCCAGAAACTATCTCCCCCGAGCCAGTCCGAATTAGCTCTTAAGGAAGAGAACGATTTTCAACACATCCAAACAATGGCGAATGTTATGGAAAGACTGACGAGTGTTTTGACGGTGCTAGCCTCGATGAGTTGGGTGGGCGAAATAGAGCTCTGCTCAGAATCCGTTTCAGAGGCAAAGGTTGCAAAGATACGTTACATCGGAGATAGGCTCAGGCGTATTCTTAGCTCCTGCGTGGCAGACCTGGAATCGTCCACGCCCACGTCCACGTCCACGGGGTGTAACCTAGGGATGGATTTGCTACGCATGGCTTTGTTTCTCTCATCGAGTAGCGCTCGGGACGATACCGATATCAGGTCTCGTATCAAAAACAGTATCGAACAGGCATGGCGGCAGAATACAGATCAGAATTCCACGAAGAATGACCGCTCTCGACATCGTCTAAGCGACATAGCCTCCCTTGTGGCATCGGTGGCTCGTAGCGGTGGCAGAGGTATGTCTCTAGCGCCTCACAATTGTCTAGACACAATCTTCGTCCAGCTCGAGTGTCTCGAGCTCGACCCAAGAATCCTGGCCAGCATGAAGGCCGTCACCGCATTCTCGCTAGCACAGCAAACGAAAAACGTTCAGGATTTCATATACGCTGAAAAGCTAGCCTCTAGCCAATCCTCGACCGCAGGGGGCGACGCGCGCTCTGGGCCTCTGTTCACCGGCTACCGGTGGGAGGAAACTATAGGCGAGTGGGTGACGGCCAGCCCTGTTGTCAAGAAGCGACAGCCCCAGACGAGAGCAGGGAAGCGCGGATCGACGTCCGGGTCAGAGGTAGATCATGGCAAGGACAGCGCCAAAGGCGTGCCCACCCAGCCCGAGGGGTCGACAGATGGTGACGCAGATAGTGTTCCAGGTTTGGAAATAGAACGGCAACAGACCTTGGGTGCAGGCCAGGCCTCTTCTGCTCCTCGGCCGAGACACGTCAACGACAAGAAACGTTCGCACTCCAGTCCTGGAGACGACAAACCACGTGCGGTCGTGGGAGTTGCAACATCGCGCACAGACAGAGATGCCGCTTCACAGCCAACGAAATCAGCGGACCCATCATTAGATGACGAGCTCGGGTCCGACATGGGGGATCAAGATGGTCCCGCCGCCAAAAAGCCAAGACGAAGTACAGACAGAACGGCCAAGCGGAGCTCGAAGCCACGATCCAGTTTGGCGAGTCAAGGGAGCGGCAGCAGGATAGGTGATGACGATAGCGAAGATGAGCTTTGCATGTAAACGTCACATTGACCACGAAGGCCGTTCTGGTTGGGGCGCGTGCGCATCTAGGATCCGGGACCGAAAACAAATTCTCAAATATATGAATTCTCAGCGGAATTCGGAGGATTGAATATGGATGGTCTTTTCATAGAATAGGATCTTAGATCGTACGGCGGGAGGTTCGGCACTAGACAGTGGTCTGAAGTAAAGAGAACATGCAAGCCACGATCTTGACGTGCAAGTTAGTTAGGCGATGAATTACCTTAGGTAGTTAGGCGATGAATTGGTTAGGCGATGAATTTCGATATGAAACCACAACTAGCAGATTGTCCGCTGTGAGTGACAACGTTGTAAATTGACTGGCCGGGCACCCATGTGCTCATCCTCACATCCTCACTCATATCCTCATAGTTGAGCGAGCAGGAAGGTTGAATGACGGGTGCGGTCGAAACATGAAACAATCGAATCGGGTAACTCGTAACAACTTAACTACATCGTCTCTACCAAATCCGGATCGGCCGATGCTCACTAAGTATCGGGCATTTATGCAAAATACCCGTTCATGTATCACTTTGAACATGGTGAGGCTGACCCCAGATAGAAGTGAAAGACAAACGCGCGGCCATGGGATCGTTTTCGATAAGTCAGGCGTGTCGTCTTCTATCCGCAATATACTGATTAGGATCAATTTACTTACTGTTTAGTATCGATCAGGTAGTTGTGATTCCATAAATAACTGTTAGGATTAGGATAGACCTGCAGAGCGCCTTTTGTATGAACGAGTCAAGTTCCTTTACCACGTTGATTCAAGACTGCTCACTACCCTAGGTTAGGTAGGTAGGGGGTAATTAGGTAGAGAGATAGAAACCCAAGATGCACTTGTAAAGTAGGTGAAATGTATTCTCCCTGTGACTGTGATTGCGTAAGTAATGTGAAGCTCTAAGTGTATCGAAACCCAAGCCCATAGTGGGGGGCCGAGTGTTGATTGGTGCGAATTAGAGGCCGCTATAATTCGACCCACCACGTCGTCGTCCGTAGTGTAGCTATATCGCCATATCGCCATATCGTTGTATCGTCATTGGCAAGTGTGGCATTTTTCGAAATAAGCCAGGTCGTCAACAGGCAAGCGCTTTTGAACAAGACACAGCATAATGTTTCATTCCAGTTTCTGAACGACATAAGAGACAAGATTGATAGAGAACACTAAAGCATTAATTTGAAGAAAAGCGTCGTCGTCGTCGTTTGCTTCTGTTTTGGATAGTGTCCGAGTCCGTTGGGTGTGCAATGGGAACTCGTTCATCGGAGTATCTGACTTGATAGAACATAATCAATCCGTAACAGACATCGGGTGGATGTTGGTATTTCATAAGGATAGATACATAATATTTTCGGTATCATAGAGACGGAGAAGTCGTTGCGGATCGCGACAGCTGCACCCTCTTCCGGAGTTATGTATATGTGCGTCTGTGCGTCTGTGCGTCTGTGCGTCTCGATGCTATGGGTTAGCCACTTACTTACAAGATAAGAAGGTGTTGAAAAATTGCGATGTTCCCTGGCTGCTCGTCATTGGCCGGTGGGCGGTAGCTCGTTGTCCCATCCAAGAAGCAGAGCTGGGATGATTTAAGCCGCCATTGGTGGTGGACGTAATGGGACCCCCGAGACTAAAAGGGGCCCCTGTCCTCCGATGTGCGCTGGATCCGTTTCAGAAACACGCTGACGATCATGACACTCTCCACTGTTGCAGGGTTAAGATCGGACAACAAATGATCTGGAGGTATGTATGTATGCTTATGATAAAGAATCCATGCTTTGAGGACTAGTGTCAGTCTTGGCCAGCGAAGGTCGATATACATACCTGATACTTATACTTATCCCTATATCTATACTGATACTGTAGTTTGCAACAGACAGCAAAGGGATGAGTACCTAACCATGACCAGAATGGGCAGATATGATATAGATAGACAGACTTGCTGGCTCACCGGCTGACTGGGCTGCTGGGCTGACGGCTGACTGGCAGAAACGGGTCTGGGCCACAAACCAAAGCAAGGATGTACTTCTGCCGCTTGGCTGCTTGGGAGTCGATCTGCTGAGATCCTCGGCCAATCCTGCTTCTTTCCGTTTTCTTCTAGTCTTCGTACCTTGCATTGGTTGCATTTCTATCGGCCCATCCCCACACTAGCTTAGCACGACTTTTGCCCTTCGTATGTGGCAGGGACCCCAGAAAAGGGAGAATTATTAGTAGTGTCATTATGCGAACGCATTCGTCGTGTGTGCCTTATGCAACAATTCTTTACGCATTGAATTGCGTGTGTTCGCACCTGTTATGTCAAACGCAAGAGAAAATCGACGAGTGAAGAGACAGCATGAGTGTGTGAACCTTAGGTATAATGTATGTACATGTAGGCTTAAAGATGAGTGGAAATTGACTGTCGGTGAAAGAATTCATATTGACGTTGTGATGTCTTACTACATAGTACGTACATGTATGTAAGTGGGAAAATCCGTCGAGCCCAGCCCAGCCAGAGCCAACCCCTCGTTTAGGTACGTTTAGGTACGTCGTACGTCGGTATTAACCCACAGGTACCAAATCCACTAACCCACCTGCCCACCTGTCCACACGTACCAGACGCACCTACCTTCGATTTCTTTTTCTCTTTTTCGATTTTCAGGGGGGCAGGTACAGTGATTGGCGCATGGTAAAGGGTACCGGCATTAGGCGACGTAATTGAGTGGCTTTTCAGTGGCTCCCCCAGGGCGGGTATACCGGTACGTACCAGACTATTCCAGGTTTACGGGGGGCAACTCATCGTACTCAGCTACTCGAACCTCCCTCCTTATTCCTTATTCCCTATTCATATATCTCGAGCAATAGGGACTAGGCCCTTGCTCCTAGATCTCTCTTCGCCTTGCCCGCCTTTAAATCCTTCTGGGTCTTCCTTTTCCTGACCCTACACCTACGTCTACACCTACGTCTACACCTACATTCCAAGACCTTGGTTGTTGTTTTTTTTCCCATCACCAAGCTTGGGGGTTTTAGGCATTGTCATACTCCATTCATTTATGACATTGCCCGTGGTTGGCATTTCTACAAAGCATCCTTCGAGGTGATATTTTACGAGTCTTTCTTTGCGACCCCATTTTAAAAAAGCCTGAGGCCATTTTCTAGCCGTCTGAAGACACTCGACTTAAATATTTGTCTTCCCTCCAGACAAGTGTTTCACCGAAACTCGAACTCGACTCGCCTAAGGTCGTCACTCCGGAGACAAATTTGGGCCACATTCGCCGTATTGCATTTTACAGCTGGCTGTTGCTCCCTTTCGTTCGCCCTCTTTTTTTTCTTCAACGGTTGCCCGAGTTGATCTTGTTCAACCGCTTCAGTACATACGTACCTTGGCATGTTTACCTGCATCTCGTGACCAACCCTCGAGGCAAACATTCCTTACTTTTGATAACGATTACCTGGTCTAGATAGGTGATAGGCCTTGTAAACGTATTTCACTTCAAACTAGATCATTGATGATCTAGCTGGCAACCTTCATTTACGACAACAAAATCTCATCTCTCACCATGGCTGCACAAGGTGGACAAGGGGCTCAACCCTCTCAAGCCGCTCAAGCCCCCGGCGAAGGACAGGCGACAGGATGGACACCGGCAATGGAAAACGAGTCCCTCTCAAAGTACTTGCTGATTATCTGCGGTGCTGTCTCGATTGCTCTCATAATTTGGCGTATCACAACTGGATTGACGAGGTACATCCGAACCGTTACGAGTTTGACGAACGATACACAACGATATTACGTACAGGCGTCAACGAGATTTTCCTGGATTAAGAAGAACTTACTCTACTCCCCGCTGTTCAGGAAGCGACATAACCGGGAATTTCAATTAAGCAGCGCAATCAACGTCGGCACTCTCCCTACGCGATTTCAGTTCCTATTCCTGCTTGGATACTTGGCCACCAACGTCGCCTTCTGCGTTATCAATATCCCTTTTGCCGACAGCTTCGCCGATGCCTGCAAGCAGCTAAGAAACCGGAGCGGAACTCTGGCTACGGTCAACATGATTCCTCTATTCTTGATGGCTGGTAGAAATAACCCTTTGATCGGTCTGCTCGGCATGTCCTTCGACACGTTCAACTTGATGCATCGCTGGTTCGGGCGTATTGTGGTGTTGGAAGCCGTGTGCCATACCTTCGCTTTCTGGGCTGCATCTGCGTCAACGGCGGGATGGGCTGCTGCACTGAACACTACGGTCACGAAGCAGTTTATGTTGTTCGGATTCATCGTGAGTTTCACTCCATTCACCGTAGGAGTAAACGTGTCTGCTAACACCACCTAGGCCACATGCTCTTTCGTTGCCATCTCCTTTCAAGCTGCGAGCATCGCCAGACATGCCTACTACGAGACGTTCAAGATTTTGCACATCTTGCTCGCTGCGTTGGCAGTTGCTGGCCTCTGGTACCACCTTAAACTGGCAGATCTCGAGCAGATCAAGTGGCTGCTCATAGTCATTCCTATCTGGGCCGGCGATAGGCTCATCCGGGTCGGCCGTGTTGTCTACCACAACTTCGGCAAGGGAGGAACGAAGACCCTTATAGAGGCGCTCCCCGGCAACGCCGTCCGCATTACGGTGACGATGGCTCGACCTTGGACTTTCCGACCAGGCCAGCATGCCTACTTGTACCTGCCATCCATTAGTTTCTGGCAATCCCACCCGTTCTCCCTGGCCTGGAGCGAGGAAGCTGAAGAGTTGACGGCGGACAAGTTGGCTATGAATCGACAGGACGTTCTTGCTATGCGCAAGACTACCATGTCGTTTGTCGTTCGTGGACGGACTGGCATGACTCATTCTCTGTACCAACGAGCCGCGGCGCGTCCTGATGGTCGGCTTACGACAACATGCCTTGTTGAAGGTCCGTACGGTGGACAGCACATGATGCATTCATATGGCACCGTGGTGCTTTTCGCTGGAGGTGTTGGTGTTACTCACGCAGTTCCTCATGTGCGAGATCTAGTGACGGGCTTCGCAAACGGTACGGTGGCTACAAGGAAAGTGGTTCTCGTGTGGATCATTCAGAGCCCCGAGCATCTCGAATGGATTCGGCCATGGATGACGGAGATCTTAGCCATGGACAGGCGACGCGAAGTGCTGCGCATTATGCTGTTCGTCAGTCGACCACGCTCTACAAAGGAGATCCACAGCCCTTCGTCGACGGTACAAATGTTCCCCGGTCGACCCAACATCGACACAATTATCGGAATGGAGGCAGAGGCACAGGTCGGCACCATGGGTGTGTCGGTTTGTGGACCTGGTGCGCTCAGTGACGAGGTTCGGCAAGCGGTGCGTCGTAAACAATACGACACGAGCATCGACTTCATCGAGGAGGCTTTCTCGTGGTAGATGGCATTGAAGATTGATTTCCATCGGCACCTGAGTTGCTCGGGTACGATGGTCGATATTCAAGGGTGCGGGTTCGTTTTGTATTTTGTGACCACTCTGTTCGATTGTGTATATTCGTTTCTCCTTTTCGTACGACCGCTGCTCGCCGTTTCTTGTAGATAGTTCTCCGACAGATAGATACCGAGGCCTGACGCCAATTGATAGCCCTGTCTGGATAGATCGAGAATAAATGTTATGATCTCGCTCTAACAAATATTTCGTCTTAAGACATTGCATTTGAGAGGCTATCTAGTAGAGCTGAGACCGCTTTGTGAGATGATAAAGAAAGTCAAGATTGTAGATTTAGATGCTTCTCATCGTCTTGAAATCCAGTGAGACCTGCTTGAAGGAACAATCTGAGACATCGTAGAGAGGTAAGAGGTTGAATCTGCATTTCGGTCTCATCGCGATTCAACAAAGCTAAGAAGCAACTGGCCATTACAAGCCTGTTACGGCCATATGAATCACGAGGCCTTGCTTAGATCTTTCTACGTACATGTTTTTTAATGTAGATGAGTGAATGTAGTCGAGCGAATCTTTGCGTGTAGGTGTAGCCTCGGAAATGCTGTGTTACTATCTTACTATCAACATGACTTATCAACTATCAACTATCAAGGTAGCACCCGTGAGCCTCTATTGGTTAAACCCTTCCACAGGTAGCGCACGGGAACAGCGAGCGTCGGGTTCTATAGGCAGTGTAGCCAAGCGTTTAGCGGGGTTGCATACGCCATACCTTAAGAGGTCGATAGAGGGTAACCCCTCGGAGAGATAAGGCCAAAGGCAGGGGGGGGGGGGGGGGGGGGGGGGGGGGGACCTAGGGAACTGCAGCCTCCCGGATGACCTCAACCAAGATTCCACCTACCACATCACGTCCTTAAACGTTGGGAACATCGCGTGAGGGCATCTTACACAAGCCTTTCTTTCCTTACACTGCGACCACCATAGTCGCACATCTTGTCACCAACGTCGCTGATCACTTCAAGTAACAGGCCAAGCTCTTGAGGCCAAGCATTTTGGTACAACTTCTTGCTTCTCCAAGCTTTGTCACTTGTATCGGACAGCTCCGTAAGCTGTCCATCATCTCGCTCATATATCTCGATACGCCCACCGGGGATCTAGAGCCTGTCTCGATTGTCAGTCGACTATACGAAACCACCAGACAGCGATAACTCCACATCGATTCTACCCAGATAGCCAAGCAGGCAAGCAAACAAACCCGAACAAAGAGGATCCGCCGGTCTGCGGAGAAAAGACATCGGAACACGATGGGGCTCGCGTACAACACGTATCTTAATAGCAATAAGATCTACGGCTGCAAGAACTGCAAGACCCACCTTGCTAACCACGAGGAGATCATAAGTAGAGTACGGGCACTCCCTTTCTTTCCTATTACTTGCGATATTGTATTCGTAGCTTCAATGAGCACCGCACACCCCTCCATATCCTCGACCTTAACCCCTTTCCATCTCTAGCTTTCCTATCACCTCTCCTCTGCAAGGCGACTTTACTAACATGCGCCCGCGTGGCTTCCACCGAAAACAGAACTTCCGCGGTCAGCATGGCAAGGCCTACCTGTTCAACACGGTCGTCAACATCGACGCGGGCGAGGCGTCGGAGCGCAGCATGACGACGGGGCGCCACATCGTGCGCGACATCACGTGCAAGCAGTGCAAGGAGACGGTCGGATGGAAGTACGACAAGGCCTACGAGTCGAGCGAGAAGTACAAGGAGGGCAAGTTCATCCTCGAGGCCGAGCTGCTCTGCAACGTCAGCTAGACCGGTCATGTCTTGTCTCGCCTCCTTCTCCCCCGGGCCGTCTTCGTCACAATTGCAAACGAAAAGCCGAAACGATCGAACGCGGCCTGGTCGAGGGGTAGGCAGGGCATTGTTTTGGGGGATTAGTCGTTCGTGTACGGGTATGGGATTCGATTTCGTGGCAATTTGCTGGGCGAGCAGAAACGGAATGGAAGGATGGGAATATGGTCAGCATGACGAATTCTGCCCGTGAATTTTTTCTTTCATCTCTTCTGTTAAGCGTGGGAATGCATCGGCTGGGCGTTTCGGAGGTCTTGCGGGCGGGTTTTCGATGGTCTTAGAGAGACAAGGGGGGGATTGGTAAAGGCACTCGCTCGTTTATAAGAACGCTTCAGCATCCAGGGGGCATAGGAGTCGGGACAGGTTGATAAGATATCTCCTATGCCAGTCAAGTTTTTCGGAGACCATCATCTCTGCGGAGATTTCTTAGGGAGATATATGACTAGCAGTTATTCCACGCTATTATCTACCTACATGCCGTCTCTATTTGTGAAGGCTACCGTAGATGGCTACAGTAAGAGGGCCTAGACCTACCAACGCGAGGAAAGTTGTGCCTATCATTTTGTAAGTCATCTCTGTTCCCCTAACAGAGAACGGGAGCTGCATTCTACCAATACTACTGGTGTCTGGTCTTTTATGTCAGAATACGTGGTTAATTGGGCTACTTTCTCACTTTATTCTACCGAGACAAATAATTATATTGGACAGGATAGAGCCCTAAGATAGCGTACCATCATTATTATTAGTTATACCTGTATATTTGCTATGTCTACTGCTTCCTTTTTGTATAACTCGGTCTAGATAAATTGGGAACCTAGCTGACAACCAACGAAGTAGATGCTATAACTAAACGAGGAGTGAAACCGAACTACACATTAACGATAGGCAGCAAGTATCCGGAACTACAGTAGAGTAACCGAAGTTTCCTTGGTATACCTATGTATATATTCCTCAAAGAGATATCGTCAAGGCAAGACTAGACTTACACAGAGACAGGTAAATATATCTTCGCAACCGCGCTGAGTTCGTTGCAAATAATTAATAAATGGTGACCTCTAGTTCTAACCACTAACGATACTTGAACTCTTTCTAACCGAGCAAGTAGATATAAATACGAGAAGGGCGTGTTGTATAGTCAGGTAGATAACGACGCAAGCGGGACAAGGCAGCAAAAAAAAGAAGAAAAAAAAAGGGAAAGAAACCGGTACCTAGCCGCCAGGTCGACGTGAACCAACGCACTTCGGCGCAAAAGAAAACGATTGCATCCACCGGGATTTGCACCCGGGTCTTTCCTTTGACCACACCACTCGACCATCGGCGGTAAGAATGGGAGAGGAATGAGCTAACTACTGCTCCATGGATGCCTTCCGCTTGAAATTGACCAGGTATTGTTGGTGAGATCTTGCCCTTATTTAGGATTATATAGCCTTCTTGGCCATGGTTTTTCTCGTGGCGGGTACGGGAAGGGACACTTAGTGGGAAGGAATGGTAAACGATGCTGTGTTAGTAGGAGGTAGGTATGATGTGTCAGTAAATCCACTTCCCCCCTGTGACTACCCGTTCGAGTTGACATGTACTTGTGACTGCCATGTGAAGACAAACGCAAAGCCAACAGGTAAAATTTTAGTTACTATGGAATTCGATATATCTCCACCGAGCTGTGTGTAAGTTAACAGTCTCTGTGTGAACATCACGAGCCTGAAGTTCGGCACTTTCCTATGTCTATAATAGTCCAAGCTAGAAAGGGACTTCTGCAGTACCATTGACCCAGCCAGCAGATCACAGCGTATGATAGATCAATATTCTGACGGAAATATCGAAATATCTCTTTCACATTGCCCCTTTTCAGTCACCGTCCAAATATTCTCGGACGCCCTCCCAGATATAGGGCCGCGCCCCTTTTCCACTAAGAAATTCACATGTTTAGTGATTTATTTCTTTAAACTCATTTTATATTATAAAAGGAATAAGGCCGTGGGGATCTCTCGACATATCATCGTCCTACATCACACCCAAACAAGGAACTCTCAAGTTCGGTGTCTGCAGGATTGGACCCCTTGAAGAAGCATGTTTGTAGATGGATGTATTTCAGCATACACTTGCTTCTCCAAGTTTGCTCTCCACGAACCTGGCAGCAATGTCGATGACTTATCCCTTTTCGGGGAAGAGATACACGATGGAGATATACGCATGGCCAGGGGTAATTAGAAGGAAGACTTATAAATTTAATATTTAGACGCTACACCTGTTCTCATACTCCATGAGGTTGAAAAAGCCATGAATCGATAGAAATCCAGACCAGACAAAGAAATAAACCTGACCGATATGCAAACCAAGCAAAGTAGTCGATGGAGACACAACCCAAAGAACGCCGTCCCATGCAATAAAATGTTCCTCCACAAACAGGCTCCCAAGCCACTCTTCAAACTACCCACCACTGTGACTAAGCCCATCTAAGGCAATCAAGGCAATCTCTAGACATCGGCCAAGAGTATATCTACCGACATCCTCTAGCTGTGCTCGATAGGTTCCTCGGGGAGCAGCTCCTCCACCTCCTCTCTCGGCTGCAGGAACTTGAACGGAGGCTGCACGATGCCGTTGAACAGGAAAGTGAAGTAGACCAGCAGCGCGAACCCGGCCACCTGTAACCACTTGAAGGTCTCCCAGCCGAGGCCCAGCGAGACCATCCAGATGAACAGGGTGCGGCAGCTGTCGATGGTCGACCTGGCCGTGGAGCTGACGCTGCGAGTGACGGACAGACCGAAGAAGTTAAACCCACTAGAGAAGCTTAGTTAGCGCAAGCCCCTTAAAAAGTAGTACAGTCCGAGATTCGAAACGTACCCAATGGAAATCATAATGAAGATGCTCGTAATCCCCACAGCCCTATACTCCATCATCTCCCGGAAACCCTCGACCATGTCGAACATGCCGTAGCGGCCAGCGTCGGTCCGCCCGACGACGACATGCAGCACCAGCATGCCGATCAGGGTGAACGCGAGACCGAACAAGCCCTCCCAGCCCACGACCTCGATCGGCTCGATGCTCGAACGCTCCAGGAGGAACTCCTCGAGGACGAACTGCGTGGCCGTGAAGATCTGGGCGCCGGCGATCAGGACGACGCCCAAGGCAGCGCGGAGCGCCTCGGCAGCCGCGGCGTCCTCCGCGGCCTGGCTCAAGGCGTCGGTAACCTCGGCCTTGGCATCGGGCCAGACGACGCCGGCGAGTCCCACCAGGGCGACGCCTGCCACGACGCCGACGAGGGAGATCCACTGGAAGAGGTACAGGTGGCGGCGCAGGAAGACGACGCTGAACAGGCCGACGAACAGGACCAAGGCGCCGCGCGTCATCTGGTAGATCGAGGCCGCCACCATGAACAGGCCGGCGTTGACGAGCGTGGTGCCGAGGATGTCGCAGATGGCGGGCAGCGCGAGGAGCAGGATGCCGAAGCCCCTCAGGAGGCCGTCGGGGCCGCCGGCACGCTTAGCGGGTGGGGCGCGAGTGAGCGGGTGTTCCGAGTTGATGCTCGCGGCATCGTCCGCGTCCGCGTCGTCGCCGTTGCTCACGGCCTCGTACCCGTCGGCGCCGGGGCTGTTCTTCTTCCGGGCCACGAAGCGCTGGTACGCCTTCATCAGGCCGACGACGAGCCAGCATCCGACCTCGCCGACGAACATCTGCGCCGTCTGCAGCACGGGCTGCTCGAAGGTCCTGCGGTTCTTGGGGTCGGGGTCGTCGCAGTTCCGGACGCATTGGTTATCCTGGAATGTGGCGGCGGTTAGCGGGCTTGATAGCTACCTAGGTAGGTACAATTACGAGTGATCGTCATCCGTCATTGAAAGATAATCGTGGCAAGAAAGGTAGGTCCATACCTGATACTTGGATAGCAGCGTATTGCACACGCCGGTGAGCAACATCATGCCCACCAGGAAGGGGATGAGTGCCTTGGACGCCATCGTGACGGATGATTGCCAAGGCACGAGAGGACGGACTCGTGGTAGTAAGAGAAGTAAGCAATGACACAATTGAGAGAAGTCGGCCTCTCCTTATAATATAATTATATAATGACAAGAGAAGGAAATCGAAAGAAAAGAAGCCTGCTAGTGGTGTATGTTAGTAGTAGTGGACGAAGCTTTGATGAGCTTCTGCCAAAGTGAAGCTCCCCCGATGTTGGCAAGGACAAGGAACAGGATTAAAACGGTGTGAGGTTCAATCGCAATCGTGTCAGAGTTACAGCCAAGGGACCCCCGTGTCAGGCGTGGGTCGCGTAGATCAGCGATAAGCAATAAGTGTTTGATAACGGCTGAATTGTGCATATCTTATGTAATCCTACCTTGATGGCCTACTACATAATGTACCTAGGTACCCCTATATACGCTTCCACTAATCTAATACCTTCAATGTTTCTTCTCCGCATCGGTCAGCCGACTAGCCTTACGATATGTAGCCCGAGTCCTATTGGCCCAGCTATGAAACCCCGGATCCGACAGGCGGAACTTACCAGAGGGTGGGTACCAGGGAAGAACAAATGGGCATCTCGTGAGCAAATCTGCTATTCCTCGATTTGCCATCACCTGCCAGCGTGTTCCGCCAGCGTATCAATGCATACCGCATCATCTCCCCCGGACTGACGTTTACATGCAAGCCTCATTCTGAAACACTTTGCGAAGTATCTCGTCATTCAGTCTTGCTGCGTTACGGCCCAATAGCTTTGTGCCCTCTCTAATGTATCTTCTAATACACGTACTGGAGACATAATAGGGCAAGCATTTAGTGCGACCAAGAGTCCAAGATAGGCGCTAGGATAGTGAAGACAGTTGTTGAATATAGGCCGGTGTTTATGGCCTATTCGCTGGATTGATATACTTCGCTTTTAATATATATACGGCGGTAGAGGTTGGTATACTGTTAGAGGATTACGTGCTGGTAGGTTAAACACTAAAAATGCTGTTGATAAAAGAAAACACGAAAACGCCAAACTTATTCACAGAAAGCCTGCCTTTCATTGTCCACTTCGAGACCAGACTTCTCAGATTTCCTGAACCACTTCTTCTCCTTCTTCTTCCTTTCCTTCTCCTTTACCGCCTCGGGGTCCTTGTCCTTGATATTGTTGAAATGAGGGATGCCTAGCTCCTTGTCGCGCGCTAGACGTTCTAAATCCCCCTTGTTCAGGGGAACGCCTTCGATGGCCTTGACGTGTTTGCCTTCGATTCCCATCATGGTGCCCGCGATGGCGGCAGCTATGCATGCGAGACAGACGAAGAGACCGGTCGACCAGCTGGGTCGGTCGTATCGATTTAGAGCCCACATGAATCCCGACAGCACACACTGAAGGAACGTATTGGCAACGTTGAAATAGACAATAAAATCCATTTTCCACATCTTAGTCGGAGGTGCCCGAATGCCAGTCGGTGGTGCATCTGATATAGTCTCCAGAGGCAATGGAACGCTATCAACGTTATAGCCTCCGACTGCCTCCTCGACATTCTTCGGTCCTAGGTTTACAGGTAGCTGATCGGAGTCTGCCAGACGGAACCAGCCTCGGTGAACGCCAGCAAGCCTCCGCAGCGCATCGTGATCGTGGCGTAAGCGGTATTGCAACAGGTAGTACCAATCGCGAAAGCGCCACGGCGCAAGGCCGAACCCGGTCACGCAGAACAGCCCGTTCAATATTTGCGAATCCGTCTCAATCCATATCCGTCGCGGAGAATCGATATGGTTGCAGTCGTACGTGCCGTTGACCCAACACATCTGTGGTCCCGCATTGCACAGCAGGAGGAAGAGCATGCCACCCCAGGCTACCACGTTGAGCGAGTATATGGTGAGGAAGAAGCCGAAGCCGGTGTTGTAGAAGTCCCAGAACGAGACGAGTCCCATTCGGATCTGTTCTTTTATAGGGTATTTAGGTGGGAAGTGGTATCCGTTCGCGTACTCGTGCATCTGGACGCCCAGAGCCGCGGCGTTCGAAGCCAGCGCAGCACCTACTCCCTCCTGCGCCTGGTTTGGCGGAATCGGCACACGTTGGTGTATAGATTCATTGTGTTTAGTCGCAGTCGAGACTGGCGTCATCCGCTCGACATCACCCTCCTTGGATATTCTCGGCGAATCCGACGACATCTGTAGCCAGCGCCCCTTTCGATGTTCAGAGAACCCGCTGTTTCGTGTGAAATATGATTTCGACCGCTAGGCGACGTCAATGACGTCGAGATCGGGATGGAAAACGAGACGTTGCGATAAGGATCGATGGTTGGCGAAGCGAAGAGGAAATAATGGTAAAAGTAGCTACTATGAACAATCCAGTAATGCCCAAATGATGTTCTTTGTTCGAGCAATGCTATCGGGTTCTCTAACATCCATACCACAATTAGGGAAGACAAATAAAAGGAACGACAATAGTAATGTGGGAGAATATGGAAATGATAGACACGTAGGAGGCGTAAAGAAGAGACCTAGAAAGTAGTACAACAGGATTTCGAGGTGCACATGTGGTACGAATACGTTTAATGATTGTTGAATACGACAGTACGAAGTACGAATAATTTTCGTACGGTATGGCTAAGCAAGTTCCAAGTTCCTTGGCATAGGACCTGAGGACTCGAAAGGAGCCCCCTTTTACGCAAGATAAGTGGCTGTAGCAGCGAAAGCGAACGCGAGTCTCGCTCATTGGTTTCCCATAGCTTGAAAGCTAGCCAAGTGTTCTACTTATGGGATTAAAAAAACTGGCCTGTTTTTCTTTTACAAGACATTGTTTTTCACTATGACCGCTAGATATCTCCTGTTTTGATAGACGGCCAGATAAGAGAAAACAACACACCTACGAAGTAACAGCACATTATAATGCGCCTACATATTCAATCCTAACCACCATATATGATGCTACGTTGTTCTAAAATTGCTAACAGCTACAACTTTAGGAATAGACTTCAAAAATAATACATACTTGCAAGCATCGGTAGTTAGAGGATTTTATATCGGTTATGCACTTCGCCTCTTCAGGGGCCGAGATAAGTCGAGATTCGGCGCCAGCTGAAAAGCCTGCGCCTCGATGCACATTCATAGCGCATACTATGTAAGCACATGCAAGTCCATGACTCTCTAGACTCTAGACCCCATGTATCTCGACTGTGCCTGGCCAAGTACGTAAGCGACGCCTCTCTCAAGTAGTAATAGGTATTGTTAGCCGAATGTAATGCTCATCATTCCGATGTGTGTTCAAGACATTTTGGAGAATAGACGATAGACTCAATAGTTTGCAGGCGTTCCCGAGACCTGTACCGATCTGATAGATTATGCGTACAGTCTCGGTCGAACTATTAAGCACGGTCTTGTGTATCGTTGAGAAGTCATTCGGCCATTGTGATGTCATTTGGAGATCTTCGCTGCATGTGGCATGCCACCCAACTACTACGAACTCAGTCAGTCAGTATTGGAGCGAAAAGACTATTACTTGCACGGGTTGAACAACTTCGTGAGATTAATCGGACTGGCGATTATTGATCTTCTGTATTTCTAGTAGTTGAAAAGCCTGGACTAGATCCTATGGATTTTTAAATTTGATAATCTCAAAGGGTATTGATTACATAAGGCGCAAGATACTATGCACTTGTAGATATAGCCTTACACCGCTTTTGGCAATATTAGATAATGCACTTAATTGCTTGCCAAAAGGGTCCTCACTTTTGTAAAGAATAACAACATGAACTCGAAGACTGCAAATTTGACACCGACACAAAAAACGACTCACAATGGCCGAGGAAGATTATGTCGAGCATATTGCAGCCTCGGTACTCGACAACTTGCGGTACCAACACGACTGGACCGAGCTGCAACTCTTGACTCACTCTCCCGTGGATAACTCGCCTCTCCCGAGACCACTGATCACGGGACTACCTCCTCGGCAGTTATATCTACACCCGGACGACCAGATTGAGATGCTCAAATCTCACCCGCACCCGGAGGATCGTATCCCAGAGACACCCGTAGTGGAGTGGGTCTTGCCGATTCACCTGTCTGAGAAATGGTCTCTCAGGTCGTTTGCAAGCGTTTTCGATTCGATGCCGCCGCAGGTTTCAGACGCTCCGGACCGCGTCAAGAGGGTCTTACTAGCTACGGTACATAACGACTCTACCGTCGTCTACTACTTCATGCACGACGGCATCGTTAAGCCACGGCAAAACTGAACTGAGAGCCTGCCGATTTTTGTCTTATCCAGCAAGACAGCCTGGTTGGTTCCAGTCCATCACCCCAATTACGGCTTGAAAATCACCTTTTGCACCTGCATCTTGTCGAATAGGTCGTACCCCGATACCGCCGTGGAGAGGGGCATGATTTTCTCAAACATAAATCTACCGGAGGTTAACTATCCATCGGTATCTGGCTGTGGCGGAACATAGTTGCATGTCAGGGGAAAGAAACAGGCTTACCCAAACCGATGCTGGTTCTTCGCTAGAACTTTCAGCGCGTCGGCAAATACCGAGCGGACTGGGCACCTCCCCATTTGTAATCTTATATTTTTACTGCTGCGGCGTCAGTCATGGTGTCTCCCGAATATGAGATTGGGAATCACGCAACTTGTACCCGTCGGCGCCACTAAATGGGATCTAATGCAGAAAAATTCAGTACATCACTAGTGGTACACGTGCAGGCGTGGGTTTAGTATCTACTTACCTCGGCGTTGTGGACGCCAATGCTGCTTATGAAACCAAAAGGTCTCAGGACGTCGAACGCCGTCTTCAGGGCTGGGCTTAGGCCGACTACTTCAATAACCGCATCAGCTCCCCTGCCGTCCGTAGCCTCCTTGATCCGAGAGATCATGGCGTCCCTATCTTTCAAAAAGTTGAGAGGCTCCGCTCCGAGGCTCTTCGCGAGCTCGAGGCGGCTGTCGACGCTGTCGACGGCGAAGAGGTTCTTGGGGTTGTACTCGAGTGCCGAGACGATGGCGCACAGCCCTACCGGGCCGCAGCCAACCACCACCACTGTGGCTTCGGAAGGATCCTGCGTGCCGAGGGCGCCGAAGGCGTTCCTAGCGCCAAAGAAGCCGGTCGGGAATATGTCCGCCATAAGCACCAGTGCGTTATCGTCGATCTCAGGCGGCGCCTTCATAGCCGTGCCATCCGCGAAGGGGACTCGCACGTACTCGGCCTGGGCGCCGTCCAACTTTTCCGAGCCGAACAGCAGGCTGTGCTCGCACCGCGAGGAGTATCCCGTCTTGCAGTAGAAGCAATCCATGCTGCAAAACCGCATTAGTAGTTGGGCGGGGTTTCAGCTGGCGCGGAATGTATGCAGTCTCACCAGGACACCGTAAAGGGCGACACCACCTTGTCGCCTATCTTGACGGACTTGACGTCCTTCCCGGCCGCGACTACCGTGCCGGTAAATTCATGGCCCATAATGAAGCCGGTGCCAGAGGGCTGGTGGCCTCGGAAGGTGTGGAGTTCCCTGGGAGGCTCGGGACGTCAGAAGACTAGGCCATCCATCGTACAAGAAGAAGAAAAAGGGGCAAGGGGCCACGCGATACGTACGATCCGCAGAGGGCTGTTGCGTGGACCTTGACCACAATGTCTCCTTCATGCTGTACTACGTACTCGTGTTAGTCAGAATATACAAATATACGTACCTATTTCTACTATGGCGTGGGGAGCACAGCAAAGGATTTGGTGGCTTGACTCACTTTTCGGTACTGGTCTCTGCTGAAGCGAGACTTTGTAGGGGCCGTCGAACACGACCGCATTCATCGTAAGGGGAAGCTCCATAGTAGTGTTATTATTTCGACAGTACCTACAAAGTAAGGAGGCTTATATCATGTATCTCGAATGTATTCTACCTGGCCTATTCACTTGTTGATGCCGTCTCTCATATTGTCCCGGTTAGATCGTACGACATACGCCGATATGTCACCAGTAAGTCATTCCGGAGGATGCCCGATTGCGATGTGCGGGGGAATCCCCCCTAGGAAGTGGGGTATCCTTTAGATCTCGCCCCGAGATCTTGTTCGAGATCTTTGACGAATTTTCATCTACCTACCCTCAGTGTACTCGAGTACCGTAGTAAGACAAATTTGATACATTTCTTCTTTATCATACGTATAGCTATTCTATTTTGTATCGATATTTCTATTTTGCTTGTCTCAGGTGGTTTTGTTGAGACAGTTCGAAGTCATAGTCGGGGACTTGCTTGGTCCTAGCGCCTGGCCTGCTTGTCTTTCTTCACGGCGGCCGTATTAGCTCCGGTTTTGCCGTTGTGGCCTTATTTTATTTTAAAAGAAGGATCAATGATAAGGAGTTTTATTAGTCCTTTTTTCATATTACCTACAATTTACTTACAGCTTAGCTACCTAGGGTATCTAGCGGTCTAGAACATGTTCACATCACATGCCGTGTATGTGGGTTAAGCGACCTCACCAAGACTTGGGGGCTAGCCCGAGCCGAAGCCCCACGGAGTAGCACGATCGTGTGCGCGCGTTGCGCTCGACCTTAACAAGATCAAGTAACGATGACCAGCAGGCGCACAGGCGTTACGGGTGGTTATATTTCATGTCCGAGTGGAGAGGGAGATGACCCAGCTATGTGAATAGGAACATGTGTTTTATACTGTGGTGCGATGTGAGAAGAAACGACTATGAGGTGTGTGCTAGATAGAGCGGTACTGCCGATAGAAGTTGACATTTCGTTCCTCTTCCAAAGGTGTCTAGTTGAAAAAGAAGCGCCGAAACAATCCCTTTCTTCTTTTGCTAGAGCGAGCTTGCAGTGCCGGGCTGCTAATAGCCTTACACTATGTATGTCAGAACCCTTAGGTGGAGTTCATCCGTGTAGATACCCAAGTTTCGACGTGATTCTCGCTAGGAGTCGGACTTGGGAACGCCACATTTCTTGCAGGAATAAGTCAAGTTTCCGATTATAGGGCCCGAGAGCATTTTATTCTACACGTACTGTCATGCTTGTTGGCGTGCGCATGTAAGTTGTAAATGGGCTAGGTGGTTGGTCAGGTTCGAGGTTGTACGATAGGTACACCAATGTTGGGTCCCTAACAGATTTAATTGGGCCCTAACGAAAAAAAGACATGTGTTAGTTTAGGTGCGGCTCACAGGAGGCTCGGGAGGAGAGGCTCAGCGAGAACGAGGAGTGTGGCCCCCAATGCAGGTCAACCGAGGCGGCTGAAATGGGAAAGTTTCAGGGCCCGAAAAGCAAGGTTCTTCCATGTGTTCGAAAACCTGGACTACAAGAAAAAAAAAAAGAAGGCAACCGACGTAGCGTGATACAAGAAGTACATAAGAAAACAAGAAAAGAAGATAGAAAAAAAAAGACACCGCACGATCTGATTAATTGTGATGATGGCTGTTGTTATTTTTTTTTCTCTCTCTCACTCCCTCCTCCCTCTCCCACTCTTGGAAATATGATCCCGAAGGGGAGAGCCAATCGCGGGATCCTACTCCTGTTCAACACTGCATCATCTCGTACGCGGAGCCGCCGGCTGGTCGGACACCGCCTCCCTGGTTGCGCGTACAAATGTGCGTCCACACGCTGGGACTCATATTTTCTCGATATGTCTAAGTATATACCTACCTAAAGTATGAACCATGAACCAAGTACTATTTTGCGCATACCTAACCTAGTGGCTGCTTTGGACTTGGACTTTGGGGGTATAGCGCGGTATTTCAAAAGGGAGTAATTTTATGCAAGCACCTAGGCAGCAGTGGTATTGGGGTCTGCAAAAACGACAGCATGCACTGGTAGGTAAGGTAAAAAAACGTGTTAGCCTATTGAACGCTCATGGGATGACCACATGAAAATGAATCGGCCAGCCGCGGACGGCGTGAGAAAAATAAAAAAATAAAAAATTTATCGAAAATTATTGCATTTTTAGGTCGTGCAGGTCATAGGTTTGATAGATGGGCCAGTCAGGATAGTCATGAGGTCCGATTTGCACAGAAGGTCAAGGCATGGTAGATCTTCATCCTGTCTGCCGGTCCTAGGTCGGGGGGGTTTAATGTGCTTCGTGTTGTTGGAGAGAGATAGGGCATGAATGTCATGAATATGGTAAGGCGATGCGAAATGGTTTACCTTAGGTATGTACCTTGATTGCGTTCCTGGATTGGGGGTGATGAAGGGTGATGAAGGATGATGATGGTGCTGATAGTGCTGATGGCTATGGCTATGCTATAGTCCCCCCTTCTATCTTCTATACATCTTGTTCGTGCCCCCGTCCTGGTTCGCCAACACACACATAGATCGGATCCGACATAGATAGGCAACCTGAAACAATGAGGAGCAGTCTTACGAGGCCGTATTAATGTTCAAGATCAAGGCTCGAAGCCCGCCCTGTCTGTCTGTGCCTGGTTATACCTGGTATGCTTGGGCTACATGTGTACTTGGCAACTTGGCCGAATACGTTTCCAACCACCCCAAGATGACAACATAATACGGATGTACATGGATGAGGCCATTTATGCAGGTGAACTTCCATGGGAAGCCTCTCATTTGCTGGCGAGGTATGGAGTAGTAGGCATTGTACGTGGTACCGGGACTCCATCTGCCCCCAATCTTGCCCTTCTTTTGGACTCATTCCCCCACAAAAATATATCTATCTCTCACTCATGACGGGATCCTCCCCAGGCCTGTCTGGCTTTGTCTGGCTGTAGCCCGTTAGGGCCATATTAACCTTACCGCGACCAGTTCCTCATTAGTCGAATCGACTACGGACTATTCCCGTCGAGAGTTTTCTTCCCTTGCTTTAACTCGCAGACTCGTTGGGCCGTCCTTTCGTCTACTGCGTACCTACTATGCCATGCTATGTACGTATGTACGTATGTATGTGTGCCCGGAATTGCGGCCCACCCGCCATCTCAAATTCCTCGAAGCGAGCGTCGCTCTCTCACAGAGAGTCTGAGAGTCCCCTTCTTCGCGCGCGCACCCTTTTTCGGGCAAGTCGTTCCCAAAGATCGATGGGTTTGAAGAGGCCTCCCAAAGTCCCCGAAATGTCCCCACAGGATGAGACCCTGCAAAATTCCTCTTTCCCTTTACCGGGCATCTAAAACCCAATATTTAAGTAACGCACTGTTAGCCTACCGACTTCTCTTGACGACATCCTATGGTGTCTCGGTGATATTTTATAGAGTAGGGCCTTTTTTCTTGTATGTGAGAAAGAGAGAGATGCAAGATATGTATACCTAGGTAGAGTGTAACCGTGCCTGAAAACACTCACTCCCCTTCCCCCCTAGCTAGAAGTCGACGGTAGGCGGTAGGCGGTTAACGGCAGAACGGCGGACAGGTAAGCAACAAGGCCAACAAGGCAGACAATACTATGTATTCCGCAGGCACCCCATGCATCCTACGCCGCCGGGTTTTGCGGTCAGCGGCTTGCAGATGCGGCTGTATCATCGTGCGATATGTACTACATATCAAGTCCACGTCACGATTGGAAGGCTAGACCTTGCTCCTTGTTGCCTTGCGTCCATTCTGAGTGGCTCTCTTGCATTGCTACCGAATCGTGCAATCCCACCCTTTCTTGCGTGGGCGGCACGTTGTTCAGGTTGTTCTAGTCGCCAGAGACAAATAAATGCGTTCTTTTAAAGACGGGCCCCATTAATCATGTCCATACTTGGAAGTTGAGAGCGCAAACCCCCTTTTTTTCTTCTTCTTCTGCGTCTTCTGCGCCTTCTGGATAGTATATGCCGGTATTCAAATAAATGTCTGGTAAACGCTTCTAGTCTAGCTTCATCCCATCGTTCTGCAATCTTCTCCAATTTTCATCTCAAACGGTCTTTTGGTTAAATATTACATACGCCTCGGTGAATTCTGTCGCTCACGAACGGGAGTCCACGTCTCCCCCTACGCCGGATTCCGTCGCGCCGCAGTCCTGCACCAAAGCGAGAGACATATTTGTATGTATTGTATTGATGTATTGTATTGTATTGTATTGTATTGTACCGTACGAAAGTATCCCCCCCCCCGGCCCTTTTTCGCTTGCCCCCCAAATTCGAAGTCGTCCTATATCTGTCACTGGCTACAGCGGCATATATCGAGTGGGTATTCAAGGCGCAAGCCGCGATTAGTCTCCAATTTTTCCAAACGTCTTGTAGGTATCTTTGTAGTTTTTGTAGTATGTATTGTACAATACGTAAAAGGTGTTGTTGCAGTTTGCTGGCACAGACTCGCGCGTGGCTGAGCTGAGCCAGCGAGATTATATGATAGACGATAGATATAACTCCTCGGCAACCGGTAGCATGTCGTAGTACAAGTATTCAGGTCCTCTTACTTCACCTCCCTTTTCTCGTTTCTTCTCTCCTTCCTCGACTCCCCTCTTGCCGATTGCCCTGCTGAAGCCGTTTGGTCGAACGGTTCACGCTGCGGAAGATGTGTTAATGACGTCTGAATAAACGACAACTGGGTGTATCATCGGCGCACCCCTCCAACGATATTGGATCGCTATCTGGGTCGCCGCATCTCGCCAATACTACCCGCTATATAACATAGTAGCAGCAGCAAAGGCATTCTGCTCGCTCCAGTGCCTTTTTATCCCCGCAAAAAGCCGGTCTAGATATTCCCATCTGACACACTTCGACACCAATATTCCCACTCCAACTCATACCCTAGCCTAGATCCTCGTCGATCAATTTCGTCGCGTTATCACCCGTTCGTCGATTTTCCTGCTCGTCTTACGGTTCCCCGTTCTGGCGTCGCTTTAGCATAGGTTGAGCAAAGTTCGGGACCCTCCCAGGCACGTTTGCAACAAGTAGGAAACGATTTCCCTCCTCCCCAGGAAAATCAGGGCAGCGGGGTCTTCATTGCCGCCGTGTTAGACTTTGCGGAGCATCTTGCTCTGGACGGTTAGTTGCCGCACCGAAAGCAGGATCGCAATCTGGGGGATTGATGAGGCTTTGTGACATTGCACCAGTGAGAGTTGCAGCGAGTGGCAGACTAAAAGTGACTAAAGGTTACTAAAGGCACGGGGCGGAAACGGGGGTAGCCCAGCGAGAGAAGAAGAAAAAGAGGAGCCAGCGAGAAGAGAGAGAGAGCCCTGGAGAGAAGCCTATGCCACTTCGGTTACGTTTGGTGGAGGGCAAGGTACAAGAACACGGGCGAGCTGCAAGAGAGATAAGAGACGTCGGGTACAAGTACATGGAAGTACTTGGGTACATACGCCAAACCCAAACCGAAACGGGGATACTCGCATCAACTCAGATACGTGAGCCTGTGGCCTGTGTGGAGCCAGTGAGGAGTGAGGAGTGAGGAGTGAGGAGTGAGGAATTGAGTGAGAAGGACCAGACCTGAAGACTGAAGAGGGAAAGAAAAAAGGATACAGAGGTACCTCGTACTTCGTACTACGTACCACGCAACTTTACGCTCGGTAGGTGGGCTTCCCTGGGAACTTCCATTGAAAATCCTTGAATCCAGTTCTTGGATCATCCACTCGCAGCCGCATTCTTCGCCGCACGCCTCTTCCTTCTCAGTCGTTCAACCTCCTACCACCCATCTCTACCACTACCACTCTAACGCACTCTTACACCTACTGCCTACCTCTCACTACCTACCTCCCACAGTTCCCTAACAAAAAAAGAACACTCCTTACCACCAGTCACCATCAGTAGGACCATTTCGTACAACATTTTTCAGTACTTTTTCAGTATTCCTCTTTCAATTGGACTGTTAGTAGAGTACCCCACGGAGACTCTATCTACTACATACCTGTTGCATAGTACGCATAGTACGCATAGTACATGCTCAGCGCACTTTTTCCTTTCCGTATGGTAGGTTAATGCCTACCGTATATTCTGTGGATATTTTATCCCACCCATCCTTCTCCCCCCTCCCCCCCTTCTATTGTACCTACATGGCTGTATCTATTCTAGTCTTCCCTTACCATCTTGTATCCCTTTACTTTCCTCCATAACTCTATTTATTATTATTGTTGTTATTATCATTTCTCTCCATATACTCTCTTCTCTCCTACCATATACATGATCATCCATCCCAAGTCCTATCCCCCTAAACAAATCAAGATTTCGGATAACATGATGGTGCAAGAAGACGCATTATTTTCTGACTTAAAAATCTTGTCAGGATCCCTTCTGGTGTTCGGACCCCTGCAAGTTTGTCCAAGCAGAAAGCTTATAAACCCCGGTCATATTAAATGCGGGTTTGGATTTCGGACCTGCCTATCACACGGCACAATCTGGCAATTTGAACTGATCCGATCCCATCTCCCATCGGGTTTACCAGCGCCAAATCCAAGGACGTAACCTTTCGCTGTTCTACCAGTCAGCCAGTCTACCTAGGAAGTCTTCCTAGCCTAGGCCCTTGCTAAGCTGCTTTAAGGGCCCTGCGGCTTGCGGCTTGCGGCTTGCGTTTGCAGTTGTGTGGTCTGTCGTCTGCGTCTGTGGTCTCTGGCCTGTGGCCTTGTGGCCTGCAACTCTCTGCAGTCGTCTTATTCTCTTTGCGCCTCTTGCTGCAGCGTCCCATCCAGCCATCCAACCATTCGAAAGGCCTGTCAGTCAACTTTGTTCGACCCCGTCCACCGTCGCCCGTCACCCGTCGCCCGTCGCCTGTCGCCTGTCGACCCTCTTCGAAACCCCATCCCACCCGCCGACAAAAAGAGAAAGAAGAGGCTCCGCAGCATCTCCCCCGCCTTACTTTCTTTTTTTGCGCCAAACCTTACCTTACCTGAACCTGAACCCGACCCGACCTGACCTGACCTGCCTTACAAGACGTTACTACGCAGCACCATCCAAGGCACCACCTAGCAACCCAGAACAAGCCAGAGCAACCACCGTACCACCTCAATATCAAGTCGAATCTGCGACGGTCACGAGGGTATTTTATTCTATCCTTGGCAACCGACTTCGAAATCCACATCTACTGCACATTTGCAGAAAAAATAAACCTTGTCTCCGCTCTCCCATCCCTCCCCCCATCTAGATAGCCCCAAGTCCAAGCCCCAAAACCCCAGGCCCCAAGGACACTTGCCGTCTATCCACTGTCACCGTACCTTTCTGATCCTCTAGACCTGAAGCGATCATTAACCGCAATCCTTCTCCAAGGTCTAATCCTAGCCTCCCCCCTTCCATTCTCGACTTTCCCTTTTTCCTTTGCCCTTTTTTTCCCTCTTACTATCTCCCCCGGATCTCTGCCAACTTGCGCAGCCTGGCCAGGGAACTTGGCGGTGTTCTGAGCGAGATAGCGCGCGACCACCCCGTACCTTAGCGATAGGGTCCTAGTACCCACCAATCTGCGTGCGGCTCCGTGCGGTGGGCAAGGCCACTTCGCGGTCTCACTATTACTCACGGTCATAAGTCCGCCTGTCTAGTCGACTTAGTAGACCGGTGTGCACTTGGGGATAGTACCTTGCACCTTGCAGGTCCGCTTGCACGCGAATGGGAGACTAATCGCCGCTTCGATTGTGTTGAGTTCACGTTTGGCGCAATCGGTCCTGTCGCCCACCCCCACAGCTGCTGGCAATCTCTCCTCACGGTTTCCTTTGATGATGACTTGAGTCGACCAATGCGTGAGTAACGGCCACTCCATGCCAGAGAGCGAAAGCATGACTACGACCGTCGGTTCATCCCTCGCTCACGACCCTTCAGCTAGCGACGTTTACGATCCAGATGACTTTTTGCCCAGAGATAGTCCCTTGATGAAAGCTCACGTCCCCAAGCTTGAACCTTCGCCCTCCCCTCCTGCTATTCCTCTTCCTAAAGTCAGTCACTCTCCTAGTTCCGGTCGGAAGTCTTCTAATCGTCGACAAAAGATTCGTCCGAGCCTCGGCGATGCCGTCTTGATACATTACCTTGACGGAGGAAAACGCCCCGATATTGTCGCCGAGGCGTGGTCGCGACCACTCGCGCAGTACGAGGAAGAAGACGACGACGCCCAGAGCAAAGGGGATACCGAAGAAACGGTCGATGGGTCGGGGGACGAGGAGGATACTCGGAGTCACGTCATGTCCCCCGTACCCGTACGCCACTCTATACGCGCCGCCGAACCGTCGGGAGCGGGGTCCGTAGATCTACAATTTCTCGCGACAAATGCGGTGGGCATGCTTGCCGCCACGAAAGCGGCTTCAAAGACGGTCGATGTGGATGATTCGCAGTCTCCTGATGATGATTCTAGGAATGCGCAGAGAGCGACACCGGCTCACAGCTTAAGAATAGATGGCGCGCGAGACGATAGTACGATGAAGGATGCGAATCGACCCGTCCTTGCTGCACCCATATCTCCTTATGCCTCGCAGAGTTCGCAAGACATGTTTTCTCCCCGGCAATATCCCCCAGGTCAGGTTCTAATGCACCCCAATAATGTGCGGTCGCCGCCCGGTTTAAGTTCTCCTGCAGGCCATGGGGAGCTGCCCCCGATCCTCCAGGATGCGTCCCCGAAATCCGACTCGACCAGCCACGAAGCGCTTCCGTCTATAAGGTCTCAATTATTTGATCAGCTCACGGGCCCTCCTAAAGATTTGGCTATGCGCCAAGGCCCTCCTCACTTTCCTCACTCTCCCCCAGGTGGCCCACCTCGGATGGGAATACCTGGTAGCCACGCCTCTCCACCGATTTCGCCGAACGATGGGTTTCGCCCAGGCCAAGGGATGCCCTCTCCTGCTCATACGATTTCTGGCGCGAGTCCTTATTACTACTCGAGCGCCAGCAGCACAAATCATCACCGAACGGGTCCTGACTATAGTAGCAGTAGCAATGCGGGTACGCCAAACGGTAATGGCGAGGTCCTAACGCCAGCTACCTCGATAACGGAACGAATGAGTATTGATAACATGACAAATCCGGTGGGCGCATTCGTTTGCACGGTACCAGGCTGCAATGCGCCTCCATTTCAGACACAATATCTGCTCAACTCACATGCGAATGTGCATTCTTCGGCCCGCCCTCATTATTGTTCCGTGAAGGGATGCCCGCGAAGCGAAGGCGGGAAAGGTTTCAAGCGCAAAAATGAGATGATTCGGCATGGACTTGTTCATGATTCGCCTGGATATGTGTGTCCGTTCTGTCCGGACCGGGAGCACAAATACCCTAGGCCGGATAATCTACAAAGGTGAGATAATGCCTTCTATTCGACGAAAAAAAAACCCCCCCCAAACCCGCGCAAAATCTAATTATAAATCTAGACATGTACGAGTCCATCATGTCGACAAAGACAAAGATGATCCGGCTCTTCGTGATGTGCTTTCCCAACGTCCAGACGGGCCTAACCGAGGACGAAGACGTCGCGGCGGCCCATGACAATGTCTAGAGAGCTGATTGACGAGAACGAGAAAAACGCGAGAAACGATTGCTTCCGACGCTACGATATATTGCTATTCGAATATTACATGTACATATGGAGCAGGTGATATCCCGGGGGGACGGCTGGCATTGAAACTTGGACGCCTGTTGCTGCGTTGATCTTTATTGAGGGTGTGGACTTTACGAATCATACCTCGAGGGAAGGGGGAGTCGGCGTTCTGGGCGTAGCCAATTATACCACAAAGGGGAGCGCTTATGTTGGGACTTCTACATTTTTGCTTTTTATTTTTTCTTGCCTCTATTTACTTTGTGCTCATTCGCTTATTATTCCCCTCTCCCTGAGATTTCATGGGCGCGGGGTTATAGGGGGGGTGTTAATCGAATAACATCAGTCCTGGAAGGGGATTACAGCAGCCAGTCTGACCCGGCGAGAAAGGTGCCTGCATCATTTTTTTATTTTTATTTTGTTCGTGTTCATAGTTGAGAGAAGAGGATTTTTCGCATAGGTACCTAGGTAGCTATATCCCCTACGAGCGCATCACATTTCTTGCTCGCGCCAGAGTCGAGCTAGAGAGGAGAAAAGAAAATTCGGTTGAGCCATTCATCTACTATTATCGCAACGACGTGGATGATATGATGTCTGATACTTGGGCGTGGAGAGAGATGAGAAATATAATATATACCTTATATATGTTCACTCCCCCTTTTTTTCTTCTTCTCCCCGCCTTACGCTCTCTGAACTTGTAAACGGACCCCCGTGTGCGTTGTTTTTATTGCAATAAGCTACGCAATACAAGTCCTCCTGTCCGTTGTCGTAAAATCTTGTATATGAAAAGTAAAATATTCCGATACGCCAGCAGCTAATCCGCCCCCTTTTGGAGATAAATATCAGATGATGTTACCCGTCATCCTGATATCATATTACCGTCTCTATATGTAGTGTTGTAGTATTTTAGGTACCTAAAGGTACCTAACCTATAGGGTAGGCAGGTATGTACATGTAGGTATTGCATAAACGATCCGATCAGATTCAGTCGTCCACCGTCTCCCACTCGCCGACCTGCACGGGTCCTTCGCTGAGCACCTCGACCTGCAGCCCCCCGTCGCCACCTCCTTCGCCCGCGCCCGCCCCGGTCGCCGTCAAGCCCAGCTGCTCAACGACCAGCCACAGGCCCACGTGCGAAGCGGCGCGCGGGTCGATATCGAAGACGGCCGTCCGCAGACCGTTGACCCCGACCTCCCGGAACTCTCCCCCGCTACTACCGCTGCTGCTGTTGCCGCCAAAGCTGTCCCCGTCCGTCGACGCCAGCACCATCTTGTCGGGTCCCGTGCCGTACTCGAAGCTCACGCGCACCGTGGGGTGCGAGCGCGGCGTGCTGGTGCCGCTGTTGGTAGTACTAGTATAAGCTGTCGATGATGACGACATGCCTGCGTAGTTGTTATAAATATCGAGGCTGCTGTTGCTGTTATAATTGTTGTAGATGCTATTATAACTGCTCCGCGTCACGACGACACTCGCGCGCGTGAGCCGGACGGCCGAGACGGCGGCGCGCCTCTTTTTCCTGTTGCTGCTGCTACTACTATGATGGTGGACGTCGCCGCGGAAGTCCAGGTCGGGCAGACGAGTGCGCAGGCGGCCGGCGGCGTCGGGGGGCACGGGGGCCACGGTGCAGGGTACGTCGGAGCCGACGCGCAGGGTAAAGTCGGCGAGCTGGCCGGGCTCGAAGGTCGAGCACACGACGGTGTAGGAGCCGGCGTCGACGGGGGAGGACGACTCGGCGAGCGCGCAGCCGCGGCGGTAGTCGCCCGAGGTGACGACGAGGTCGCGGTTCCCGACGGCGGCGACGCGGCGGCCGCCCGCCCACACGAGGGCCACGTGGACGGGCAGGTCCTCGCGGGCCGTCGACAGGAGGAGCGAGAGGGGGCCGGGACGCGGCACCGTGACGCGGAACTGCGGGTTTTGGAGGTAGGCGGGGGAGGCGGCGTTACCGCCGGCGGTGCGGCGCGTCCAGGACCCGTGGACCTCGGCGTAGTGGGCGCGCGGGGGCTCGGCGGGGTTGACGGCGAGAGTTCCGGGGCCGCGCGAGAAGAAGGTCAGCGTGAAGGCGTATCTGGGCAGCGGCATGTCCTGGGTGGCGACGACGGCGGTGTATTTCACGCCGGGGCGGGCCTCGAAGGGCGCGAGGGTCTGAGGCGAGTCGACGAAGTCGCCGCGGTAGACGGGCCGGCTACTGAGCTGCACGCGCTTGCCGCCGACGTCGGCGAAGATGTAGATGCTCATGAAGCCGAGCTTGCTGGAGACCTCGGCTAGCGTCGTCGTTGTGGTAGTGGCGGCGGCAACGTCGTCGTAACTAGAGCTACCGCCGCGGCTGCGGCGCATCAAGTCGAGCTCGCCGTCTTGGAAGTGGCGGCTCAGCAGGATCCAGACGCTGCCGCCCTCGGCTGTCGAGAAACAGTACTGCGGGTTGTGGGCGAATGAGTGCGTCATGTTGATATCGGGAAGCTGCCAGGCGAAGTGGTGGTCCTGGCGGTCGGTAAATAGGCCCGGGTTCCAGTTCAGGTACAGCGACTCGAAGTTTTGCGCCACGTCGTCCAGGCTGATCCAGAAAGTGCCGGGTTTCAGTTTGATCGGGTGATCTTCCGACGCCTGCGACGACAGGTCGGACGATCCAACACCTTTCCAAACCATGCCATCGCACCAGGGGTTCTTGACTAGCATCCTCCTGTTTCCGGTCGCCGTCTCTGCCATGTCGAGCACGGCATAGTCGTGTTCGCCCGCGAGTCCCAGGGTCTCCTCTTCGTCCGGCGAGAGCCGTCCGGTGCCTAGAGTGACTACCACGTCGCCGTAATCGTACGCCTTCTTGACGCGGGTCCAGGTGCGGTCCCAGTCCATGTCGTCGTTGTGCACGAATAGCTGCTGTGGTATCCAGCCCGTCAGTGCGCACAGGTCGGTACCGGAGTTACTGCCGGGAAAGTCGTAACCACCCCGGACCTTGAGGTAGGCCTTCTCCACGAGCGCGGGCCAGAGGAGCCGTGGGTTCTGGCGGTCGACGACGTAGAGGGTGCGGTCGGTCGCGGTAGAGGGCAGGCGGTCGTCGATGACGACCTTGCGGAAGCAACCGTTGAAGAACATGCGAAACACATACTTGCCGCTAGCGGAGAGCTTGGGCTGGCCGCTCGCGAAGTCGATGGGGAACATGACGGTGGGTAGGATGCACGCAGGGCCCGGTCGTAGGTGCCGCATGCAGGCGCTGAGGCTGGCGACGACCGAGCAGTCCGTTGTTATGTCTTGGACTAAGTCATAGTCGTGTTGAGCCACCATGGAGGATTCATTGTTCTGGCCGTTCGAACCGGGTTGATCTCCGCTGCTCACGATCTCTTGCGGTCTCTTCCAGCCCGAGAAGACGGTCCTCTGACGTTCAGATAAAGAAAATTCCGAAGGGTCGGTGAAAAGGTCGCCAGTAAACTCCTTCGGATCGGGATCCGAGTCCCAGGGCGGAAAGATATTTCCGTGTAACCTGGAGCCGCGAAGCAGCATATTCTGCTCGCTTATCGGAATCTGGCGTGTCTGGCGCGGCAGCTTGAGGTGCTTCTCCACGGCCGCAACGCTGCCCCCGGCTTGGCTTGATTTCTTAAGGCCTTCGGCCATTGTGACCATCGCTTGGCACTTCTTGTTAAGGCGGCCCTTATCACGATGACTGGACGTGGCCTGGGCAGCCTTCATGTATAACTCTGCCGCCGCTATAGCATGGTCTAGCGCTTCCTTGCCATTGGTCTTGAGGACTAAGGCCTCTTGTTCCTAGATACCCGATAGTTAGATTTTATCTATGTATCAGTTTTTAGGCAAGTTTTACTTACCTTTGCCTTCGCCTCCATGTTGGTTAGTTATTTTGCATTCGCAATATATATCAACGGCACGCTACTGGACGAACGTGTTGGGCATAAGTAGAGAGAGGCAGGTAATGGCACAGTTTGGGAAATTGCGCATCCAGGTCGGCTCCCGCTAGCAAAGAACGATAAGACCAGAACGGGACAGAAAATTGATATTTGGTGAGTTTGTGTTCAACAAAGATAGGTATGTTAGGTATCAAAGACCAGCGCACTGCACCTAGAGGCTGAGGTCGCTAACATGGCTCATGAAGAAGACATCCCAATTCCTACAGATTCCCACACCACATGACGGATTAATATATATACGTAAGCCTTGAAGTGAATAGAAATGAAATAAAGTAGCGGAGTGACTTCAATTTACTAGTTGCTCTTTTTTGGTTTTCATCGCCTGCGACAATTGCACCTACCTGTTACCTAAGGTTGAGAAGCATGTCGCTCTTGCTCCTGACTTGGGCGGGTTTTGGTTGACGATCGTACCTGACCGTAGGTACATCTTTGGACTGCCTGATTTGGCCATGTCAGCTGTCAAGCTAAATCTTGTCACTGCTATACCCCGACAGCCCTGATTAACTCCACTACGTACTGTACCTAAGTTAGCTCAAGATAAGAAATACCTGGCAAAGGCGTCTTATATAATCTTCACTTTGTATCGGATTAACAAGACCCCCATAGTCCCATAGTGGATTTTCTTCCATCATTCCACGGTTAATTGATTGGTTGCGCTTCTCACCTAGTTGCCGATGGAGGGATAGGGGGTGGACCCAGCCACCAATGGCCGAGGTTCATTGTTCACAAGTCTCTTTTCTAAGCTCGGTTCTGCCCTTTGTACGTGATCCCCGATCTTCGCATTATGCGCGAGCGACGTCAGTGCAAGCTTCATGTCCTTTCGCAAGTCTCGGGGGGTTCGGAGTTCTTCCCCCTTTTATATAATTGACCACCTGGAACTTGAAATATTTGTACGGAGATGAAAAACATAAAACATATACTCGAGTTATATCCTCCTTATCAAATGCTGCGGTAGCTATTAATTAAGTGCTCGAGTGCTCTTTTTAACCACGACGGCTTTATCCGCAAGTTGCGGCGGATACAGCACCAAGCTAGTCTTCATCTTCCCTATCCCTAATATTTGCGTCTTGCCTCACCAATTCGCGCATACACAAAGCGCGACCTT
The DNA here is from genome assembly GCA_902806565.1 of Hypoxylon rubiginosum. Taxonomy (NCBI): domain Eukaryota; kingdom Fungi; phylum Ascomycota; class Sordariomycetes; order Xylariales; family Hypoxylaceae; genus Hypoxylon; species Hypoxylon rubiginosum. Next base: position 164,858 of record CADCXA010000036.1, read on the forward strand.
TCGAGTGAGACGGATCTTTTCTTCCTCTCAATAGAAATATAATTCCTTAGTCGCCATGGCTGTACAGTCGAAGCCCGCTGCGCTGCCGCCCTGGGGATACGCCGTAGCTGGTTCCACGGGCGCTGTCCTAGCTAATGCCCTGGTATACCCTTTAGACATGTAAGCAGGCCTAGCGCTTGGAAGCCGGTTCCTCGGAGTATATACATCCAAAGCTGACAAGTTGCGCGCTTTATAACAGAGTGAAAACGCGCCTGCAAGTCCAGATCAAACGGAAGCCCGGAGAGGAGAGCGATCATTCCGAACCCCACTACACATCGACCTGGGATGCCATCACCAAGATTGTCGCTGAAGAAGGGGTACATGGATTATACGCGGGCATGAATGGAGCTTTGCTAGGGGTTGCCTCTACCAATTTCGCCTACTTCTACTGGTATTCGGTCGTGCGACAGCTCTACCTCAAGTACCAGAAGGTTTCTGCGCCGCCCTCCACGGCCGTGGAATTAATACTAGGCGCTATCGCAGGCGCCGTAGCACAGCTATGCACAATCCCGGTGGCCGTGGTGACGACGAGACAGCAAACACAAAGCAAGGCCGACAGGAAAGGTCTCCTAGATACGGCTCGCGAGGTTATCCATAGCGAAGATGGAGTGTTTGGTCTATGGCGAGGGCTAAAAGCTAGCTTGGTCCTGGTCGTCAACCCTGCCATCACGTATGGCGCGTATGAGCGGCTGAAGGGTGCTTTCTTCCCTGGGAAGACACGCCTGACCGCAGGAGAAGCTTTCTGTAAGTTATCCTGACGCTGCCGCGAAAAGGTTTAAACTAATTATTCTCTAGTACTCGGCGCCATGTCGAAAGCGTTAGCTACCATTGCTACGCAACCCCTGATCGTTGCCAAGGTCGGGTTACAATCGAAGCCCCCGCCGCAGCGCCAGGGCAAGCCGTTTAAAGGCTTCATCGAAGTCATGCAGTTTATCGTGAAGCACGAAGGACTGTCGAGCCTGTTCAAAGGTATCGGACCACAGATAATAAAGGGGTTATTGGTACAGGGGTTGCTTATGATGACGAAAGAGCGGTACGTCTTGAAACTTGATTATATATGCGCCTTAGACCTTGATATACTGACTACTTCCAGAATGGAGCTCATGTTTGTCCTCCTGTTCAGATACGTTCGCAAGCTTCGGTCAGAACAGCTCGCGAAAGCGGCTCAACTGGCGGCCGCTGCTGCTTCTAAGGCAAAGGTCGCCGTGCCCATCGCAATTAAGTAACTTGGTCTGTTAAAACTTCCTGATTAGAAAAGATGGCTGGACCGTAGCCATATCTGGGAAAAATTACGGGATTAGATACATGTTTGTTGAGTAAGGGGCAATGCATTTACGCGTGTTTACGTGAGGTATTATTGGTTTATAAGTTAGGAGTACATGGACTCTTCGGCCTTGCAAGCATTATTTAAAGGAATTTTTCTATGAAAGTATCTTGAAATGGAATCTGTGAATGCATATACCAACATATATCTGGCTTGCTAATTTCAATGTTACTTGTGCGGGTTGAAGGAAATGAAATGTACTTCGTATCTGTTCCCGAACTGCCGAGGTGCGGTTTATTCAGGTTGCAACTGGTGGCAGCTGCCAGCCAATACCCAATGTAACCCCGCACGAGCCTCAGCCCTGAGCTGTCTACTGCTGATAAGCCCACTTTAGCTGTGGCTTGACCCTTCGCTTAATTTTCTGCCCACAACTGGTAATACCCACGCACTAAACCAGACTTCCACCTTTTCCATTGTCAGCATCAATCTTCGTCGATTTTCGTGCCTCTTCACAAACCGACACACATCTAGTCACAATGGCGAGTAAGTTATGCCATCAATTAGGGATTGGATTTGGGACACAATTGCTCACATTATTGTAGAATCCAAGAACTCGTCTCAGCACAACCAGTCGCGCAAGGCTCACCGTAACGGGTATGTCGATTCGGGAACGACACGCTTGATAAAATAGAGCCTCTACCTCTATATTCTCTGCATTCATCATGTACTAATGAATCTACGATATCCAGTATCAAGAAGCCCAAGACCAACCGATACCCGTCTCTTAAGGGAACCGACCCCAAGTTCCGAAGAAACCATCGACATGCTCTACACGGCACCATGCGCGCGCTGGTACGTCACTCGAACTGCCACGAAGATGGACAAACCCCGTAGAGGTGCAAACACGAAGTACTAACAATTTATACAGAAGGAATTTAAGGAGGGCAAGCGAGAGACGGCATGAGATAGTCGATATTCGATTCCGAGACACGACATCGCGAATGCGCATTAGGGCGAAATCGGGGACATTCAGGCATGATCATGGAGTCAAGGGTATGCATTTGCTGCTTGTATGCAGGCACTCTTCTACGGTGAAGATGAGGAGGTAACCAAAACGAGTTACTATCACCAACCAACCAATATCCCACGCTTGCGAATGAACCGTCTTCCCCGTCCAGCCAAGTATGACCAAGTCTACAATCCTGAAATCATCTGTGAACAAACAAACAAAAAAACGGCATATGTGTGTACAGCTCTAGGCCATTCCCATGCCTTTTTGCTGAAGGATATTTCTTCTCGTGCCGAGAGTGGACTGCCAGTCAATTACCAAACACGCGTGCTTCAACTGCTCTAAGGCGAGGGTGCATGGAGACTAGGCAACATATCATATGCAGTAGTTTCATTCTCTTGTTTTGTTACTGTTGCCATTGGATCTAATGACCATATTGTAGTACGTCAGCCCCCTTGCCAGTCTTGTTGGTTAAGGTCCCGAGTCTGTTGTTATGCAGATGATGTGCGCCGTAGTACGAACGACTCTTTTCATCTAAGCATAGTCCAATAAAGATTGGCCAGCCCCAGTCTTGAATAGATTGCATGGCTTTCCCCCTTTCACTCGTTATTACTGGGAGGATAAGAGGTAATGTGACGATTCACAACAGATTTAGACGGGCTGTGGTGCTTTAAGGCACCGGCTTGTCCCCGGAGTCACTGCCAACCAAGGGATAAACGCAGCTATTGATGTGTCGTAGAAAATTGTATGGTATCTGAGTTAGTTATCTATAATCACTTATATTCATCTGGGGCGTAGCAGTTTGAGTGGTACTATATAATTCACTGTGAAGGCGAAATCAAGCTGATTTGCCAACGTAGAATGGATATAAACTTCACTTAATATTAGTTAAGTGACTTATAAACTGGACCAACCTACCTATCGAATATTGCAAAACACCAGAATGTGTCATAAGGAGGCGCAGATATTGTCCCTGATGTGATTTTGGGCGAGTTTATTGCCGCTATGCAAACCTCAACTTTGACTGGATAAAAGGTGTGGATGATCTTGTCCCAGTGGGTGGTTAGGGCGTTTCGAGTTCTTGTAGCTGCAAATAATTCAGGTACCTGTACGAAGCAGAGTGACTCCAGAAATAGGACGCATACGTCTTTGAACTTTCAGGGGGAAGGCTAGAATTCAGGGCTTCAGCAGCTAAACTTGGCAAAACCGGCGCGTGTAAAATCCCCTGTAGATTCGTCACGGCCGCTAAGAACATTGAAACTAAAGAAAGCTGGGTGGTATTGAATTGTACTACTGTCGCACATTTTACATGCCATAGGCCCATAGGGTACCCAGATTGAATCTTAGCGCTGAGCCATTCAAAGACGCATGCGAGTCGACGCTTTTACCTCAGGGTTCGGACTGCGGACTGCGTGCGACTCAAGTATGAGTATGAGGGCTCTGAATAAGGTATCTAATACTTATCTCATTACAGCCTCCAAGGTAGCAAAACGATATATATTGCACACGACCGATACATAAAGGCAAGGTGTGCCAAAGTAGTCGCCCATTCAAGTCCAGTCTTTAAGAGCTTGAGGTTACATGCACATGTGGTTACATATCCCATGTAGGTACATATAAGTACATGTACAAGACGTTCGGCGTAGTAGCGTAAAAGCGTAAAAAGCTGGTGCCTTCATCCTTACCACTTTACCATAGCGCAATCCTTACCCAAACTTTCCGCCTACATAGTACACGCCAGACGCCCACGCCCACGCCTACAGAAGCCGTGCCTCCAGGCTAGGCAGGCTAGGGGTCTTTCCGAAGAGGCCTTGTACCCGTTTCCACTTCTCACAGGCCCTTTGTGCCCGAGTCCTTTACTCCAACCAAGTCTCTACATGTACGGCTTCTTTTTTTATTTTTTATTTCCCCCTTACCCTTCACAAATCCTCACCAGCTTGAGGGCATCCCTGCCGCCGCTTTCTTTCTTTTTGGCCTTGGATTAGACATTCGATCTGAGCATTATTGTTGGTAAGTTCCCTTTTCCCCGTATTGATATTCTCTTCCTGTGGTTTGCGGTTCGTGTCTTGGCAATATTGTCGTCGCACGGAACTCGAAAAGCTGAGAGTCTGTCAACAACGGTGGCTCGTGAGATTTCAACGCCAATCGCCCCCATTCCGCCATAGCCATAGCCATAGCTCGACTAGGCCGGATAGGCACTCTGCATCTTTCATGTCCTTAGAGCTCCGTATTCTCCTTCGCCCGTTCTCCTCCCACCCTCATATCGACCCAGTTATAAGACATCACTCTCCGCTGTCTAATGCGACTTAACCTTCAACCCCCGTTTCGCAATTCTTGCTAACCTATTCCTCCTTTCGCAGTTCCGTATCTAATATTCTGCATTATCAATAATTGCTTCGTTCCGAACTGCCTCCTTTCAAAGACTCCTTTGAGGTCAGCAGGCTACTGCAGGAGATCTCGAGAGAAAGATTAGGGTATTCTACCATCGTTCTCTGTTAGAGAGTTGAACTCGAGCCTCGCAAGTCGAATCATAATACCGCAGCCCAGATACGAAAAAGAAATATTTTTTACCACTACGCTTTTTGAAGCTAGTTTTCTGTTGATATCCGTCTATTCGCCCTGACAGTGTCGCCAGCTGACTACCCAATCATCCCCGGATCCTTGAGAGGTAGAGAAGGCAGGTGCCAGCGCCAACATCGTTACCCACCAAGTTTTATTGGCCACCATATCAGGCCTACAACGACATTGAATTTGGTTACAAGGAGGAGTTATTGCAACCAATTTTCCCCCTTGCCCTTGCGCACGATATTTCGTATTGTCAAGGTTTTGAAAAAGGTGATTTTTTCTTCAGACAACATCCTAGAGCACATGCCACAAACCTTGCATTGCTCCTTCGACGTTTCCGCTACCGGTCTTTAAACCCTTCCATCAGTACAGCGCTGAAACAACGCAACCACTCGCCAGCGAAGGTTTTCACTTCGACTACCAACGACTACCTACATTTTGAAGGAGTAAAGGGTAGGAGAACAACCGAAACAAAGGCTACAGGTACTTTAGAACTTACCAAGTTAGCAAGGCTACCTGTCAATATGAACCGCAACAGCACCCCCGAGGCATCGACTGCCTCGTCGTTGCGTCCACCCTCGTCGCGAACTGTTGGTTCCAACAACCACCACCTTCGCGCATCGGCTGATATGGCCGCCCTTGCTGGTCCCGCGACCTCAAACCGTATCCGTCCCTCGTCGGATTTCTATGGCCAGCAGGGCCAGGGCCAGGGCGGTGCCGATGTGGATCCCCAGGATAAAGTAACCCAGCAATGGATTGCTGATATCGACCAATACGAAACCACTCTGGAAGAGATGGCTGCTGCAACCCTAGACCAGGATTTCAAGGACGAACTCAGTGCTATAGAACAGTGGTTCCGGGTTTTGTCCGAGGCTGAGCGAACTGCAGCTTTGTACGCGCTGCTTCAGCAAACCACTCAGGTCCAAATCCGTTTCTTCATCCAGGTCCTCCAGCAAATGGGCAAGAATCATCCTATGTCTGGTGTGCTATCACCGGCCAATTTTGACAAAGGTATTTTTCAACCGACGCACCTCGATCTACACATGATGACTGACATTATTCTCCCTACAGATCCTATGTCAAACCGTCTGAGCGATGCAATGAGCAAGTTGAACGTTGGGTCGGCTAGAAACTCCCTTTCGCAGCCACAAGCATCCGCCAAGAGACACTCTGGACTTGACCCGTCAACCATCAATGCTATGTTTCCCGACGCCGCCGCCGCCATTGCTACCGAAAAGGCCAAGTTCACTCAGCAGACTGGAAACCAGCCTCCGTCGAACCGTAACAGCACGGCCGTTGACATGCGAAGCCCCTTGGCCGCACCAACCATTTCTGCTCCGTCCGAAGGACTAGACCCGAACGCACAGAACCCTGCGTCGCCCTGGGGCAACACCCATGATCAAAGCGGCTCGCGACCGAAGTCTTCAGCAGGTCAGACTCCCATGGGCCAGTTTGTCCAGCCCCCGCCCTCAGCCGGGTTGAGATCGCCTCGCCCGCAGCTTGGTGGCAACAACGGTATCCAGAATACTACACTTAATGCGCCGGACAAGAATAACGACTTGCCTATGCTCTCACCTTACACTGCCGGAAGTGGAAACTGGGCCTCCATGGTGAACACTCCCATGGTTGCGTCGTTCAACACCGGTAACGGACCGAACCAAGCAGACATGGTAGCTAATGCGACGGCCATGAAGCTCGCGGCACTATCTACTGTTAACAACCGATTTGCCCTTGATGACGTACGCAAGTATCGACGAGCTCGTTCTAATGACGCGCCCGGCCAAGGTATGGGCTCTATGTCTTCTGGAGCTCAGGCTGCGAACATTCCTGGAACCAACATTGTCATGGTAAACGAGCATGGCCAGGTACTGAGCAGGGATCAGATGCTGGCTTTGCAGAACCAGCAGGCCATGGGTGGATTTGCAGCTCATCGATCGCGTCCGAACTCTCCCGGTCTCGCGATGCAGGGGTTTGGCCAGGTGCCTTTTGCTTCTCCTCAGAACAACGGCTTCTTGAGCGCGTATGATGGCGGACCGAACCCGCTCTTGAACAATGGACTCGGCGCAATTAACATGGGTCAGCTTGGTGTCGGTGTCCCCCCAGAGGGCTACCTATCGGATCACTCGGACCTAGTTCGTGGCCGATCACCGCGTGGACGTCGTGGTACCTCGAAACCCCCGGAGGACCCCACCGACCCAACCCTCCTTCAGGACATCCCGGCTTGGCTGCGAAGTCTCCGTCTACACAAATACACGGATAATCTGAAGGATATGAAGTGGACAGATCTGGTTGAGCTTGATGACAAAGCTCTGGAGGACCGTGGTGTCAACGCCCTTGGTGCGCGAAGGAAGATGCTGAAGGTTTTTGAACAGGTCAGAGGTAAAGTTCACGCTCGACTGCCGATGATCTAATAAGTTTACTAACCCGTATACAGAGGCCAAGGCAGATGGCAAGCTGAGCTAGCCGCTGCAACCTAATAATGAAGGTGTTAGCCCGCTATCACTGATCTACCATGAATTCGAGACAAAGGAGTGCATATGGGTCGTTCTTCAAAAAAAAATTTCTTCACTATCGACTTTTGCGTTGGTTGCGGTCTTCCCAGGACAGGAAATCAGCTATGGTCAATATGAAAGCATCGGAGGAGCGCTTACCTCTTTTCATGTTCGGAGAAGGAGTTGGAAAAGGAACGATTCTAGCTTGAGATACGACGGCTCTAAAGATGGCCGCAAGGGAGATCAGAAACGATTCGATAAGCGGAGTTAATGGTGTAAGGTATACGTGTATACAGACTATTACTACTAAAATCGTGCCATTTCTTTCCAAGGCAAACCGTGATTTTGATGGTCGGGCTAATTTGGTTTCTTCGTGCCTAGCTACCTAGTAAGCCATGTATGGTGAATGAAATACAGTCGTCGTAGGTGCGTGCGGTATAATGATTCAGGAGTATAAAGGAGGTTTATATATATCAGCTCAGCCTGCTCGTGGTTACGCGGAAACCTCCTAGGTTTGACCTTGAATAAGAAGATTACACCGACTTGACACTTTTCTGCCGGCAAAAGATAACCCCTTTGATATTTGGTGTAATTTGGTGTAAAGGGGGTCGATAAAATAAAATGCTAGAATTCTAGGGGTCTCCTATTTCGTTGCGACCGTGGCAGTGGCAGTGCACAGGCCACCCAAACGGGCCACAAGTCTCGCCCCACACCCCCCCCTTTAAATACCCCTTTAAATAGGCCGCCGTCGCCGGCGGCGCAGGTCCCGCCGCGTGACCAGACCAGATTTTGCGGCGACGGCGAGAAACTCCGGGGCGATGAATCGGCGGGCCGAACAAAAAGGGGCCGGCCGGTTATGACTTGAGATTAGACACAGGGGGTTACCTTCTGGCCGGCAGTCGCCGGCGCGGAACCGGAGTTTTAGCCACCTGGGGCTTGCTGGGTTGTATTGTTTACTGGATGGAAGGAAATAGGGGTTCTAGAATGGTGACATGCTTTAGCCAGCGATTTATCGGTACGGCAACTAATACCAACCTTATCGTCAGGATCCGCTCTTCAGCAACGCACATACAGGGGCTTGAAAGTTTCCCGTCTCGCAGAATTGCATTTTTTCCACCAACTTCATATTCTGTCTTGCTTGCGGTAGGTATTCCCCAAGCCGATCTTCACCTCGCTTCGAACGCCCGCGCCCACCGCCAATATTAACCCCGGCACCGGCACGGTAGCGCGCTGAGAGACCGTAAGCCGGGCAACGGGAAAGAGAGACTAACGCACTCAGTAACAGCATATCACTTTTGGATAGGCACCAATCTCTATTCATTGACTCCGACGTCGCATCTGGCGAGCCCATGTCTGCCGTTGGGACAGGCATCTGCCCTGTTTTCTCGCGCTGTGTCCACACAAAGGATCTATTCTCTTATGACAGGAAAGCGAAAGCAATCACGGGCGGGAACTGACGTAACCCCTCGTTTCAGCTCGGGATCGACCAAGCTTACCGGTATAAGCTGGATGATCTGTAGGCCAATGTAGGTAGTCATCTATTGTCACGGCCAAGGTGATAGATAAGGCCTACTTCAGCAGTGTCCTTCTGCCTGCTCCCGCCCGGAAGCTATTTTGAATTTGCCACATATGGCCCTAAGAATCAAGACCAACCAAGCTGATCGGTGGCAAGTATCCATGCGGGTTTCTTTGTGGTTTTTGACAGAAGTAGCCTTATCCAACTTGATCCTTCCAGGATCGTACATATTCGACACGACATCTAGCTCAGCGAGCCTGCAAGCATGACTGCAGAGTCATACCTTTTTCATATACCAGTATTATATGATACTAGCTCGCTTCAACTCTGCAAGCCACACACCTGCATCCTAGTTACCTAGGCAATCTTCTCACACAGTTATCTTCGCAGCTAATGATCCCTTGGAACTTGAACGCCTGATGATCGGAATTGTCAGCATTATGCCAACAGCGTCAGCCAATGTAGCAGCAGTAGGAATCAAGGATGACTATTTCTCCTCGAACGACATAATCATTTTCAAAGAGTGGATCAAATACATACTAAATTTTTAATTTCACATAAAATAAGTGAGGTATATTGTGACTACCCACCTAGGTAGGTACTTATCCGCCAATAAGTAATACCGATTTTCTTTCCAAGCACTACATTCCTAGTCTAGAAAGTAAGTGTTTGGGATCATATTTAGGAGATTGACAAATGTCAGGATTCGAGATGCCGACTTCTATAACGAGATATATGTTTCCGCCGGGAAACGAAGGATGGACTTGATATCCAACCGTGCTGGACTCGGCATGTCTGGTAGGCCAGAGACCATCGTGACATGAAATGATGACTGAACAGCGATGCCATTTCCACGACACAAAACCATGAACTTCAATGGATCCAGAGGCGTATCCCGAGCCTTATAGATTTCTATCTGAGCGGTGGATTGGGGATGTCGACCCTCGTGTAAACCGTAACTTTGTGCCATTTATTAAAGGATCACGAAATTGCTTGGGAATGAAGTAAGTAACCTTACTCTGGCACTTTCTTAGCACCCGAACGCTGATATACTGACTCTGGAGCAGTCTACCATGGGCCGAAATGTTCATTGTTCTGGGCGTTCTCTTCCGGCCCGGTGGCCACTAGATGAGTTTGGACTGCGATGAGTCGGATATTGTTCTTGTATATGACAGCGATGTTGGAATCCCAAAGCCGGAAAGTAGAGGGCTCAATAATACTGTGTCAACGAGGGTATATTGTACTGTTTATTGAGCTTTTCATGTTTCGAAGTCCTTCTGTACCTATCTGGGTAGGAGGTACGTAGGTAGTTAACATACATGTAGTTGCAACAACAGGAAGATCCTCTCTGACTCCAATACTTGAGTCCCCAGACAATAAGATCCGCGTTGTATCGTGGCGTCCAAGCTATTCAGTAGACTCCTTATCTTATGACGTGCAAGGCGCCCTCACGGCCCACGCGCATATGTATCGAGAAATCACATATACTAAAAGGTACAAGGAAGATGTAAACGAGATACACATCGGTTTGGCTAGTAACCTAAGACGGCTGTAGACACATATCGGTACCTAGTACGTGCCCGTTACGGCTGGTACGCTACGGATTAGCCATATCCTCGGGGACGAAACCGGGGGGATCTGCCTCGAAATATAAAAGGCGAAACACATCTGCTGGATAGGATGCAGAGAAATATATGCAGAGAAATAATAGGATTTGAATTTCTTATAGACGTGCTACCTATCATGATGGGCCATCTGCTGACGCAGGAAGTCCTGCCTTTACTCAAGCTGGCCGGCGTGCTTTTCCTCGTTTACCTTGTGGCCTCCAACCTCGCAACCTGGTATCGCCTGCGCCGTTTCCGCGGCCCCATCCTGGCCCGGTTCTCCTATCTCTACATGCTACGGGTTCTTCTTAGTGGCGACCGCGGGCAACGCTACCGCAACCTCTACGACGAATATGGCGGGGAAACGTTTCTGCGTATAGGTCCCAACGACCTCCTAGTCTCATCACCGGCGATGGTGCGGCACATGAACTCAGTGCGCTCGCCCTACCTGCGTTCCAACTGGTACCGCGCCCAGTGGATCGATCCGTACCGCGACAACCTGCTCAGCCTGTCTGACACGGCGCAGCACGACAAGCTCAAGGCCCAGCTCGCCGTCGGCTATAGCGGAAAGGAGAACCCCGCCATCGAGACGGGCGTGGACGAGCAGCTGGAAAAACTGGTGGCCCTGATCAAGCGCAAGTACATATCGACCGCAAGTGAGTTCCGTCCGTTAGACCTAGCGCCCACCACCATGTTTTTCGCCGTCGACACCATCTCGCGCATCGCGTTCGGCAAGGCTTTCAGCAATCTGGACGAGGATCGCGATATCTACTCGTTTCATGAATTTGCCGAGGTCTCGTCCATGAAGGGCTCCCCCTTTGCTGAAATACCGTGGCTAGGCAAGATGTTCTTCTTCCCGCCGGTCTTGCGGCTGATAGGTCCCAAGGTGACGGATAAGAAAGGGGTTGGCATGTTTATGCGGTTGGTCTTCCTAGTTCCGACTTTGCTTTAGTATCTACCTGTTACGCTGTGTATAAAAACCCTGGGGGAGATGGGTGCTGACGGGCCCTACATGATCGCAACAGCTTTGCAGGCGAAGTCCTTACGAAGCGCATTGACCCCAATGCCGAGGACAAGAAGGATATGTTGGCAAGTGATCCCTGACCTAAGATTCGGGACGCGTTTTCTAACAAGAGCGAACAACAGGGATCTTTCGTCCGCTATGGAGTCTCTCCGGAGCAGTGCAAATCAGAAATCGTCTTCCAAATCCTTGCAGGCTCTGACACCACGGCCCACGCCATCCGGGCTACTATGTTGAACATGATTACTTCCCCGCGAGTCTACGAAAGAATCCGAGTTGAGATCGATGCCGCGATTGCCGATGGCAGGATCCAGTCCAGTCCTGCGAAAGCAGAAGAAGTGAAGCAGCTGCCATACATGCAGGTTGGTTGGCTTTTATTTCCTTCAAGAACGAGACCCCCTATTCTTTACTGATAGCATTTCTGCTAGGCTGTCATCCGGGAAGGATTACGTTTTAGCCCGCCAACGACCGCCTTGATTCAGAAACAAGTTCCTCCCGAGGGGGATACCTTCGATGACCGTTTCCTACCAGGCGGGACCCGCATCGCCGTCAGCATCCTACCCATTCAGCGTTCGAAGGAGGTCTTTGGCCAGGACTCGGAAGTGTTCCGGCCGGAACGTTGGCTGGATATCAGCGACGAGAAGTATCGCGAGATGTCCCAAACCGTTGACCAAGTATTTGGCTGGGGACGCTGGCAGTGCTTGGGAAAGCCAGTCGCGATGTTGGAACTGAACAAGGTATTTGTTGAGGTGAGTCAGTAATCCGACCTTGGAAAGAAGCCTTCGTTACCTAACACGTTCGGATAGCTGTTGCGTTATTTCGACTTCGAGTTAGTAAATACTCAGTCTCCGTGGAAGAGTATTGATTACACCCTTTATGTTGTCTCAGACTTCTGGGTTAGGGTTACAGAAAAGTCTACCTCTCTGTGATTTCATAAAGACTTTGATTGAAAGAAGGGATCGTGATCTTGAACGTCACTCCCATCAATATTGTATTTGTGTCGCTAAGATAAAAAAGATATTAATTAAAGTCTAAATCAACGGTCTCTGACTGTTTAAATGCCTAGGGCACGGACCACCACCACCACCACCACCAACCCCAAGCTAAAGCTCGGGCACTTGGTGGTTAGTCCGTGCACCACGGATAAACCAGTTAAACAGACCGTCTATTTAGACTTTATTATAGAGTTAACATCTTTCATTCCCATTTACTTATTTCACACTCCGGGCAAATGATCCCAATTACATCCCAATTACATCCCAATTACATATATTCGGCGCAACAATCACATTCGCTCGGGAAACACACACGCCTATTCGGAATGATCAGAATCGAGTCAAAACCGATCAGATACAGCGACTGGGGTTAGCGCCAAACATCTTTGGTACACTCAGTACAAACAGTAAATCTGATACTGATATCAAAGCTTGACGAAGCCAGTCCTGCTCCTGTTTTTGAACGAAATATACCAACTGGGTGGGAAAGCGCCGACGAGTACTTATTTACTCATTTACTCTACCTACTCCACTCCCCAGACCCGTTGTGACTTCAACTTTGATTTTTCACCATGAGCCGCCCATTCTCATCCACCTTTGACGCCCTCCAGGCACATTTCGCTCAGCAGCCAAATGAGCCAGACCAACAGGATCACCAACGAACCGGTGCCGTCATGCCGCCTGGACAGACTCAGAATCTAGATCCCAACATAAGCAGCACAACCGCTGGGTTTCAAATCCGGCCAAACAATGTACCCATTCAACCAAAACCGTTTCCCGGTTTCCAGCCTCGTGCTAGGAGAGAGCTACCGACAATACCCCAGTATCCGGCATCCGGCATCAGCCCGGGGTTGGGAAACCAAGCCATTCTACCAAGACCGCCAGGAATGCACTTCGATGCACCCGTAGGCACACCTGGTGCACAGAGCTTCGGCCCTCCATCTGGCAATGCTTTTACTCCTCGTAGCGGAGAGGTACTTCCCCAACCAGGAATCCCAGCAACCAAGCCGGGAAACGTAACGACCGATTCAACAAATCAGATGATGGATGAAGAAGACGAACTAGACCCGATTGACACCGCAACCGACGCACTTCTAGAACGACAAAATGTTCTCTTCCAGGATAACCATCCCTTACCGAAGCTTCCGCGCATACGCGGGCTCTCGGCAAAGCACTTCATGGGCGAAGCCAAGTCTAACCAGTCTACTCGACGCCGTCGTGGGAACACAAGAAAGCGTGGCCCTCGTAAGGCTGTTGAACCCACTGGTGATATCAAGTATCGTCTCAACATGGCGTCGAACGCGTGGATGGATGGACGCCTCGACGAAGCTATTAGCTACGTAGAGGATGCCATCCGGATCAACGCCGAGACATATCGTGCTTGGACGCTGCTGGCTTCATTTCTCCAGGAAAAGGGGGACCAAAAAGGTGTTTTCACAGCAAAGGTCATCGCCGCGACGCTACAGCCAAAAGAGATCAACGGTTGGCTTCAGTGCGCAGAGCTTGGCATCGAACTTCAAAAGGAATATCCAGAAGAAGCAAACGAATTCCTTCAGCAAGCCATCTTTAGTTACTCGAGCGCCTTGAGGGTTGACAGCAAGCACAGGCCAGCACGCCATGGGAGAGCTGCGATATATTTCGATATGGGCCGTCTCAAGTCGGCGGCCAAAGACTATACCGTCCTAGTTGAGACCTGCGCCTACGATGTATATGCTCTACGTGGCTTAGCTAAGGTATCCGTTCTACTTGAAGACACCGGTAAACCCCAATTCGCAGACAAGCCCAAGGTAGCGATAGAAGCATACCGCCAATGCTTTGCCTATTTCAAAGAACATGGGTTTGATTCTCGCTATCCTTTCGACTGGGAAGACATCGAGATGTTTGTCGAGCTTCTTGCGTATACCGAACAGTTCCAGGAGGCCATTCGTGAACTTGGGTCACTATCAAGATGGCTTCTAACCCGTTCTGACGAAGTGTTCTGGGATGTCGAAAGCGACGATCGTGAATGGGACGTGGACAACATTCGAAGGTTGGACGTGGCAAGTTATCAGGAAGGAAAGTATCCCGCTTCGTCATACGGCAGCGGCCTTCCACTAGAATTAAGGACAAAGCTTGCAGTTTATCGTCTCAAGCTTGGTCAAGAAGATGAAGCCATGGTAAGTGTGCAAAGAGTGTTCCCCGACGTTGTCGTTCAGCAGGCTAACCGACACCAGCGCCACTTGGAGTTTATTGATCCGGACAGTTCTGATAAGCTGGTCAACGAATATCCGCACCTCTTACTCGAAGGAGCAGCGGCGTTGTATGAGGCCAATAACCTATCACTAGCCCTACGATATTATGAGCCACTTCGGGCTCCTGATCTCCTTGATGCCGAATCACTTGTTCGAGTCGGTCGGTGTTACTTGGATGCGGGGGACAAAAGACAAGCTGAAGAATGTTTCACAGCCGCTATTGACCAGGATGAATCGAGCAGCGAGTCTTGCATTGATGCACGTTACGAATTAGCCAAGATGTACGAGGCTGCAAGAGAGGAGAGGGAAGCTTATATCCTCGTAAATGAGGCTATCAGACTTCAAGAAGCCCGTGAGCGGGCGAGGGAAGAAAATAACGGAGAGGATGATAACGACGAAGATCGGGATGATGACGATGATGTTGCAAATGCACGAGAACCTGGGACCGGGATGGAGGCAGAACCGAAACTAAAGCGAGCCAAGCGCCCACCTAAGCCCAAGGGTGAGAAGTCGAAGAAGGAACGGAAACCGAAAGCGGAGCCGGCAAGACGACGGCCTAAAGTGTTTGCTCGCACTGAGGAGTTGCAACTGGAAGAGAAGATAAGAGCAAGCGAACTAGCCGACGCGTGGCAGGTTGTGCGCGACTCTCAAGCTGCCTCTAAAGCCGACGGCGGTGCCAATGGCCCTTCCAACAAATTCATGGCCGCAGCTCAGAAACTCGTCGATGACTTCAGGTCATATAGAGAATTCTACCCTTGGGATAAGTACTTGGCACACCTTGGTCTGGATCAAGCTCGCGAAAAAGTCATGTCCCGGAAAGGAAATCGCAACCTCCTTGCCATGGTAGAACGTCTATCGCACAGTAAGTTTTGTTGATTGCCTGGGCATTAAAGGGGTGGGTATGCTAACTAAATCGCAGACTTGAACCCGGAGGACCCCAATACGGACAGACAGCCCAAGCAGGTCGCTATTAGTTACCGAGGCGTCCCCTTCGATGATTGGCTCGACCTCTTCATCGAGTACGCCATCGGCTTAGCCCAGACTGGGAGGTTCCAGCAGGCGTACAAAGTATGCGAATCTGCGCGTGATGCTACCATATTTTCCAGGTCTAAGGAGAATATGTTTCTTATTCACGTGGCGTGGGCCGGTATGACCTCGTTCCCCTAGGTGTAATGAATTATAACTAACAAGGAATAGCATGTGCGTTGCGTGGCAGAGACGAGGAAATCTGTGTAGCCGTAGCTCGATGGCTCATGAGGGAATATCAGTACGACACAGACCCCTTCCGAATGTTTTCTGCTCTATCAAGATTATGTCTGTCTCCGGCTTCGTGGTATGCTTCCGGGCCGGTCCAGAAGTACATGCTACGGCAGATCAAACTCATGGATCGCGCCATTGGTGCGAGAGTGGCCGAAGACAGCGGCGACGAGGACGATGCGCCTACCGGTAGAGTGTACCCCAGTAAGAACCTGGACATCACACTGTTGATGCTTTATGGATTTATACTGTTCATATCAAGCAGCTTCACGTATGCGCTGAGTAAGTCATTGAATTTTCTGGGATGCTATAAATGTTATGATAAGGTCGAATCGCTAATAACGCCACTATAGACTACTTTACGAGAGCATACACACTAGACCGGGAAAACGGCATGGTCCTTCTCACTATCGGCCATTGCTATGTCCACTACGCGCTCAAGAGGCAATCCGAAAACCGGCAGTACCTTCTGACGCAGGGCTTCCTCTTCCTGCACAAATACTACGATCTGAAGCAAGGCTCGCTAGACGTAGCGCAGAGGCAAGAAGC
Source organism: Hypoxylon rubiginosum (assembly GCA_902806565.1). Taxonomy (NCBI): domain Eukaryota; kingdom Fungi; phylum Ascomycota; class Sordariomycetes; order Xylariales; family Hypoxylaceae; genus Hypoxylon; species Hypoxylon rubiginosum. Next base: position 181,400 of record CADCXA010000036.1, read on the forward strand.
CCACTTCAATCTCGCGCGCAGCTACCACGCCATCGGCCTCCCTCACCTCGCGGCCAAGTTCTACCAGCTCGCCCTCCAAGAGGTACCCGACGACTCGGAGAACGGCATCATGGGGAGGAACGACCTGACCCTGGATGCGGCGTATAACCTGCAGCATATCTGCTGGACCGGCGGGGATACAGGTGCTGTCAAGGCTATCGCTGAGAAGTACTTGGTTTTATAATACGTACCTAGGATGATTAAGAGGATGGTGGTTCGCGTTGATATTACTGCCTGCATATAGATAAGATACCCAATTCCGCGTCAAATGTATGCGGATTATTTTAATTGTGTTGCCGTCTATGGTTGCTGCTAGGCGTTCCTTGCTCTACATGTTTCGAGATGTTCCCTTTATTGCTACTGCAGATGATCGGTAACCCCCTTTTCGCCTAGAAACTAGCGGTATCGCGGGTAATCCTATTTTGCACCCTCCTCTACTACTTGCGCGGGTACGTGACGTGTTTAGCATCATTGGCCTAGGTAGCTACCTTAGAACTTAAATGTAGCACTCCCATTCGCATCAGGGTTTGTGGCCGGTCATCGGCTTTGTCGGTGCTTGATGATGTGCTCGACATTTGTCTCTACCTGGCCAGAGGAACTATCTAGTCTAGGCGTAATTGCTTCGGTACGGCACTCTGAGATGTCGAGGGAACGACGGAAACACGAGCGTGGGCTTAGGCGGTCTCTAAATCACGTATCAGGTAGCTAACGGATAGCTCATATAGGAGGGATGCATGTAGTTTCGATCTGCGCTATACTATCGAGAATATAACCATGTAAGTTAGTTGGCTTTGATATCCTCGCTTTCACGAGTAAGCTTCTCATCCTATAGCGTCTGAGGTTAGTGAAGCCGTCCCTATCAAATTTGAACTTTCATCTGATCAGACGAAGTGACATATCTGCCTATCTATAACTTGCCCCTTGCATTGGTGAATCGCAACTAATCAGATGCCTATGTAGTCTTAGTAAAATATACGGCATTCCCATGGCTTAAGTCATCCTAAGATAGAAATAGATGCCTTTTCACGAATTAAATATTAGAACACTAGGTAGTTTAGAGAAAGGGCATTGAATACTCGCAGCATTCATATTATTGAAAAGCCAGCGTCTAAAAAGCAACATGAATAACGCAGAACGGCAATATATACAGCCCGTTTGCCCTATATACGAGAAATACGAGAAAAACTAGAGTTACAGCCTTAGTACACGTAGTTTATCAGGCTCTCTCTCTTTCTGTCTCTTTCCTGTCTCTTTCCTTTCTCCCCCTTTTCCCTTCTAGGCCATCCCTTTTTGCGGGGCGCTGATTCGCAAAATGCATCCTGCCCCCGTGAAAACCTTGCCACTGCCACTTTGTCTGTCACATTCATTTTCGAAGAACGACGGAAAGGCCTTTCCGTCCAGTTCGTCGGTCAGTAGTAGAGTCAGTCGTTAAGAGATCATCCCCTTGAGAACAAAACAAAAGAAAATTTCGGTAGAAAAAAAGAAGAGGTATTGAAGAATCCGGAAAGAGTTTTCTCTTCCTCTTTCCGTTTGTGTGTGGTATTTATCGCGGCTTGTATTCCCTTCTTCCCAATTGGCCTGCCTTGCATGTTGCAAAAAATTCAATTCAAACCGCCTCCCTATAGGTTACCTACTCTGTACTCCGTGCGCCGCACCAAAGATCCGAGAGAAGAATCGAAGCAAAGGGGTCGTAAATGAATACATCGATCGTTAGCCCTTATACAACGAGCAAACGCAATCGAAAAAAGGAGAGAGAACGCCAGTCATATGCGAACGGTGGAGTACACAAAAATGTGTTATGGTTACACTGTGCCTCGAAGACGCTGCTTTCGCGCTAGCCAGTCTCCGAGCATGTTGTCCAATTGCTGTTTCACTTGTTAGTTCATGTAGAATGCGGTTAATAGTAGGTATATATGGCAACGTACTGTTGTGATCTCGGCCAACCTCGAATTCTGTTCCCGGAACAGTGTACCTACGACAGGGTGATCGGGACCTGCAGGCGGAACATCGTTCTTATCGTATACGATCACCAGCAGGTCTCGAATGTCAGAGCCCGAGTCGAAGAATGCGCGGAGGTTAGCATCGTTCCAAGTTGACGTGGTCGTGGCAGACGTAGATGTCGCCACCGAATCTTGTTTTCCATGCGCTCGGTCATCTACATCCATGAGCTCCGGCGATGGAGATGATATGGGTGAAGAGCGATCTTCCTGGCTAGAAGTATCGATCATGAGAGCAGGCGGGTTAGAAGACATGACGGGCGAAACCTGCACAGGGGATTCCGACAAGCGTTCTTCGGCAGTAGAGCGTTGGACCTTGACTGTTTGGTCGCTCAGCTCAGACACAGACGTCTGCGTGCTGAGATAACTGTCTGGATATGCCCCCGGCAGAGTAGGCCGCAGCTGCTTCTCTTCGGACTGTTGTTTAGGCTCCGGGGGAGCTCTGGTCGGCTCTGGTAGAGTCTCCTCCTCTTCAGGCGAATCAAAGTCATCAAGCTCGACTCGTGATTTCGCTTTTGTAACCTTCTGCGGCTTGCCTTCCTTAGCGACGGATTTCGAGCTAGCTTTCTCGTTCTTCTGTTCAAACTGATCAGACTCCACCATTCTTAGTGTTGCCGGCGGTACGTTGGCAACATTGTTAATTCTAGGTTCCGAAACTAGCATGGGGCCACGCTCCGCGCCCGCCTGCGACGGTGCAGGAGCAGGTTTGCGGGTAGGCGAGGGCTCAGTCCTAGGGTGCTTCTGTAGCTTGCTAGGGTTCCGTTGTGGCGCCGTCTTTTCAGGCGATGAATCTAGATCAGCTGCTTGTGCTTCTTCACCCTCTTTCTCCGTTATCTCGACACTAGCATCCAAGGACCGCTTGCCAAACGAATCGTCGTCGTCATCAACGGACTTCTTCCTATCTTTCCGAGAGAAGAAACTCCGAATCGCACTTGGCTTCTTTTCCTTATCCTTCTTGTCCTTGTCCTTTTTCTTCTTCTCGTCTTTGTGCTTGTCAGGGGTAAGCTCCCTTTCGAAGCTTGGTCGTTTCAGTAATGACGAGTCTTTCGAGTCACTCGAAATCCGAGCTTCGTTGTCGTCCCGCAGCAAACCAGGAGTGAGTGTGATCTTCTTAGTCTCTATCGTCTCATCCTTGAAGAAGGAATCCGTGTTTCTGACGGTGCCATTTCTAGTGACTCGCTCAGTCTTGCCGTCGAATATTTCATTACTGTCCCTGCGAAGTTCAGCTGCGATAGCCGAATCTACATTATTCGGGTCTTCGACTTTGGCGGATTCCATCTTAACCTGCTTCTGCGGACCCCGAGGCTTGAGCGGCTCCACCTTTGCGGACTCGTCTTCTTCCGGGTCCTCATCTGCGGCTTCCAGCGATGATTTCTGCTGTGCCTGTTGCTGTTGACTCTGTTGTTGCGCGCCCTGTTGCTGAGGTTGGCCTTCGATATCTCCATCCTCTTCATCGCTAGAGTAGTCAAAGTCAGAGTAGTCTACGTAAGTCGGCGCTGTGAAGGTAACGGTTTTCGCCTTCCTTCTCCTCATGGCTGTCTTGATGGTGCTCTTAGTCTTCTCCGCATTGTCACCAAGCATTGTTGCTGATAGCTAGTCCATGGTCAGTATTGTAATCTTTGCAGCCTCTAGAATACCACTACATACGTCAATGTTCCTGTGCTTGTTAAGACGCGCTAGCCTTTCGGTAGGTGTCTCAATGTGTTCTGCTGGTAGATATCCTAGGAATTCAACTGTAAGCAAGAACTTGGACTCTGGCGATACCAATGCCACACTTACCTATACTACTGTCCTTCACCACTCTAACAAGCCACCAGTAACTATTGCTATCGTCAAGAAGCACCATCGTATCACCTTTAGTTGCATTGGCTTGGCCTTCGACGGTAGCGACGAAAGTGTGGAGCGCGTAGACGAACTCGAAATCGATATCCTCTAAGTCTTGTAAGTATTCGCCGTCCCAGCCAACATCAAGGAATTCAGGATCAGTAACGGAAGAAAAGTCGTCATCGTCATCATCATCTTGGGTAGTGTCATAAGGAAATAGAAATTCGTAGGGCGAGATGAGGCGTTCTTCCTTCTCATCGACGTTCGACTCGGTCGGTTGCTCGTTCGACTCGTCCGTTTCGTAGTCCGAATAAGAGCAATTACCAGTCTCCAATCGCGCTCTAGAGGCAATAGCCTTATCAACTTCTTCTTGGTTGGTGTCTAGTTCTGTTCCAGCTACCGAAACCCCTACCGAGTCCACTTCCTATATGCTCGATTCGGGGTTAGGTAGCGATTGGTCGTCGAAGTCTTCGGCATCGATCGCGTCGTTATCGGATCCGGCATACTCACCAGGAAGATGATGACGAGCTGACGTATCAACAGGAGCCTTGCTTGCCTGTTGGACTGGGGGTTGTAGAGACGGGGACTCAGCAGCTTCGAGGGATGTTGAGGATGACTTGGCCTCGCTGACTGTGGAAGAACTTGAGGAATGACAAGGCAGTGCCAGAGGCAGTAGAGAATCGACGCGCTGCGGCCAGGCAGGCGTCGGAATGGAGTACCCACCATCTTCAATCGAAGGAGAGCTCGAGATCTTGTCCATCATGTCATCGTCCAAGTCGTCAGCGTCGGCGTCCATGTCTCCGTCCTCGGAAGCACTGCCGGTGACTCCTCCATTTTGCGCGATCGCAAGCGCATCTTCGGATGGCATCGTGTTGCCATTCAAGGAATTCGCAATGCCGTTGGCGAGGTCTTCGGCGTATTGTTGCAAGTCGCTACCGTTATCACCATCAACCCAGGAGACCCTGGGGCTTCGAGATTCCTCGCCAGCCCTGTCCTCTTGGACCTCGCGTAAGGTCTCGGCCTGGTGCGGTGCGAGTGACCCGTTCCCGTTGGCGCTGGCGTTGGTGTTGGCGTTGGCGTTCGGGGCTGCTGCTTTGGAGGGAGATTTGTGTTTCTTGGGCGAAAGTGGTTCGTTGCTTTGAAGATCGATGGTATCTAATTCGAGAGGGTGGAAGTATCAGCACGCAAGCACAAGGCTAAGAGCAAACAATTCATAACTCCATGGACAAGGGGATGCGCGTTGCATTGTAATTAATTTTTTTCCTCCTCCCCTGCTTTACTACAAAGGGTGGAAGATTGGGTAGATCAGACTCTTTCCAACTTACCAGCCCGAATCATCTGGGGTCTTGTCATTTTGTTATTTTCTTTAGAGTGTCCGCGGAATCAAATCCCACGAATCGATCCTAATAAAATGAATTTCGGTATCGGTGTGGCCCCCCCGGTCATAACAGCATTTGGTTGAATTTTATTTTCCCTTCCTTTATTTCTCCCTTTCCTAACCTCTCTTCTTCGTTCCTCTTCTCGGTGGATTCGTCGCAAGGGGTCTGGGGGCTGGAGAAGGTTGGTCCTGGTCGGGTTTGCGCCTCGGCCACGGACCAGGCCAAAAGCCCACCTAACTTTAATTCCTGGAGTGTCGATGGTCGATCGGCATACGGTTTACGATTAGGCGTATTCTCGCAGATCTCGGGCCAATTGCTGGGTGGTTTGTGTTTTGTGGCCTTGCTCTAAATATAGACGGCAGCCGACTTGAAAAATGTAGAAATGGGCGGGTGGTAAAGTTGGAATGGAGGGAGTATTTCCATACACCCTGAGAAAAAAATAATTCCCTGTATCAGCCACTGGACTCGGGGGATCAAATGATGGATTACCACCAAAAAATGCAAAAGGAGGGCCTGCAGATTGCTGGTCGAATTGGGGTTGGCCTGAAACATGGGAAACCAGGGGGGTTGCTAATGGAGTCGGGAGTCGGGAGTCGGGAAGTGTGACGAAAGGGCCAGACAGCCAGAGTATGCGCCAGGTTCGCCAGTGACAGCCAGTGACAACCTGTGACAGCCAGTCAGCCCAGTAACCCGAAGAGACAGCCCCCTCAGGTCTCAAGTTGGTTTAGCGCGTCTTGGATAACGATACCGGGACAAGTACCGGGACAAGTACATAGCGGACGTACCGTTGCTACCGCTTATAAAATCATGAGCCACCTCGTCTGCTCGTGCAACACCAATTTCTATTTTCTAAGGCGAATTTGCGTTGAGCATGGTACCTATCTATGAGGGGATCCTCTCTTAACCAAGATGGCCAGTCTTAGTCGGTCTAATTCAGTCTAAATCAGTATAAGTGGCCTTACTCTTTAAGATGGGTAAATCAAGAGATGAATATTAGTTTCCTGCCGCATAAAACCTACATGTACATGTAAGTCTTACTAGAAAAAAACAAACACGATAATATTATTGCATTCAAGCGCTGACTCCGCATAACCCAATCTGTTCCAAGTCGTCATAGAAATGCAAGACGAAAAGGCTATAAGCAAATGATTGCCTACTAACCTCCACCTAGGATCTGGTCCCCTCTAATACTCCGACTGTTTATTCCGTCTAATAAGACATACACAAAGCTACTTCAGCAGCTATAGATATGGATCTACCTCAACTACATGCAATGTGAGCAGTCTCCGCTCGTCAGCTTCAGTCTGACAATAGTCTAAGCCTTGGCCAGCGTGTTTGTCATATCTGAGCATTCTGTTATGTCTTTGACATATGAGTCAATTATCTCTCAGAGACAAACTCGTCCATTCCACGGGATTGTTGATTGACACGAGGGAAATATGGTAGAAAACAAAGGGTGACGAGAAGAAAAGACGCAAACCATTTGATCCTTATGGGTGTTTATAGATGGTATACGTCTGTTAACCCGTCCGCTTGCGCTCAGCTTCTGTCTTCTCTATTCGCTATTCCAGCTCTCGTGCTCATGAGCCTACTGGAGTTAGCCTGTCAGCCTGTGTGGTTCCTGCGCTAGTGTAACTCGAAACTTGGGTCGTCTGTGGGGAAATATCACAAGTTTGGGTCGAACCAGCGGCTAAGAAGTTCCCGAACAGGAACATGCCTACAAGCCGTTTGTTCCGTTCAACCAATAGTCCAGCGGGTATCGTGAGATATCCAATGACACAGGCTAGTGACTGCTGTATATGAGATGATCGTTTGATCTACTTAGAGGATACATATACTACAGTCCATAGCTGGGCAGCGCATTTTACTTTGTCGGAATGTCGGCGTATACTATCGATGATATGTGCATCCAATATGTATGGCAAGATGCAAAAGGTACACTTTGCTTTTCTCATCTTTTTCCTTAGCCACGAGCCGGCTTGTGACTAAGAGTCCAACTGTGGCTGAAGTCTTGAAGTCTTGACATCATGACTCGTTAGATCAAGGGAGGCCCTTAGCAGCAGAGCCTCATGGCGAGGCTTCAACATCAGTCCGTTGCGAATTCATATGAGAGCGCCGTCGAGTGAATTAAGCTAGCTGCCGCGTGTATAATGGGTAAACCACGTGTCATATACTGGTTTCGAACAGATCTGCGACTGCACGATTCTCCTGCCTTGAAAGCAGCTCTTGACCTAGACCCAGCTGTTTTGTGGCCCGTCTTCACATGGGACCCTCACTATGTCTACCGAGTTAAAGGGGGGGTAAATAGGTGGCAGTACCTGTACGAAAGCTCCCGTCCCTTGATAGCCAACCAAGTCCATTGCTAAATCCATCAGGCTTGACTGTCAGAATGACCTCTCAGAGTCGATACAAAAGCTCAACAGTAAATCAAAGCTTTTTGTGTTGCGCGAAGCTCCGCAGACACTATTTCCTAAGTTATTCAAGGCGTGGAATGTGACACATCTGGTCTTTGAAAAGGACACCGATGCCTATGCGAAAGAGAGGGACAAAGTTGTAATAGCCTTGGCTGAAAAGGCCGGTGTCCAAGTCATCACTCGGTCTGGCCGCACATTATGGGATAGTGACGAACTCGTTGCTAAGCATGGAGGTAAGCCAACCATGTCCATCACTCAGCTCCAGGCAGCCGGGCGGAAAATCGGGCAAATACCCAGGCCTATACCGGCACCGACATATTTGCCCGACCCAGGAGACATGCCCGTCGAATTCGAGCAGGACAAGCCAGATGCAGAACCGGACCTGAATGCAACACATCGCGGTGGAAATGACAAGACGTACGCGAACATCGCAGGACCCAACGGCGACTTCGCCATCGCGACCCTTCAAGAGCTCGGCTTCTCCGCCGAAGAAGCTTCCACACCACATCGCGGCGGCGAGACCATTGCTCTGAAGAGGCTGCAGGAAATATTCGCGGACGAAGAGTATGCTGCCACCTTTCAGAAACCAAAGACCAACCCTGCGGCGTTTGAGCCGCAGTCGACGACACTGCTGTCACCTATGCTGCATTTTGGCGCTCTCTCACCACGCCTGTTTTACTGGCGTGCGCAAGATCTCGTTGAGAAGTACGGAAAGGGGGCCTCCACGCCCCCTGAAAGCTTGACGGGCCAACTGCTATTTCGAGACATGTACTTTGCAGCACAAGCCGCCATCGGACCTCCTTTTGGTGAGAATCTCCCAAAACTGACCTTTGACCCCCTTTCCATATGCTAGTTTCTTACCTTACGTATTGCAGCTCAAACCCTCAACAATTCTTATTGCCGCTTCATTCCGTGGCACCTACCTTCCAAAGCAGAGGCTACGGACGCGGGCAGCACGGCAGTCAGCGGCTCGTACCACGTCGACTCGCCGCAGGCGGAGCGATGGTTCCGGCGCTGGAAGGCGGGGGCGACGGGGTTCCCGTTCGTCGACGCGCTGATGCGGCAGCTGCGGGCCGAGGGCTGGATCCACCACCTGGGCCGGCACGCGGTGGCCTGCTTCCTGACGCGGGGCGGCTGCTACGTGCACTGGGAGCGCGGCGCCGACGTCTTCGAGGAGTGGCTGCTGGACCACGAGCCGGCGTGCAACGCCGGCAACTGGCAGTGGCTGAGCTGCACGGCCTTCTATTCGCAGTACTTCCGCTGCTACAGCCCGGTCGCCTTCGGGCAGAAGTGGGACAGGAAGGGCGAGTTCGTGCGGAGGTGGGTGCCGGAGCTGAGGGGCTTGGACGAGAGGTTCATATACGAGCCGTGGAAAGCTAGTAGGGCGGCGCTCGACAAGGCCGGGGTAAGAATCGAGGGTGATGGTCTCGGCGGCGGGGAGGACGGGACTTATCCGGCTCCGATGTTCGACTTCGCGGAGAGGCGGAGCGCGTGCATGGCTGCCATGAAGAGAGCGTATTCTATCGGTCTGTATGGAAATGATGATAGAGTCAAGGATGGGACGTGGAAGGAGTTGTTCGAAAAGGCGGGCGAAACAGAGATGGAGGGTCTTGATGGAGGTAGCGATGATGATGATGATGGAAAGCATGCGGACGACGCTGAGTATAGGAAGGAAAGGGGTGAAGGCGCTGGCAAGCATGTGAGAAGCCAGAGCGCTGCTACCAAGGAAGGGCCGATGGATAGGTTTGCTAAGAAATTAAGGACGTAAATTCGAAGCTTCTCCTTGTTTCTACCTTATCCCTCTTTTGTCTTACCAACTAGTAGCGAACTTCACCATGTCTATTTAAAATCTAGCTGGTAGTTAAGACATAGTCGCGGTGGCATACTAAGGTGACCTAATGGGTCTGTTCATTTGTGAAACTTTGAGCTTGGTTGCACTGACGCCAGCTAATACTTCAGGAGATACTAGATCAACCGTGTGTCAGTTTTGCTGATTTCACTTTACGGTGTAGGTCGCTCGGCACATTTCGTCGTGACTGGAAACCGACTCAAGAGGTATGCTGTATTATATTTGTATGGCAGCCTGGGCCGATGCCGTCTGATATTGCTTTCGATTCGGGCTTGTAGAAAGTTCTGATGTAATCTATACAGAAAGTTTCACCGGCTCTATCAAGGAGAGTAGTTGTTCCTGACTTGGTCGTGACTACACATATGATACGCTTCTGTACCTGAATGGTCCATTTGTTTGTATTGGCCAAGTGCACCTAGAAAGGTACCTAGAATTAAGCACGAAGCCAGCACGACCTGATGACCTGGCTTGACTCTGTCCTCAGGCACTCGCACCAAATACCTACATAGTGTTTCTCAACGTTACCTCCCGCCAAAGTATCGTTAAAACTCCCGAATATGGGTTCCGTGCGACGCTTCATCAGTTTGGATATATCATAGATTCGTGGGACTATGAATCAGTCCCGTATCCATCCATCTATTTTTACTCAACCCCCGCTACATTTTAGACTCGCTCTCGCTCTGGATCTCATTCTTACAACTGGATACAGTAAGTGTAGACGCCTCCCTCTACGTAGTAGGATATATCAAGATATCTAACAAAATGAGAAGGTACAGGAAACTTCGACACGCGCATCCACCAAGGCTTCAAGGCCGTGATACAGCTCTAAGGCAGTCCAGTAGGAAGAGAGCTAAAGGAAGCCGGGATAATCGCAAAGTTCGAAACAACATGCTGCCCACTACGTTCATCACCAGACACACCAATAGCTACGTCGAGAACAGTTATGGATCGGCTACGCAACAGACAATTTGCACCTCAGGGCCAGGATGTGTTGTGAAGCACAATCAATATCCCTCAGTCCCACCACCTGCCACCACCGGGGAAATCTACGGCTTGGCTTTAGGGACATGTTTCCTTTTTGTACTCATGGGTTGGCTTTTCGTTGTTTGCATACGGACTGGTATTGGCACGCTCAGACGGACGACCGAAACGAGTCGGGACACGGATCCAGAGGGCGGCACAGTGCTCGAGCCGCAGCAGCCCCGAGAGAAGGGCCGCTCGTTTCTACCTAGTATGGGGACGGTGACGACGGGCGAGCTTATCCAGTCGGCACGACAGAAAGGCATTAACATTGCTACCGGGATCAGGAGGGACATGGGTTCCATTAGGAGGGCGTCGCATCCTCCCCTGGACGAGGAGGCGGCCGTGGGTGGCCATACGGAAGGGGTTGGGACCGAGGCAGACGACTCTTTTTTACATCAGAGACACCGGACTATGGCTGTGCCACCTGTTTAAAGGAAGAGCAGAAGACGCGGCGCAGGGGTCGGCGGCGCTTCCTTCGCCAAATTCTAGGATCGGTGGATGTTGAAGATGGGCTCTGAAGCCTGCTGGTGTTAGTGAAGCACCGGGTTTTCGGCGCAGATGGGGTAGGAGGTTGGTTTAAAAAAAAAGAAAGGCATTTGGCGGCCTGCCAGGGTCTCTGTTTGTTACTCGAGTTCCATATAGACGAGGTTTTCCCTAGGGTGTTTGATATAGGTACAGAGCATCCCCAGACAACCCGCACTCTAGTCCGTTGCTACTTTTCTTTTCTTCTATGCATAAGGAATAAGCGCGAATTCAGCGTCGAACTCGAACTCGATCTAGTCACTCCCGTCTATTAGTTGTTGCTGCTGTTGTACAAGTATACATCGCTCGCGAATAGTAGTCCTTTTCGTCGAGATGCTCCCCTCCCTTTGTCGGGAGCTGTCGTGTGGTTGCCAGTAGTGGTAGGCTTTTATGCTTTCCTCTTCAGCTCTTGCGATGCCTGCTTCAGGCTCCAGTTGCACTCCTCGTACGCCCTTCCAGCACCGAAGCCCACTCCCACGAATGCCGGCCACGCTCTCCGTCGGAATAGGAGGACTGAGAAGACGACGCCGAAACCGAGGCCCAATGTTGACTTTATGAGCATGTTGGAGATGCAGCGGTCCCACTGTAAGTGTGTGCATTAGCGACCGTCGCAACGCTACCAAGAAGTAGAGGTTGGGCAGCGAAATCGAACTATGCTATACCTTCTCGTTCAAAAGTGCCTCGCTCACGGGTCGGGAGACCGTGCTAGGCGGCGCGGGAACCGATGTGTCAGACATGGTGACGGTGACTAAAAGAACGGATTAACTTCAATTAGTATTCCTGCAGCTTCTTCAGTTCATACCGTAGAAAATAGGAAATTTGTTAGAGGTTAACGGTGGGTTTGTGATGTCGTCACTTCAAAAAGAACTGCTCCTTGTTCCCTTTCGGCACGGAGAGCAATCAAATCGCATTGACGGAGCGATGGAGCTGTCTTGCACTAATCCGAAGGCGGTGTGCCCGTTTAATCCTTTTAGGTTTAGCGTAGACGGCAGAATTTGGATTTTTTGGAGATCGGCGGGGAGCCGGGAGCTTGTACTGAATAAAAGAAAAAAGTTGAGAGCCTCCAATACATCAAGCATTGGAACCCGTTTGTAGTGGACTCTTTGGCACCTGACAATGCCGCTGACTGATTATCTACAATCCCATAATGGAGGTGGATAATGATTCCAGTGTAAGTTAGAAAAATAGAATTATTCTACATAAAACAATTGTAATCGGAAACTAATACAGATGTGCAGTCGCGTCGGCTTGCTCTGATAAAGGCAGTCAGGTCTCTCGACGAAGACAACACGATCACATTGCCCGACAAAATCCTAAAAATTTGGGAACTGCTTTCGGCAACTAAGAACACGAGACTCCATGCTGTCGAGGAGAACATACTGCGATGGCTATTCAAACATATGAGCGGCACGACGGAGGATGCCGAACAAGTCCGACGATACCCCCTCACCTGGTCTACCTTAAGCCATGTCTTCCCTAAGATCCCCTCGCAAACTTTGGGAAGGTCTCTTGCGTCTCTTCGCTTCGTCTCAGTCCTGCGCAAGACCGTAGGCGATATTACTACGGCTCGGAAAGTTCAGACGAACGGAGTTGAATCAGAGAAAACGAGAAAGAGGAAGAGGGACAATGAGTTTCCCTCTGATATTGAGGAACTTCGTACCCCCCAAGGTTGTATAAAGTCGGCGACTGCGGTGTTCGCGGCTCTGGATAGCCTCTTCAACCAGGGGGATCGTCGCGCAGCCCCTAATGCTCCAGAACGAAGAGTCGGGGCTGAACATATCAAGTCACTTTTCTCCTCCTCCAATGAAGAGACTAGAGATATCGCTGCAGGTTTGCTTTTGACCTGCGATCGCTCATTGAGCGTACTCGAATCCGGCATTTCTCGACATCAAAAATCATGGGTGGGAACTATTGCTGCCCTCTGGAATCTCCGCCCTCACAATAAGGACGACAGCATGGAGTTTGCTAAGCATATGTGTGTTCCTGCCTGCTCCATTCTGACGAGGCTTCGTGGTATTCTAGATGTCGCACCTGTAATAGTGACTAGCAATACCGTCAAGGAACGATGGATTCGTCAGCTCGAGCAGTTGTTGGGCGCGTACTTGATCCGCCCAGCAAGATACGCATTTGCGACGGATGGCAATGTTAATGTACTGCAGACCGCGCTAGAAGTCACGAAGAGAAATCTAGGCGGTTCAGTTATTGTCATATGGGATGTTGCGGCTAGGACTCCTCGGGATTCGAGTGATCCGAAGTCCAAAGCTGAGCACTCCTCATGGGCTCGAAGCGTCTTCCAAAACCTTCTCGATGCCATTAAGTCCCTAGAGACTCCGTATCTAAACCAGGTCGTTACTCGGATACTGGATATAGCCATCCAAGCCGACTCCGTTCCAGATACGGCAACCCTCCGGTTCCTATACGGCAGCCATGCGCTTGTCTCGGGCGAAACCGATTGGAACCTAGTCGCTAAAATTGTTGCTTGCGATCCTGACGTGATCCTTATGGGGCATACCACAATGGAGATATTGTTCGACAGCATCAGCTCTTATTCTGGCCAAGATCTTACTGCGAGAGAAACCATTGTCACAAAGATCATTCTCCCTCTCGTAGATGCTTATGCAAAAGCACGAAACCTTTCGGAGTTTATCAGGAAATGGTACGACTTACTTTGCGAGACACCCAAGAACTTATTAAATCAAACGATCTGGGTTGATTCCAAAATTCGGGAGAGACTTGCTAGTCTTGTACAGAGTGCCTTGACTAGTACGCAGCTACTTCGCTTCTTGGAGAACCTTGAATCACTAGATGATGACAGTGGAGCACGCTTGATAGTCCTGGACGGAATCTCTGCGGGAATCACTGAAGAAGAATTCATCGAGGTGGCTGATCCAATAATCTTCTCAAAGGTATTCGAGGGTAAAACCTATGAAAACATATCGTCCTCGATCTTATCGCTAAGGTGGCGCATCGCTGGTAGGATGGCTTCCTGGGAAACATCTGATGAGGTCGATCGACTTCGGGCGGAGTTAAAGCCGACTGTTCACCGCATCTTAAAGAAAGGGGCTTTAGAAGACCCCGAGACCCTCGAGGCATTCGGCTGTTATCACAAACTGTGGCTGGCTAATCATCCCGGGGGCAAACACGAAACGGACCTAGCTAAACGAACGTGTTCATTTCTCGAAAGACTTACTACCGAAATAAAAGCTAAGGACGATCTATCTACCTTTGAGCCTTACGTGGAGTACGTGTTTCGCCACCTACCAAAGCTTACGGAACTGCCTGGCCAAGAAGCCAATGGCCTCCGAGATCTTATCGTGGGTCTGTTCTGGCATGTCGGGCAACGATTCACGGTTGGAGGTGATACGCAACACGGCGGTCTTTTGCGGTTACTTTTACATGGCTTTGATTACGAGGATGAAGAGTCATTAGTCGATACTCTCATATCGCACCCCCTCGACGCAATCGACAGTGCAGAGGTTCAGTCGGGCTGGACCCAGCCACAAAGTCTCTCTCTACTTTCGATTCTTCTAGAGTTTCCGCGAGGAGCCTTTACGAAAGGACGTCGAAAGCGCATCATGTCTTCGTGGAAAAAATGGAGATCGGCAATAACCGATCGAGCCTCACAGGACCAGCAGTTTGTGGCAGCCGTACTTAGACTGTTGATCAAAGTAATGCAGCAGCCAACCTTTTATGAGGTAAGTCTCCGAGCCTCATATATGAAAGTATCAGCAATAACCATTCATTAGGGCATGGAGTTTGACGATCTAGTCTATCTGTCTTGCTACATGGTAGAACCCGACAAGACCGTCCTCAGTTTAATTGAGAAACTCATCGACCTAACGTTGAGGTTGGTAACGGAATATGCCTAACTTCCCGCACCTCCTAGAACTAACCTTTCTCTAGGCAAATGGTCGCTAGCACTGATGGACCTTCACAAGCCTATTTGTCCGATGCTTTCAACTTCGTGAAGAACCTTAAGCCGACGGAGTCAGTTTATGCGGTTCCTCTAATGCTCATAGCAAAGGGCTTGGTTTCCGCCCTATTTAACTCGGCTTCAAGTAAACCACAAAATTCCACCATTAGTCTCGACGAAACCGCACAGAAATTAGCACGGATGGTGCACACCAATCTGTCTACATTTGCATCTGAGACGGAACTATTAAGCAAAACCCAACACGACGAATCATCTTTACTCTTGTTCTCCCTAACGCTGAGTGGAGCAAATTGCGTTGCTGAAATTCGGGGAGCGAAGCCTATTGAACTTTCAGAAGACACAATTTCTCAATTGGAAAAGATGAGCGCCTCATATGTATCGAGTGAAACCGATATTGGTTGGAAGCTACGAGAGTTCCTCCTCAGAAACTGCCCAGGCCGATATGATACGGCTGCTTTGTTAACACAGTTAGAACAAACATCTCGAGTCGTTGATGAAGATCTAGTGTACGACTTAGTGGATGCTTTTGTCAAGACCAAGGATCAGGTCGTTAGGGGTCATTTGCTTAATGAATTGGTTGGCAGTGACAAGCTTGCTGCCGGGCCTATTGGCCCTCTATTAGCAGTTAGGAAGCTTGTCGAGCAGTATTTAGGTAAGTTTCTCTGTACCCCGATTTCTATTGGCCGTTTCTAACTGCGTTCTAGGCCCTGTCACCTCAAAGTCCAATGGTGTCAAACAAGACGTCCTTGACTTGGCGGCAGTTCATAACCGGCTTGCATCTCTACTGAGTCGGGCAGAATCACTACGCCACTTCAAATATTTATCGGATACGTTGTTATTGCTACTTGATAAGCACGCCAATTCGATGACTCAGTTTAACATTGAGACAACCCTAAGCAGCGTTGTTCATGTGTGTTCACAAATGGGCCCCAAAATCCATACCCCGAAAGCAACGGGAGAAATCTACGACAAGCTGTACAAGCTTGTGGCGCTCGTACTTAGACGACACCGACTTCGGCTGAGAGGACACTTCCCCATCCTACTTACCGCCTTGCGCGCACTCCTCACCACCTTGCTCGCGGACCCCAATTCCTCCACAATAAGCACGACATCCTCGCAGGCTCAGTACCCGCCGTGGCTCGCGTCACGGCTGCAGGCTCGACACGCGGAGCGATTCGCCCGTTTGCTCACGCTGATCTGCGAGCCGAGCGCGGCCTCGGTGGCCCGCCCGCGGTCAAGCGAGCTAGACTCGGCCACAGATTTGGCGAAGCGGGCGGCGGGGCAGGACATGTTCACCATCGTGGAGCTGTACATCAAGCTGCAGCTGGAGGCGGCGACGGCCCTGCCCCGGGACGTCCGAAGAGCGCTGGAGCCGGGCATCTACTCGGTGCTGGACGTGACGCCCCAGGGGTGCAGGAGGGTGCTGAACGAGTCGCTGGACGCCAACGGCCGCGCGGTGTTCAGGAGCATGTTTGCGGATTATAAGAAGTTTGGAAAGTGGAGCGGCGTGTAAATGATTGCCGGTGCTGCAGTGGGCTTGTAGCCTCTGCCGATGGCTGGGTCTAGGGAATGGATACTGCTATGTAGTTGAGAGACACTATGTAGAGGCTGGATGATGCCGAAAAGATCGGTACGGGTGGTGCCGTGAATATATGCCCACCCTGCCATGCACTCTCAGTCTGGATTAGGTACACATAGTAGAGCTGCGCTATCCTCGTGCAGAATTATGTCTATATGTGGTGTAAGAGGCCAGGCAGTCTTATGGCGTAACTCACTGCAGTTGATTACATGATGATTGATGGTATACCACAAGCCACAAGCGTAGTAATATATTGGAATAATTAACCCGCCTAGATAACTGACCTGCTTTTTAAAGATCTGGCATAGTAAGAAGGTTTTTATCTTCACTCCTGCACTTAAATACAGCTCGAGTCTTCTAACTGATTGGACAACTTACGTGACTTTTAACATGCGCACACCGATGTATGTTGTGTATGTATGATCTACAGTTGAGGAAATATTAACAGTCGTCGGTAACTACCTACTAACGTTAGTCATAGGAGCTATTAATTACGAGCAACAATAAAAAGGCATTAGTTGCCGATGGGACTTTATAGCGCTATGGGGCTTGTCATTACGCCGCGGGTACGCGCCTAAGCCATGTATGGGTATGGATAATGGATACGGATATGTACAGTTCTGGTATCACGACTCTTTGACCCGCTAGTCTGGAGACAGGCCACACCGAGATACGGAACGGGACTGCTGCACCGAGCCGCCACGGACCGGGCGGCCTCTCAGTGGGTCGACTTTCTTCCAGCCTTACAACCTTTACAACCTTACACCTTATAGCTTCCTCTTTGCAAATATCCATGGATGCCATTCCGTCATCGCATCACAATCACCTGCATCCACCAATACCATCCGACTGTTAGCGACCCCGGGGTATTATTTATTTGTCAATAGATGAACCCATCTTCATCCTTATTAGTCAGATCGCTCCTTAGTCCTCACTTGCCCTGTACATTCTCAGCCGATGAGCCATAGTTCCTCGGAGATGATGAATACGGCGATCCTCCAGACCCGTCAGTTCGGCTGCTCAAACAGCCCTGACCTTGGAGGAAGCCAGGGGAGCCAGGCTTGAGCGCCCGAATGTACGACACAGCACGTGGGCAATGAATGAAGTGCCACACCTCAGGAGTCAGAATTGCTAATAATACCATTCTTGTGCGACATATACCGTACCACTACGGCTTCTACAGGCTTACACGATCGCATTCCTCGGGACTCCATCCGGCGATCAGGGAAGTTGTTCGTCCCCGGTCATGCATGCCGAGGCCATGGGTAACTAGCATAGGGCGATCGCCAAGGATAACGTCCCAGAGAATGAACACTTTCTCCATTACCTCTAAGCTTAAATGTCGTGTTCCTACCTATTCCGTATATTGCCTCTTCTTGCAACACGAAGAAGAGATTTTTTACGTGCCTAGGTCGGTCGCTGCTAGCTTCGGTCTTCATAGAAAAACTTAGCCGGGCCGACTCCTGTCGTCCGAACGGGTCTGTAGGTCTAGGAGCGACGCCGGCGCATACGAGAAATATCACCGGGGCCGCGTTGGGAGATTTATAGAACTTATTGCCTAAGAGAAATTCTCGTGCCGGCCGCTAGTGAACCGAGAATCCGCTCTTCGTGGTGACTAAAGTAGTAAGTAGCTAGGCTTTAGGTCACTTCGACACGTGGAACGGATATTTCGGCTGGGTCTAGGTTTGAAAGAAACGTTGCAGACTTTATGACATACCGAAAGGGCCCCCCCTTGGCTGATGACGGGATCCGTCGCGAGACCTGCTGGTTTGAGGACAAGTTCGGCGAATTCGTCCTGGGTCCCGGAGACATTTCCCCCCAAGCCGCAGAATCCTCAGTCGATAATATGCGTCAGATGTATATTCGTGATATAGGGAAAACAAACGATATCAAATTTGGGACTTCTGACCAACAGTTTATCAGATTCCGCCACGGGTCGGCTGTATTACTGGCTGCGCCTCGGACACCTCACATCATCTAGTTTAGCAACCTTCCCCTCTGTCGTCCCATCGTAGGACTTTTTGCCCATCGTTGGATCCCGTCACAAGTCGGCAGTGAGAGGCCAACAAATCAGAACCTCAAACGCGACAACTTGGGCCTTTACCGAGCGCACGTCAATCTCACATTGTCTTTTTGCGCTCTGTGCGTGTTTCGTCAAGGAGGAAAAAGGGGAAAATTTCACTACCGGCTTGCTTCGGTGTCAAGATGCCTAAAGGGTTCGAGACAAGAGAGGAGGAGCGGGCGGATGAGTGGGCGTGAGTGGACGTCAAAGTGGCTTTCGGGGCATTGCCGCGGCCAATCCGTACCGTTTCCAGCGTAGCCTACATCACGTCTCGGTCGCCCTAGACGGCTTAGGCCGCACTTGGCGTCACCCGAACAATTCGCAAGTGGGCCAATTACACGTCTAGGAACCTCTAGGAACCTGATTGCACACTTTCTTCCACCGGCTGCCTAATTTGGAGAGTTACTTTTCTGGAGGGAAGGTCATTGGTAAGACCCTATAGACCTAGAGGCTAAGGGTATAAGGATAAAAAAAAAGAAAAAAAGAAAGAGGTGTACGAACAGGAAGGTTTTCTCGGTGATAGACCCGATATTTCAGCCGGGTTGCCCTGTTCCCGTCCTCGCATTTCCAAAACCAGGGATATTTTGCCGCCTTTCAAAAACGTTCCTTATATTATCGAATTTTGGCCGATTTATTATTTTGCTACTTTCCTCTTCTCCCTTTCTCCCAAATC
Organism: Hypoxylon rubiginosum; assembly: GCA_902806565.1. Lineage (NCBI taxonomy): Eukaryota > Fungi > Ascomycota > Sordariomycetes > Xylariales > Hypoxylaceae > Hypoxylon > Hypoxylon rubiginosum. The sequence continues at coordinate 200,695 of CADCXA010000036.1, forward strand.
GCCTTTTCGTTCTTGCGTGCGTGAAGTGAGTGTGTGTAAGTTTCAAATGTAGCGCCGCTCTTGTTCGCCTGACATGCCCGTCACAGTCAGGCCGTCAGATCATGGGTCGAAATCCTGGGCGGGTCGCCGATACAGGCTGGCGTCCTCGCCCGACATCCTGCTGCACTACACGCTGACCGACGACACGCGCACCAGCCCGCCGCGCGCCCGGCAGCTGGTGCAGAGCTCGTTCGCCGGCGTCGAGCGGAAGGACAACAAGTTCGCCGCCAAGAACGGCTTCGTCCACGCCTGCGTCGAGGCCTACAACGAGCACCACTGCCTCGTGATCCGGCCCGAGGACGTCTGGCTCGCCGTCCTGACGCAGCTGAGCGCGTACGTGAACGCGCGCTCGGAGGAGCTCCGCAAGCGCTTCTGCGGCCACGACCAGGGCCAGCGGGAGCTGCACATCGACGTGGACCTCGACGGCGCGGACCACGGGAAGATGGCGTACGCGATGACGAAGGTGCTGGAGGAGAACCTGAAAGACGAAGGGCTGCGGCGGTGGACGCTGCCCGCGTTCACGACGACGACCAAGGTGGACCAGGCGGTCGCCAGCGTCGTGTTCCTGGGCACGATGCAGAAGTACTTCACGTACAGCTGGGGCACGCGGTGCGGGATCCCGTCGGCGACGCTGCTCGGCGAGGAGGGGGACTGGGTCGAGATCCGGCAGCGCGCGGAGCGGCTGGCGACGTTCGGGTCGGAGCCGGAGCGCTGGCTACGGGTGCTGCGGCCGGTGCTCGACGGGTTCGTCGCGAGCTTTCGGGAGCCGGGGGGCGAGGCGGCGAGAAGGTTCTGGCGCGGGGTGTGCGACGAGCACGTGCCGAACGGGAGCGGGACCACGACGTACTCGGGCTGGGTCACGGCGTTCTGCTTCTGGGACGAGAACGGCCGGTGCCTGCACGGGCCGGAGCCGGACACGGGGTCGGGACCGAAGACGAAAACGCCGGGCCAGCAGGGTCAGAGCAGCGAGGTCCGGCTCACGCGCGGCCAGATGCCGAGCGGCTTTACCAAGGTGCCGGTGACGCTGCTGAAGGAGGGCGTCGAGATCCCCACCGAGATGGTCGCGGGGTCCGTCGCGATACGAGTATTCCGATCCAAGGAGGCGGCGCCGGTCCGGAGGAGCGCCGGCAACGATACGGTGCAGCCCGAGGTCGGGTGGTTCATGTATAAGACGTGACCTACAAAGGGGAATGGATGTTGTGGCGCCTGCTACGATGATAATGGTAAGCTCCGAGGCTTTTATCTCTTTAAGAAATTAAACCGTTAACTGTTTCTCTAGTATAATTTCGGTCCACCCACGATACCTGAAGCCAAGTTGATCATGTCGATTTTCTACAAGAATGTTGGGCAACCCTGGGATCCCGACGACCGTTGCAGAAAGGCGAAGAGAGATGCATGTCGCCTCTCATCGTTGGAGGATATAATATCGGTCTCTACAACAATCGGACATCTACCTGCCTTAGGGCGAATTAAAAGAACTTACGGCAAACTAGTGACGGCGAACCCCACAGTAGGGGTTCTGGGCTTGCCAGGGAAGGCAGTGGCCGTCATAATTAACAGACACGAGGTTGCCATGTCACACAGCTCACCTCCGTCGCTATAGAGATGGAACAGCTTTCGCCATTGGATAATGGACATTACTCAGTACCATATCGGTCGAGTAGCAGCCGTGGCTCGGCCGATGGAAGGCCGGAGGGAAGGATACATACGAGATGCGTGGTTTACAACGGGCATCACCATGAGAGATCGAGGAGGCTAAAAATGAATGTTGGTTGGACAGGGACGAACGAAGTACCGATGCGGGAACTTTGAGGACATTGGATTTGATGGCAGATACCCCGGTGGCTGAATTGGGTCGAAGCTGGGCTTCGACTAGGTATGATTATCGCATATGGATAGCACCCATCATTTCACTTATTCTTTATATGTTTTCACATTTTTATAGGTTTTAATATAATCCAGTGCAAGTAAATGACCAGCGGCAACAATTCTTTGACTTAACAGCTGAGGTTTTGTGGTGGTAGCCTGATACTCAGGTAGCCCCCTTTTTATCCACTCTTCAGGTTTCCTCGTCACTACTTTTATTTCAGCGGCCACTATCTGACGTCTTGAAGCGACAAGAAATATCGAAGAAAGGTGATTTACAAATGACAAGCATTGAGGATGTCTACCTCAGCATCTAAACCGAGGACGAGTAGGATATGTGGGTATTTACTCCTACGCTCGACCGGTCCTAAAGCGCGGCTTAGGTCCCAGGATTAGAGGAAGAGTAGTGGTAATTGCACAGATCCTCTCGGCCCCGAGGTGATCCGTATGCTATCGAGTAGGAAGCTTGGTGCTCGAGCATAACGAATCCTACAGAGAACAGACCCCTCCTCACGCCATCTTGCGTCAGACTCTCGTTCGGACGGGATGAACAAGCGGTGGGAGGAAATCAAGGAACTTGGCTAAGGGTTTTGATTTCTAATGCGAGTTTACTAGGTACATTCCGACATTGTGAATTACCTACGGATCAGCATCCGGCCACTGATCCACGAGCTCGTCCGGCCGCCCCTCCACCAGCGCGTCCGCGTTCATCCTCACGCTGTACCGGATCCCCCTCGTCGCCGCGTCCTGGCTGCCCTCGCCGTGGTCCGAGATGTCGCTGTTGCTCTTCTTGGGGCCGGCCGGCAGGTGGATGCCGAACAGCGAGGGCTGCGTCGTCAGGCAGCTGTGGCGGTGGTTACTACTACCGCCGCGCGCCGGGTTCCCGCCCCCCTCGCAGAACCAGCGCAGCTCGATGTCAAAGGCGGCGGCCATCGCCTTGAGGCCTAGTTCATGTAGTAGTTTTCGAGCCCCCCGGCGCGTCACCGCGTACGCGAGCGAGCACACGCCGTCCTGCGCGTGGTGCGCGACCACCCGCGTGTGGTTGCCGTACTGCGCCTTCAGGTCGTCCGGGTCCGAGATGGTCCACAGGTGCTGGTGCTGCGGGACCGTGGCGTCGCCGGCGCGCACCACGCGGCCCTTCGGCACCGCGATTGGCCCGCCGTCCGCGAACGGGAGCCGCATCCCGCAGTGGCCCAGCCAGAGCACGTCCCAGCGGTCGCCGTACGGCGATTCCGCGGGGGCGATTGTGGCTGGTAGCCGGTCGAAGGCGATGTCCGGGACGGCCGACGGGCCGTTCGTGGGATCCGGAAATGTCTCGTCGGCGTACCGGGGCGCCGCGTCGGACGAGCCGGCGAGCGGCTGCGTTAGGGCGTGCGCGGCCAGCGCGAAGTCATAGAGCTGGCTTCGCAGCCGCACGTCCCAGTCGGCGTCGTCTTCCATGATCAGCGCCGACGACAAGTTCCTCCGCACGACCCTGAGGGATCCGGTTAGCAGTGTTGGCAGCTTAAACTGATTTTAGGTACCCTAGAGCACCGTCGCGGCGACGAACTCTTGAATCGCGTTGACGTGCGCCCGCCAGGAGCCCACGACCGCGTCGGGCAGACGCTCCGTTCCCGGGCCCGTCGGGATCGCCTTGTCCGGCACGTCCCCGCCCCGGACGCCGTCGACGAACTCGATCTCGAGGTTGCTGAGGGCCGCGCCGAGCGCCATGCCGTCGCGGCGGTCCGTGCGCGACGGCAGGCCGATGACCAGAATCTTTTCGAACTGGCGCTCTCGTAGGGTTAGAATCTACCTAATACGAATTTGCATATGACAAGCTAGGTGCCCGTATGGTAGGCGCCAACTCACCCCGAGCGTGTTATTGTAGATGTCGTCCGTGAGCTTCGGCTGCGAGGCTCTCACTCTTCCGAGCGGCACCGGTACGCCATCTCCCCTGGGCGCGAGAAGATACAGGGAGACTAGCGCGATGGCGCTTATAACGGCGAGTGCTGGGTAAGAGAGCCGTCGGACCGACATGAGGAGAATAATCCAAGGTAGAAATATAAATTAAAAAACCCCATTTGTAGGTATTCGGGTGATTTGAGTCTCTAGAAGTAAGACTAGAAGTAGACACGTTGGTCAGCGCCTCGAAACGAGTTGACACAGAAGGAACTGCTCGATAGATATCCAACGGCACGGCACGCACGGGCGTGGAAATGACGAATCAAGAGTGGGCGTTTGCAGAAAATGACTGGTCGCTCAGCCTCACGAAGTTATGCATGTTGGTGGAAATTCGCACCTCGAAACAGGTTAGCACATGCCCATCCTTGTCTGGGAGGTTTAGAAAGCCTACTATGTAGAAAGAGACTCGAAATTGTTTGCTAGCAAGTGAATTGCTACTGATTATTAAACCTACTATGTAAACAGACAACCCTACTTTGTCTGCCTCGGGAATATTTGCGATAATGAGTTGCCTAACTGTATGTTCTCGGATATGTCCCCGGGCTTCTACGAGTATAGGAAACCCCGTATTCGCGGTTGCACAGAGCCTCAAAAAGCAAGTGCACAATGAGAATCGAACCGTCAATCAGTAATCATAGGTCAATGCAAGCCTCGAGGCTGTGGATGGACGAATCAGCACAATTCGTAGCCGCCAGGGGTCTGCGTGTTGTTGTCGACCGGCTAGGGCACGAAGCAGTTTCCCCCCAACGTCTATGTGCTGTCTCTGCTTCTCCCGAAGGCTCGCCTGTCCTGCTGACAAAAAGCTTGCCAGTGTCCGGCTCTCTATGTCTTAGCCTTTCTCACCTTCCACCCACCCTCCTAGGTATTATTCTCATGGTATCGAAACCCGCAAAGGAGGGGGCTCTTAGGTTTTGTAGCCCTGACTTCGTAGGTAACGCTGGGAAGATGATCGTCGGGCCTCTCTTCTTCTCTCTCCTCACTCTGCTAGCGGTGCTTGTCGGCTCTCCCGTCGTCTCGGCGCAGGACTCGCCCGGCAGGTTCTTCAACCCGGCCGACTCGGGGCCGGCCAGCGACTTCTCGGAGGACGCGATCTGGCGGGTCGGAGAGACGCAGGCTATCAAGTTCACCACGACGTATTCGAGCTACACCATCGACCTCTGGCAGCAGAACACGCAGGGGGGCAGCGCGTCGCAGGGCCCGAGCATATTCCGTAAGAACGAACAAGGGGAAAAGAAGACCCGCGTGGGACGCGTTTGATGTCGATGTGAGAGCTAACCAGCGGGGGTTTCGTCGATCTAGAAGTTTCGTCCGGAGCTGTAACCCAGTTCGACTGGTCCGTCCAGACGTTCCAGTTCGACCTCGCGACGTCTGAAGTCTTCTTCTTGTGGTTGACGCCCGTCGACCAAGACGGCACCGACTCCGTCACGTCCCACTACTTCAACATCACGGCTAGTGCTGCGACGAGCAGCTCGAGTATCTCTTCATCCACCTCTTTTTCCTCTACAGCAACTACCTCCACACCACCACTAGCGCAGCAGCCAGTAGTATCCAGACAAGCGCCCCGCCGAGTCCGTCGCCCACTCGAAAGGTGAGTCCCCTAAGCACCGGGGCCCAGGCCGGGATCGGCGTGGGCGTCGGTCTGGTCGGCCTCGTCGCCATCGTGGCCGGGGTCCTGCTGTGGCGCCGGCGGAAGAATAGCAGCCGCGGGACACCTCAAATCGTAGCTAGGCGGGATGACTACGACCAGCCAGAGATGGCGAGGGGACCCCACGGGGAGGGATATCAAAAATCTCCTCCGCCGTCGTATCCTGTCGAGCTAGATGCCAACGGCGGGTTGGCGGAAACACCTTACCATACAATGAGGGAGCCGATCGAACTTAGGTAATGGGGAGTTCCAATGAGCCTTAGCTTGGGACTGGTTGATTTGCCAGTTAGTTAAAACAGAAGAGAGCAAACATCCATTTACCCCGTGAAAAAGGAGATATATGATTTGTTCACACTGTAGTAAATGGCATCCTAAACATAGGCGATATTAGTTGTTCCAAGTGTCTAGATACCCAATAAAGCTTTAAAAGCTTAATCGTTTAATCTACGAAGAATCTTTATAAACAAAGCGTAATAATACGGGGAACATGAAATAAAATACAATTCGTCTACAAATCTAGACTATGCAACCCGTCTCAAATGCCCACATAACAATGCAATATCGACACAGTAAGTAAGCAATGTACCATGCATGCACGCTCTTTATACCTGAAGGGCCTATAGGCAACCTCATTACAATATATACCACACGTTCTCAGAAAGTAATTATGTCCTAATCGAAAAAAGGGGTGAGACAAGGAGACTATTCACAGGTCGTGTTCCTTCTCCTCAAGTTCCCGTATGTATTTCACGAATCTCTTCTTGTGAGTCTATAGTATGTCAGTAAGCTGCTGGGGAAAAGGGGGGGTATTCGATGGGCCTACCATTCCGGCATAACGCCCGTCCTTCAATATGCATATGTACCGCAAGCCCAGCTTGGCAAAACATTCATATACAAGGTCCATCGGAGACTTGATATCTAAGGCAACAGGTGCCGGATCTATATACGGCGTAAAGTCGGTCGGGTCCCGCTCCGGGGATTCGTCGTCTTCAATGCTCGGCACGTTTTCCATGAGACAAAGGCTAGAGCTCTCGTCCTCGATGTTATCAAGGGCGTATTCCAAGTCCGGGGCGGGAATCAGGCCGACAAGGATGCCATCCCTGAGTATCGGCAATCCTCCGTCCAGTTCCCCGGCTCGATGCAGAATCTCAAGTTGCGATCGAAGTTTCGTGGCGGGGACTAGGGGAGAGCTGGTGATGTCGATAACCCGCTCATGACGGACGCGGGGAACGATATCAGCAAGTTCCGAGGTGAATACCGGTTTATGCTTGTTGTCTAGGTACGGATACGCATTCATGTTTGTGAGTAGGTCGTAGATGCTGAGCGGCTCCAAAGCATCAGCCGTCCATTTGGCCACGAGAATAGCCAAAGAAAACGGCAGCACATAGTCCAGACTTCCAGTTAGCTCGAAAAGAATCACAGCGAGAGTGACAGACAATCGTGTCACGCCGCACATAGTCGAGCCCGCAGCAATAAGTCCGTATACGCCCGGCTGAACACACGTAGACTCTTGGAGAAGCGGACAGGATCCCCAGATGCTCCAGAGTGGAAACCGGAGTACCATCCATTGGACGAGATGACCAACAATTCTTCCCATAATACCGCCAACAACCATAGAAGGGACATAGATGCCCGCAGGCACTTTGATACCAAACGTGATAGTTGTCAAGAATCCTTTGATAATAAAAGCAGCAAGTAGGTTCCGAATGATGCCAGGGATCTCGTCGATATTCGACGGGCAAAGGCCCAACTCGTCATCCCTGCTATCGTCCTCGCAGGGGGCGGCAAGGTTCAACAGAAGCTTTGCCACCGGAAGCTTGGTCAAAGTGTTCCAATAACCGGTGAGTCCAGTCACTAGTGCCACAAGTACAACTTCAACCAGCGGGTATTTCTTGATGACTGCCCACTTCCGAAAAGACAGAGCCCAGCGACGCGACGCCTTTATGAAGAGAGCGCCGGCCGCGCCGCCTAATATGCCTACTAGAATGAAGCCAACCAATTCGAACCACTCCCAGTCGATTTTGTATCGGACCTCGAACATGACAATCTTGTGGGTGCCATAGGGGTTGAGGAACTTCAAGGACAGAGCTGCGACGATGCAGCAAAAAAAGGTACGGAAGAGCGTCTTTGCTGGGAAATAGTAGGCCACCTCCTCGAGACCGAACAGGACACCGCCGAGGGGAGCACCGAAAGCAACTACAACACCCGCAGCAGCGGCGGCAGATAACACCTCTCGCCTCTTACCATCGTTACGGTCGTACTTGGAAAAAAGTCGGCAGCAAATGTTGCCGATGCAGGTTGCAATATGGACGTAGGGGCCTTCTTTACCGAGACTTAGACCGGAGGCAACACTCAAAATCAGCCCTACCGACTTAATGATGAGCGTCTTGACACCAAGAAACCCGTGCAAAACGAATCCGCTAAGGATAACGCGCACTTCGGCCACACCACTACCAGCTGCGGAATAATACACCATGGGAGGTGGAGAATCGATGAACTGCTGACGAATCTCCCTGGGACTGACACCCTCGTCCTCGTCGTTTTCATTCTCGTCTGGCTGTTGAGAATAGTCGGCAGCAAGGTTCTCGTCTAATGTTGACATTCGGTACGCCGAAGGGACCACGGTCTTGGTCGTCAAGGTAAGTAGACACGCAAGAATGGAGAGAGTAAGGACGGCGATGATATAAATTCCAAATTCCGTCCACGCCTCGCCGAAAGGATGGCCTCCCAGGACCTCGGACCAGGATCGCCAATCGGTACACGGGCCATGGGGGCAGCATCTCTATTAGCCTCGTCAGCATCCAACTCGCCGTAGGGAAGAAAAGTAGAGCATCCTTCTACAGCCGTGTCGAAATTAGTCTTAGTTACCTTTTCTCTCAAGTACCATGCTCGCGCGCAATAGCCATCCTTGTAGTCGAATATGGTGGTCTCGGCCACATCCACGCAGTAGGCGAGCACGGCTACCAGAACGCCAACCACGGCACTTAGTATCCAGCCCTGGGCGCTATCAAACGAAACAATGACCCTGCCCCAGAAGTCCTTCCGGCTACGTAGCTGTTTGAGTCGGTAGGCGTCGGCAATGCTATCGTGTACCCAGTCGGTCGAGGTAAACTGGTCATACCATATCCGATCATCGGCGAGGAGGGAGCCTTTCGATTCAGCCATAGGATCTGGTCGGTCTGAGAGCGCTTGTATTAAACGCTGCCCCCATGATTCATGTCGGCTGTGATGTCGTGTGCCGTACTGTGTTCCTATATTTAGGGAGTTAGAACTAGCGAGGCAGGGCTTGGGCGGCGTAGAGAGGGGTTTAGGCAGACGAACCGGCGAAGCTGTGATTCCTTGATAGATATCCTCTAGGGGTATCTAGGGGACTATGGATGCGAACGTGAGAACGAGAAGGACGCAAGAGCGAGGTGTTTTCGTCTGGCACCTCGGATCCTGAGTTGCGTCTACTTCTTCGTGAATGTTGGCGCCGATGGGTGGGAGAGGTAGGGACAGATAGGTGAGAGTCCTGGGAGGGTGGCACGGAGTCGTATGAAGGTGTGTCGGCCATGGCGGGCAGTTGAGGGTGGTGTGTACGATATCGGAGCGTTACTATATTACAAAGCGCAATGCAGAAAGTCCGAGTCGGATGGCAAGCAAACTCAGAGACTCGTCTTTGGCGACATGAGTGCGAAATTGCGAAACATGTGCCTGAGGGTTGTAATGGATTATCCGAACGAGGCAGTAAATCGCGAATAGGCTGACTGGTCACGAGATCTAGGTCTAGTAGGTCTGGTAGGTTTGAGCAAAATATCGAAGCGACTATCGTACAAATGTGGTGGCTATGGTCAACGGTGTAGGTAGGTAAGTGTGGTTGAGTGTCAGCGTCCCCTGGCGAGATCCCAGGTGGAGACTATCGCGTCTTATTACGGCTCATTGTCGTCTTTTCTAGTGAACTAGTAGTTCGTCTTCGACGAGCCAAGTAGGCAAGTCGACTGACAACTGACAGCCACTTTAGAATAGAATTACCAAGAGACTTAGACTTATTTTGAAGGTCAGATGGGGATGATGGAGTAGTGTGGGGTCTAGGATGTTGGTACGAGATTGGAGGTGTGATCAATCCTTAGAGCTAAGAAGCCGAGGACTCGTCCAAATGCTCATTCTCCATCGGGTGTATGTTCGCGTTGGAGAGGATTGGTAGGTAGCGTTGGAGAAGATAGCTAAAAAGAAGGGACTTAGAGGGCACATGGGCACAATGCAAATTATATCATCGTGCGGAGCTAACTTTGTAGATCTACAGGGTACCTTGTCTTAGGTAACCTAGGACAAGGTAAGGACCTGGCTCCAGCTGCATGGGCAGGCAGCTACTGGAATGTATCTTATACATGAGGGGTGTTAGGTTCAATTCCTATCAGCGCTATCTGGCCGTTTCCCTTTTTCTGGTAGCGCTAATAACTTAATTAATTACGTGGCCCTGCTTAGCCTTAAGCCTAAATGTTCGATCCCCACCTATGGCATGAGTCTCCCGCTGCTTTTTAAGTTTTTAGCTAGGCTGGAAGCAGATGCAGGGGCGCATTATTTGTTCTGTTAATATTACTGGAATGTATTTTATACATGAGGGGTGTTAGGTTTGATTCCTATCAGCGCTATCTGGCCGTTCCCCTTTTTCTGCAGCATCGTATTCTTAGTGGTGTAGCACAGCGCGATAGCGTTATTGGTCCACTGTAGTCCACTGTAGTCCACTGTAGTCCACTGTAGTCCGCCTGCGGTGGTGAAACACCCGCTAAAGAAGATCGTCATTGTGGGCGTGTTAGCGTGTTAACGTGTTGGCGTGCCGCTAAAAGTTGACAAACGCCACGAATTCACACTCCACTCGATTCCATGTGCCATTGTTCCACTTCCAATCAACTTCAAATGTTTTCAGTCAGACGCTACACCCGCGCCCTATCTCCTTGCAGTCACTAAAATAGCCTCGTGAAGTGACAAATAACCGGCTTTGATGATAGCTTGTAGACTCGACGGTTTACAAGCCGCAATATCGGGACAACGTACCCAATCAGCTTGTACCCATAATGGACACGCGGTGACATTTGCCCATCATGTCATCTAAGCACGGCAAGAGCTCAGCTATACCAAAGTTCTCTTCCTTTAAGCCTAAGCTTGAGACGACCCAGGCCCAAGGTGAGAGCAAGTCCGAAGAGCCGAAGCAACTTGTTGAGCATCCCGTCTCTAAAAGACGAGAGCGCCATCGCTCAGCAAGGGATACACCTCATCATGCTGACAGCACTCGCCATCTCAAGCTTTCAGAGCGGCCACCCCCACGAGAGCAGGATAGCGGTGGTTTATTTGTTTACGACAAACGAGGTGACCCCTTAATTTGGAGATATGGCGGTATCAATCGTCGCGATGTCCCTAATTATCGACGATTTGGATCCGGCCGCATTCTTGGCGTCGATGGCTATATGAGAATCGACCAAAGCGGGAGCCGTGAAGAATTCTTCATGATTGGCCACCGCGAAAGCCGTTCCATATTCAGTGGCGATAGGAAGACACTTCTAGCCAAAGGCGGCCATTACAAATCGCAACCTATCAAGATCCGACGAGAGAAATCGCAAATCGTGACAGGATCAGAGGATTTCGTACCACTTAAGCCGTCGAGGAAACGAAAACAAGACAGTAATGAATCAGAAGACTCGCCAAGTGGGGATGAGCCATCTTACAGATCGATTCATGGAAAGAGCAAAAAGCACGAGCATTCCGACAGTGATGTTGACTATGCTACTGATGCGTCTACAGGCCAAGGGGATTGGGAAGCGGACGACCCCGTACGCTTGAAGTCAGTAGAACTATCTAGGCGAGTACGGGACCATGCGGAAGATATTGAAGCTTGGCTTGAACTTGTCGACCTCCAAGATACTCTTCTCCATATAAGCGTCCAAGAAGGGCGTCGCGCGACCGCGGCAGAAGTCAAGAGCTTTGCTGATATTAAGTTGTCTATGCTTCAGCAAGCCTACTCACATTCTACTACCGATTTGCAGCGGGAGAAATTACAGCTCAAGATCATGCGAGAAGGCTCCAAGATATGGGACCCTAAGACCATTTCAAAGCGATGGGACGAAGCTCTTGAGAAGCATGGGACCAGCTTCGAATTATGGAGAGCGTATGCAAGCTTCCAACAGACCAGGCTATCTGCATTTCAGTACGAGAAAATCAAGGAAATGTATGTTGAGCGATTGCAACAGCTAGAAACGGCAGTCTCGGCGAATGAATCACAGTCAGACCGCCTGCGAATCTATGAGGAGATGATATACGTGTTCCTCAGGGCGACGCGCTTCATCTCGGACGCTGGGTATATAGAACGTGCCACGGCAGCATGGCAGGCTACACTTGAAATGACATTTGCACGCCCGCCAACACCAGAGAATGCGGGAGCTCAGGTACCCTCCAGCTTTCAAGATTTCTGGGAGAGCGAAGTCCCGCGTATGGGAGAGGAATCAGCTCAAGGGTGGGCGGCTTTTGAACGAGACAACGGTGCGCAAGAACCTCCGGAGCCTAGATCTTCAGAAGCACCTACATTTCCAAGCACTCGAGACGGGTATAGAGCTTGGGAAATTATTGAACGACAGAGAGCTCAGGCTGCTACCAACCCTGCTCGTACCCTAGACGATGGAATAGAAGATGACCCATTTCGAGTTGTCATGTTCGCAGATATCCACGATACTCTCCTCTATTTTCCTACCGAAGCAATTCCCAGTATTCAGCGTCAATTACTCGACGCGTTTTTAATATTCTGTCAACTGCCTCCTACTCTCTACACTACCGGTATAATTCAGGAGATGCTTCGAGACGATTTCCTCATTAGTAGCCCGGCGAAACTTGTTACCACCGACATCTCGCCGGACTCAGTCCCAGGTTCCGAAGAGCAGACTAAGAAGCCCCCTGAGCTTTCACACGACTATCAACGAATGAATATCACATCCGAAGTTCTCTTCTCACTGCCTCATTGGTTCAAAGGCCTGAATAATATTCGAGATAACATTCCCAAATCTCAATACCAGTGGATTTCAACTACACTAAAGCAGCTTGTCCGTGTATTTGGAGTCCGAGAACTTGGATCATACTACCTCGCTTTTGAGTCGGCCAATCAGCCGGGAAACGAGAAGAAGACGGCAAAAGCACTCCTAAAGCAGGACTCGGCGAACATCAGCTTATATATAGGCTACTCCATGCTTGAATGGGCACGAGGGAATAAGGATGTCGCTCATAACACGTTAACTGCTGCAGCGAGCTTGACAGCAGTATCAACTCATGAAAAGGTATACTTAGGCATTGTGGCGGCGTGGATGGAACTTGAAGACTGCAACTTGCCTAAGAGCATTCTCCAGTTATGTGCCTTGTCAGATAATAGTTCTTCCACGACGCCAATTCCAGAGAATCCAACAGCTTCCACGACTCACATCCTACGGGCAAGACAATTCCTGTCGTCAAATCGGGACTACTTGTTATCTTCAGGAGATGCTACGAATGCCATTATATACGCCGAAGGCCTCGCTTTGCTGGAATACTTGACGCGACAGAGTAACAAGGAATCATCTAGTGGATGCCAGGGAGATATATGGTCCGCTATTTCTAGCATCTCTACCTGTTCTGACGAATTAGTCTTTCGTAGTCTTGCAGATAGCCCGGCTCATGAGCGGTTGCTTCAGTATGCTGCTCGCTTGCTTTACTATCATGCCAGGCAAGGGTGAGTGATAGTCTTCCATGCATAAGTGTCAAAATGTAGACTGACGCTTTATATAGGCCTTTCAGACCCGGTTTCCTACGCGAGCAGCTTGCGAAGTATATCAATCTATTCCCTCGGAACACGATCTTCCTCGACCTTTTTGCATGGAGAGAAGCACGTCTTAGCATCGACGACAGGGTGCGCTCCATCCTTGACAAGGTTGTCCTTACCAAACCACACGACTGCGTTAGCAGCCGGGTATTCGCCATTCGATATGAGGCGCACGCTGGCAATGTGCATTCGACACAAGCGGCGTTCGAGCACGCCCTCGAGAGCGAAGCGTGCAAGAACAATCCGGGCTTATGGATTTCGTACATCAGGTTCTGCCACGAAAAAAAAGAACTGAGATCAAAGACTAAGAGCGTCTTCTACCGAGCACTCCAGTGCTGTCCCTGGTCGAAGGAAGTGTTCATGGAAGCCTTCGCCACGCTAGTTAGAGATATGGACTCCTCGGAACTGAAGTCGGTCTACAATACGCTGTCGGAAAAGGGACTGCGGGTCCATGTAGAAATGGAGGAGTTTGTGGAGAAATGGCGTAGGGAGCAGAAAGAGAGATAAGGCGCGACGATGATAAATTGCTCTAGGCCTACAGCAGTGCACAAGGGGCTCATAGTCGTTAATAACTCACCTTCCGATTCCAGAAATTACTAATCGAGAATCTTTCAATACAAATCTTGCCGAATGCCTACTGCTCCTAATTTTAGATGCTTAGCATTATAAATTTTTCTTAGAACATGATGCATCGGTAAGCTAAATACCTATCCTATAATACGAAGACAAGACGCCCAAGTACGCACCTCTCGGAAAGAAAAAATTAACTAATATCAAGATCGAGTTTAAAGAATAATAAAGGAGAAAGGATAGTACTGGGAATCAATAAGTAATGTATATACAGAGGAGGTGCAAATTATTTACAATAATAACATGGACCGAATACCAAGCCGCCATGCCATACCCGAAGAGAAATAGAGAGAGAATGAAAATGGTATCGACGACCTGTCTGGAGTAGGACTCAACGAACGCGAGTATGGAGAAAAGCAATAATATCCTAAAACCAATGCAACCTTGGAAATATACCAATACCAATATGCAAATTGACCAGACCTCAAAGAGTGGAAGAGACGAGGAGGGGGTGGTCATGAAGACGAACGAGGGAATGTATGTAGGAAGAGAACGACCGATCCAAGACACCGAGTTTCCATGCAATGAACCCCCAACGCCAGGGGGTATGAAAAGGAAGCAAATGACTCCGAAGAGCCTAAGGGGGGGTTAACGAGAGAGTACGAATCCAAGCCTAAAAACTCACCCCGACCAAAAAAAAAACCTCTCCACATACGGTCGACCTCATCATATACATCACTTGATGTGCAACAGCTTCTTCAGCGCGCCGAGCCAGCTCTTCAAGGTATCCAAGAACCCGGACCCGGAAGCCGGCGTCTTGGTCTTCTTGCCCTTGTCCTTATCCCCGTTCCCAGCATCCGGCTTCTTCCCCTTCTTCTCCCCTCCCCCATCTCTCTCCTTTTTCGACCCGCCACCACTTCCCCCGTTCGCCGGCCCATTACTCCCCGACGGCCCGCCCACAGTAACAGTCAACAACTGCGGATCCGCATCGAACACAGTCCCCGCCTGGTCGGGCCCCGCGTCCCCGTCGGGCACCACGTCGTCGTAAGGGAACGCGTACCCGCGGCCGTCGAGGTTCGCCGCGTGGCACACGCGCGCGTAGTGGTTCGTCGGGCTCGCCGTATAATAACTCGCCACCTTCTCCCCGTCCGGCTGCTGGTCGTTGGTCAGCAGCGTAGACCGGTTAAACGCGGCCGCGATCCGCGCCCCGAGCGCCCCCATCTCGTCCGCCGTCGCTTGGTCCGGGTACCCCCCGAAGGGCCCCGTCGAGCACGAGAATATGTCGCCGGCGCTCGGCTTCGCGAAGGTGCCGACGTTGGCGAAGGTTAGCAGGTCGTTGTCGACGCGGCCCGTCACGTTGCCCCAGGATGCTTGCGTGTTGATGGTTAGGTCCGCGCTGGCGTACTTGGCCCACACCTGGTCGACGTACGCGTCGAAGTAGCCGTCGAACAGCGTCGCGTCCGCCACGCGCCCGCTGTTGGGGCTCAGCGCGCGCAGGTTCGCGCCGTCGGGCCCTTTTACCACGAGCTTGTCCCATCCCGCGCCGTCCGCCGCGTTCTGCTGGACCAGGCCGTCGCACACGATGTCGAGGCCGCCCTTGGGCAAGCCCTGGACCGTCTGGACGGCGCCCGACGTGTTGGTCAGCTGCAGGGCGATGGGCAGCGGCGAGACGAAGTCGACGTAGCTGATGTTGACGAACAGCTGCTGCTGGTTGTACGTGAACTCGCAGAAGCCCCACGGCAGGTTGTAGTTGGGGTCCTTCGCGTTGGTCACGCTGGGCTCGACGACGGCCGGGCCCGGGTTCAGCAGGAAGGTGAGCTGCGTGGCGCCGACGCTGAACCAGATGCGGCCGCCGGCGATCTGCGGGATGGTGACGGACGTGGTGGCGCCCGCGGCGCCGAGGGGGATCGCGATGTCGGCCGCTAACTCCGACTGCGGCTCGGAGGGCGACGCGGGCCGGTACACCGTCTTGCCGTCCGACTCCATGAACAGCGGCGCATTGTTCTGGTTCAGGTCTAGCCCGGTGACGTACGCGTAGGCCTGGGACGAGCCGGTGTTGTTCACTATGGCTATCTCGGTCGTCGGGTTCGTCATCTTGGTTGGAAATCTTGCTCCTGGAGCTTTCTAGTAGTGAGTGACTCAGGGGTGGGAAGTTTGAATAGCTGGATCGTAAGGCTTAGTATATTGCCAGTCGATGCGGCTAATGGTAATCTATGAGGACTACTAAGTGAGTGTGAACTGCGTAGATTCTTCTGGCTTTAAAGCGAAATGAGCTTTAACAAATAACCTGGTCGCCAGGGATATGAAGATCCCCAAGGCCCCAGAAGTCTGGTGGTAGAACGTGCGAGCATGTGCTTGCGATTCCTTGCTAGAGGGGGGCAACTTGTGACCTTGGAGAAGCACAGACATAGAACGAGGAGAGAAGAGGAAAACCAACCGACTTTATGATAGCAATAGCGTATACGTAAGGTGAAAACTGACGGTTCAATCAATGCTCCCTTACGACAGGGCTTGTGAGCTGAACTGAGATCATTTGATAGCGGCCGAGCTTGCTTAGTCCCGCCGGCGGATAACTCCATGATCGATGTGATGGACACGCCAACAGGCACAGGAATCGACATCCGCATAAAGAAGGGCCTTGCTTGGTAGATTATGCAGATATTTCCTCAGCTAATCTCCAAGGGGGAGACATCATGTGTCGGCGATGTGACGAGCTTCATGTGATATGTGATTCGAACTATGGGGCTTTTTGAGCCAATGTTGCATAATAGCACAGCCTCTTGAAGCCACCCATGTTCAAAGTATTCTCTGTAGCATACAGCAATATCAGAATGATTATTTATCCGAGAGTTGGTAGAGTACCAGAGTCAACAGGACGTCACCGTGGCGTGCTGAGTATTCCTGTTAGATACTAGGTACTGTAGCTACCCATTTACTTGGCTACCGGGTGACTGGCAAACCGAATCATAGCGGTGAGGCTGACACATTCAAGGGACACAAAGGAATACCGAGAGAGAATGAGAATGAAAGTGGAACATGAGGTATGACGTCTCATCCATAATAGCCTAGTGATTTGGTAGTCATCGACCCCGTCCGGCAGTAAGTTGGTAGTGGAGGCCCGCCTAGGAGCCAAGCGTCGAAGGTTGGAGAAGTGTTTCATGTCGTCGAGCCAATAAGTGACGTTGGTAGCATCGAGCCAGAGTAGCTGTCGCTGAACACGCGCATTGCGATGTCTCGGAGGTTACAGCCAAAGAAAGAAGACCGGCGGGTTGCAGACGACATGGTTCCAAGGTCCCGTCGCGTGTGGACGGTCGTCGGGCCGTGCCCGGCCGTCTATTGTTAAGCTTAAGCTTACTACCTAACGTAATAGAAACGCGGAGAGGCCGCTCTCTACCCAGGTACTACCTGTCGAGTGATACGGAGGCGTAAGGCTGCGGTTGATACACAAGTTGGATTCCGGAGTAACTCGAGACCAGTCTTATGTCGTTAAAATTTTCGAGAAAAGGAGAGATAGAAAGAAGGTGAAGAGTTTTAAGTTGAGAACTGACGGGTGAATTGAGGATAACAGGTATGTACTTGGGTGCCTATGCGAGTAGGTAACCGACGCGATATCCGTTTATAGACCATGATCATACCATTATATCGTCAATCTAGAGTTTTATCGTTAGAAGAGACTGACACATGCTATAGTTGTCAGACCACGTACGTCATCCAAATGTAGATAAAGATGTTCAAGATGAATCGGCTTAATTGAAAAAAAAGAGCCGAAGGAGTAGAGATGTGGCGTTTCTGTCTCTTATTTCTCCGCGATCCCCTCCATCTCCCGTCTCCCCCATCCTTATCCGATCGATCTCTCCGAACTGCAAGCCATCAGCCCAGCTTAAATCCTCCGGCATGTGTTAAGTAGCTGGCTGGTTAGATGGTTGGTTGGTTGGTTGGCTGGTTAGTAGGTCTGAGAGCAGGTTGTTTCCCCTCCTTAACCCAGACAAATGACCACGCGCGCTGCGTGATGGAGGGGGGTTTGAGAAAGAGAGCCCGATCAGGCAGGTGGAGAGCGGCGCCGTGCAATCTGACTGGGCAGCTCCATGGGCTTTTAATAGTTGAGCTAAGTCCCTATAGAATAAGTAAAAATTCAGTTTATTTACTTACCTACTACCTATCAGTCTGCCTACTAACAAAACCACCACCGGCTGACTTGTCGCTCAAGATGGTGTGCACAAGTTTCCTCCTGGGAGCGTCTCGTTAGGTGTGTCACGATACACCAGCCTTACTGGCCCGGCCGAAGGGGAATTACCTTGCGAGGCCGGGATTTGGAGTTGACTCGAGCTGTGTCACCTGGAATGGAAACCCAAGTTTCTGGGGTTTTGTTTGGTTCCTAGATCCAGATAATAGCTTGCTCGGGGTCATCGTCGACTTAGGTTCCTCCCGCCCCTTTTAAGTCGCACGTCCGTACGACATCACGGGATGTTCTCTCCAAGAGAGGAGGTTGAGACAACTCCTCATTTTCGAGCTGCCAGAAGATGAAAATACCTGCTTTGTAGCTGAGTTCACAACGTTACATTTTCTAGGGACCACATGAATGCATCCCCTTGCTAACTAGCAAATATTCTAAATTTATCTTCGTCTAATAGCGTCACCATTTTATATAGAGACTCTTGATTTTATTCGACTGGCGATAGCTTTTATACGTTAACATTTAAAACTCCATGCTCCTCTCGTATCCCAACGCAATCGGTATGAACATGTTTAATGTACAGGTATAATCCACAATCAGCACTTTTACGGAGCCCCCCGGGTATCTGACTTGGCCTTCGAAAGAGAAAAAGAAAAAAGGAAAAGAAGTAAAATACATGTGCACAATCCAAAAGTATGGTAGCAGTTAACTTGATGCTGATCATCATCCCTAAAAGATGCCATGCCAGCCCGATATAAACACAATCCGCCCTGCTATGAACTGTAATGACATAAAATATCTTCGCAAACCATCGTAGCCATTAATCCAGCCTATGTTCTGTTCCACACCACAATCGCCAATCGTATACGCATTTTATAACCCTACTAACCATGCGCATGTACCAAGAGCTGCAGCAAATAGGGGCAGCCACCACTGCCTCGTCCGCCCACCGCTATTTTCGTGGTATGACGTCTGGTTTATCGTCATATTTTGCATGTTGCTGAAGAAGAACGTAGCGTTGTTATCGGGGACGGCGCAGACCGCCGTTGGCGCCGAAGGGTCTTTGCACCGTATTCGGTAGTCTTGCTGCCTCGATTCCAAGGACGAGTTGAAATACGCCTTCACGTACGAGACCGTGGTCGTGGCGTCCTCTTTCGGCGGGCCCTGGGACCAACCCGTATTGCCGTTGCTCCAGTGCGACAGCTGCAGGTTGCCAGGCGTAGACGGCACTCCCGTTCCGTTCATCTCCGTAAGAAGCTCGGCATCTGCGTAGAACAGCACTCTATCAGATAGAAAATCGATTCGGTACTCGTGGAATTCCGTTGTGGGGTCGAAGGCCAAGTTGACCTTCTTGAAGCCGTCGGTTTTCGAAGCGTCGAACCCGGCATCTTTCGATTCTTTCGATTGCAAGACGAGGTTTACCGGGAAAGTGTTGTTGCTCTTGTTGAACTCCGAAGATAGGAATTCTATATCGATCTCTTGGGTATCGTTCATGTACTGATTGCGATATAATTAGCAAGTGTTCTGTTAGCCAAGGAACTACATAGCCCCGAGTAACTTGACTGTGTAGACCATCACTCACCCAGAAGAAAGCACTACATGTTCCTGGAATATCAGTGACCTTGATACCGGCCCTGAACGTGCCGTGGTAGTATTGAAGAACCGTCGTCGATATATCAGCGCTAGTGACCATGCCGTTGTCTATCTCACTTTTTACTACCAGGTTCAGACCAGCATCGCCTCCCTTGGACCCCGACCCTTCGAATGTTTGGGCGTCGGCAATGGTGTTTGATACCACATTCTGTAGGGAGAAGGATTCGCCGTAGGGGCCGCGCGCAACGTCGCTAGACATGTCAAACTCTTGCGGCGCCCATCCGTATTTGCCATACTCTGGTGGCCCGTCCGTGAGGTCGAGGTGTACGAAGTCGCTTTCTAATAGATCCGTGAACACGTACTTCGTGTCGCCGGGACTCGTCGTTATCGAGTATCCGCACTCGCAATCTGCTAATACGAAACCGAGCAAGATGGAAAACGAAGTTAAGGAGCGAAGAGAAGTCATCGTGCCGTAGAGCATCGTAGGATATAACGAAGGACTGAAGGAAAAAAAAAAATATCGCACCGCGAATAGCTCCCAGTCGGATATGGCACCGGCACGGTACGGCCGAAGCGAGAGAGATCTATATCGTATTCAGAGTCTTGAGCGAAAGTGTGGTGTGACGAAAGAGCGTATTCGACGAGCTGAGACTAGTAGCTGACTTCATGTGAGACAATTACACAATTACACCAAGCAAACGAGTGACTGTAAATCCCATCACCAAAGGAGAAGAGAAGACGTCCTTTGGAGTTGCTAGGATGGCCCATCAGCCACGGGAAGGACCTCGGTAAGAATTCAAGGAGAGAAGCCGAAGCCTTTGAAGCAAGCAATTTGATATTTGATAGTCGAAAGGTACTAGCACCCGAGCACTTGGAAGTAAGGGATATAAGTACCTACCTACCTAGGTAGCCACCTCCCTAATATGTGCCTGCATCTCCAGGGCTCATGGGTTGAAACGTTAGCCGGCGAGAAATCATAGGGGAAAGAACCGACGAGGCTTCGGTTACCTGCAGGACGGAGATCGCAGATAGGCAGGGTGCATGATGCTATCTATAGAGGGAACTGTTGGAAGTTGGATGGTGTCCCTCGTGATCTCTCCCTCTTTTTTTTGGCTTTTTCTTTTTCCTCTTTCCTTTTCTCCTTGTCATCTCTTCCGTTACCTCCACAAGCCTTGGAAGTGGGCGTAGGCCGAGGATGTTGGCCTATATTGATTGTCATTTTTGGATCGACTCTTCGCACGGCAATTGAAGTGGAGAGAAGTGATATATTGAACTCTGACGCATATGTGTACTATCTATAACTCGAAGAGAATCACTTCCCCTCGAACTGCAAGCAATTAATCAATCTGTCGCGCCATGCTTTCTGATTTGCGATTTGCATTTTGCTAGGCACCAGTTTCCATCCTGAGATACTCGGTGCCCAGCTCTATTACACGGGAAGACACGAACAGGAGAAACTTGAATCAAGGAAAACGAGGGAAGGAAAGCAACGAATAAACGACAAAAAACTGTGGTTAAAGGAGTGCAAGGGAAGGCAGCTGGAAAACGACGAGACCAATATGTAGAACAAGGTATCTGACAGCGAAAACAAGAGAACTCGAGAGAAGAAAACAACGAAGAAAAAAAAGCAGCGATAGCGGCATTAAAAGAAGAATAGGAGTGCCGTAGCTATTAGAACAGAGGGGAAAGGAAGTCTGACAAATGGACCAGCCAGCCAACTGCATCACACATTATATCGCGCGTCGTGCGCTGGTATTCCCCCCTTTTCCACACCAGGTCATCGAGAAAGCCTACCATTCCCAGGCCCTCAACGACCAGTGCACGTCAGATGCAGATGTCGGATGCAACCACTTATGAAATATAACAAATTCCTAAAACAAAACCGTCCTCACGCCTGTCCATTCCGAAAGCGACGATAAAACACAAACGTGGGAGCTATACGCCACAGACTCTCCACCACCGGACCCCCCTGTACTAGTAGAGAAAATAAAAACATTAAAGAAATCGTGAGACTCGTAATAATTATTTAGTACACACTCTCCTCGTCGGCCCCCTGAGAGATCATGGAGGGCGTCGAGACGTTAGAAGATGCCTCAACATCGTCTACGTAGCCAATCAAGGCTTGAGAGTGAAGCCTGAAGGCTTCGCCCATAAGTCTGGTGATGCTGTGGAGTCAAAGTTAGCCATACATGTCCAGAACAAATACTGGGTGGTTCATCGACTTACCCCCAGACGACTACTTCGTCGAGCATAGAACCCCATAGGTGAGCCACGGTGGCACTCAGTTGCTGCGAGTTCATAGCACCCTCTGCATCCTTCTCGAAGAGCATCCGCACCTTGAGATACATGGCCATCTCCTCCTCCGAAGCAGCTTCTTCGTCATGTTCCAGACGATACAGCCAAAGAGTGAGAGTGATCATGAGATCCATGCCGCACAAAGGGTGTTCTATGCTCCAGTTGGTCGGAGAGGTGCGAGCAACCCAGCGAACACCCTGGCGGACAGCAGTTTCGATGCAATTGTAGCACTCCTCGATCACCTTAATCATCTCGCTAGAGCGCTTAACTCTGTCGCGTGCTGTCGACATGGCAGCAGCCACCTCGTAGTGATCGTGATAGCGGAGAGCTTCCTGGACCGTCTTCAAGTCCACTTCCAGACGAGCGCGCGCGTTGCGGAACATCGCCTTGGCGTTGAAGATGAGAGGATGGCCCTTGTGAGGCGCACTAAGCGGGACCGTGTCAGCTTCCGGCTCACAAAGATCTAGGGATTTCTCCCACGTCTCCAAGGCAAGTCGAAGCTTATACTCGGTCACCACGTCCTGAAGGGCCTCAGGACTGCGCTTATGATACCATACTTCGAGGAACAATGCGTTGATCATAACACGGGTAGCGAAAGCGCTATACTTCAATGTCTCACCCTGGAAGAGATTGTCGTGGGCAACCATGAATGTTATCGCAGGAGATGCCTTCAACTGCTCATGCCAGGCAGCTTCGTCTGTGACCTTGGAATTCCAGAGCGCCTCTTGGGAAGGGAGCTGAAGGTCCTCGAACTCGTTGAAGCTGATTGCCGGTGTGTGGTTGTAGGTCATTGTAAGCAACCCGAAGAAGATGTAGACGGCATAGTAAGTACGGCGGCAGCCTTCGTCCTCGATCCATTCTTCTCGTGTGGGTTGCTTACCCTCGCGGCTGTCCTGTCGAAGCTTCAACTCATAACGATTACCAGCTACCATGTTGGCGAGCAGGCTCTTAATGGAACAAGCCCATTCCAGGCCCTTCGGATCCCCACTCCAACTGGCGAAGATCATATTGAGAAGCGAACCTTGCATGGTCCACAAAGGACACTTGCGAGAGCTGAAGTTCTCCTTGTTCTGCAGGAACTGGTTTACCAGAACCTTGGATCCGATATGGAGAAGGTATGCCTGGTCCTGATCGAAGGCATAGAGAGCGCCGATTGACAGCACGGCAAGCAACAGGGCTGGGGACACCTCCGTGGCATTGAACGACGACGGATGCAGGAACGGCAGGTGATGGTGAAACAGGCCGAAGTAGGTTGCAAGATACCGGTTCAACGAAGACAGGTTAGGGACTCGGAAACCCTCCGGAATTGCGCGCTCGCTGTCCTGGGCTCGAATGTGGTCTAGAATCAGGTTGCGTTCCTCGTCACTGTGGACTTGAGGAGCTTTGAAGCCCGCCGAAACCTTGGACGGATCAGCGGTCGTACTCATGGAACTCGATGCTCGTGGCATCTCAAAGGCCGCTGGGCCTGTGCTCGAAGGGGGGAGCGAATGTGTCGCTGCGACGGACTGTGACGCGGGCATGGGACTGCTGTAGCTGGGACCAGCGGACAACAACGATAGGCTAGGATGAGCCTGGGTGCTACTCACATTAGCAAAGGGCTGCTGCTGCGACTCGAATGAACCCGAGACATTTGACGAGACGGGATGCGATTTTACGTCGACCGAGGACTGGGGGACGAACGCATCCCACGGCGCGCTTTGAGGCAGAGGCGCTGCACTAGGAGGATATGTGACGTGAGGATCCATCATCGGAGCTGCATTAGGCTGGTACGCCATCGAAGGGCCGGACTCATACAGGCCACCATTGTCGCGTAGCTGAGCTGTCGCTTTATGATGCAGGTCGGCAACCAACATGGCAGCATGTTCGACATCGAAGACTCCCTCACCACTAGCCTCAATCTGCTCGCTGAGGGCCGAAGGGTCGATATTGGCGATCGAAGACTTAGAGGGAACAGATCGAGCCTTGGAAACGCCGGCGTTTGTGCCGGCACGGCGCTTTCCGTCGCTGTGAAGAGGAACACCTCCATCCTTGGCGTGAACGGTTCGATCGTGACGGAGAAGAAGGTCGCGACGCACGAATGTACTTCTACACTTCATGCATTTGAAAGGGCGCTCCTTGGTATCTATTCATGGTCAGGTTAGCTTTAGAGAACTCGGGATATATCAGACTGAACCAAATCAATTCGAGGCGTTGAGGGGTAATGATTTGCGACGGGGTATTAGGGATGGCACACAGAGGAGGGGTTCGAGGTGGGATGCATATGGTGGGTGGTGAAAGAGGTGTTGGAGAGGGGAAGAATAAAAAGAGAATTCGCGCTACGTACGCGACCGTTCATGTCTGCTGCGATGCTCGCTTCTGCTAAATGCTCTGTTACAGAACTGGCATTTGTACTTCCGTTCTGGTTGCGCGACCGAGGCTTTTCGGGGGACCGGAGTGGACGCGGCGGTGGTGGGCAGGACGGCCACGCTTGCGCCAGGCATCTTGAATTATGGTTGTCGCGTTGGTAGGCGATGGTAATTGGGAAAAAAGGAATTCCGAATCAATGGGGGGGCTTCGCCCTTGACAACGACTGCGGTCGACACTCCGAAACTGAGCAGTTCTTGACCCTTCACAGGCCGATAGTTGAGATCGCCTGGCTCCTCGCTCGCACGCGCGCTCCCGTGGGCTTTAAAGTGTGTCTTCTTGACTGGACTGTTGATAGTTGGTCATTTGTATCGGTATGAGGATCATGGAATGAGCTTTGTTCTGAAGGGATACGGCCTAAGCCGGGAAAGGGGATCTCGAAGCACGAAAGTGTCCGAGATATTTTGCAGTCGTCTTAAAAGTCGACGACGCAAGTGAGCTGGCAAATTCGAGATGCGCGGGTGGCAATCGTCGAATATCGAAGAGGGGTCGAGGGGTTGATGAATGTTGATGGGAAGGAAAATATGAAGTTGGGAATTGTAGAAAAAGGAGCGGGGGGAAGGGATGAGGAGGTAGGGTGCGGTAGGCGTAAGGTGCGAGGTGCGAGGAGGGACAACGGGGACAATCGACCGGGTCGAAATGAGGGAGGGAAAATTAGGATTGCGCTGTGCGGGAAGTACTTCTCTCTGTGCTATGCTGTGTTGTGCTGTGCAGCGCAACAAAAAAAAAAAAGTGGCTAGAGCAGGGAGGAGGAGGGGGGGGAGGGGTGGGGAGGGGAACCACCTTCAGTTGGTTTAGAATTGGAATGGGAAATCTTGGGAAGCCCAGAAGGGAGAGGGAGGACCCAGAGAAATCAGAGACCCGATCGAGCGAAACAAAAGAAACTGGCAGTCAAGTACCTAAAGTACGTACCTAAGACCACGTACCGACACGCTGTGAAATAGGCGACTGGGTACGAGAGACTGGAGAGATGAGAGAGTGGGAGAAAAGAGATAGCTAAATCCGCTAAACGAAGCGGGGCTTTGCACGAGCACCGACGAAGACGAAGACGACGACGCGAAAAGAACCAGTCGGATTGGTAAAGGAGAACGTGGGCTCTGGTGGGCTGGTGGGCTGGCGGGCTGGTAGGTGAGGCGGGTGTGGCTTTTTTTGGACGAACGTGGTAAGTTCTGAGTTATGCCGGGTTGGCAAAGTGGGTGGGAATTGAGAAGTAAGGTCGGGTATGGCGAAGCTATGGCGACTATGGCCCGATCAAGTCAAAGCAAAGTGGACGCGGTCCGGCTGCACGGGTTACCAGGAGGCGCGTGCTCTGCCGCTGTAATTAGCAGTGTTATGCAGGGCCCGTTAGGTACCTTTCTAGGGGTGCATGTACCTTAGGTGGTAGATTGCAGAAGCTTTTTACAGGGCAAACAGGGGTAACGGGGGGCAACCAGGCCTGCCAGGCACCCGGGGATGCGACGTTTAGTGGGGCAAACAGCTTCAAAGCACCTAACTTTTAGGATATCCTCGCTTCAACTCATAAAAAGACTGAATTTTTCGCACATATTTGTTGATGCGGTGTGCAAACCGAAGCCCAGCAAGGTTAACCGTATTCACACCGCCAATACACACGTACTAGCTTTGCATTGAGTGGTTCTTATATACATTAGGACACCTAATACCTTGTATCAACCCTTACCGCCGCCGATGACATAACTGATTGCGAGCTCAAGCTGTGTGCTTCTCCTTTTTTTTGTGGTCATCAGGAGGGGTTACTTGAAAGAAACGGGGAGCTTCAAAGATTTGGTAGTACAAAAGAAATTCAGGTAGTGGGATGTTTTTGGCGGGGGTCAAGCTGGTCAAGTCAGCTCCAAAATCCAACTCAATTCGAATAGTTCTCCAGCCACAAAAAGGGGGGGGCGGGGAATAAAAAAAGGACGTCGAAGAATGAAAGAACAGCGATGGAAATTCGACCAATGCAACGCCGAGGGGTCCGTCAGCAGGGAATCCGAACACGTCTCCATCCACATTTCCACATTGACTCTTGGCGTGCCACGTTCAGGCCTGGTGTGACCCGTCGAGCCCCGTGACCTCGTCTCTTGCATCTTTGCCCGTCCGTGTCGTGTTCGAGAGAGCAAAATTAGCAAAATTAGCTACCTATTACATACATACATAATAATACTCCGTAACTGAGAATAATAAAAACTCCCGGTCCATTCGGTAAAAGCAGCAATAACAAGATGCCTATTTCAGACTAGCGAGACAGATTATAAGATGCCAATACGTCTTTGGCTATGCCACGGATATTTATTATCCATTAGTACGAGAAGAAGGAAAAAAATGTCTTGCTTCTTATTGCTAAAAGATCCTTCTCATCTTCCATCACGAAGTATCTAATCTAGTATTCTGCGCTAAATCAATGCAATCTTAGTCATTGATTCCCCTCCACCACCATAGATCTGAAGACTTAACCTCTGTATCCAAGTTATGAGAGGTGGAATGGAATGGAAGATATATTATACTTCAGTCTATAACTACATACATAATGTATTCTCTTCATATGGCTGCCCTGTGTCTTTCCCACTTTCTATAAAAAAGGATATATCTTGGTACGAAGGGGGTAGTCATGTCATCGCCATCGGCCATCATACTCTTGGTAATGCTACCTATACTTGGCCCGAACTTACAAGCCATGCTTTGTAATCGGCGTTCTTGCTCTGTCTTACAGTCTTGAGGTTTCATAGTGATGTGGAAGTGGTGGTGTTTTGGGTAGGATCCTCTAATGTGACTTGCATACTAATATGGACAGAGAAACGCCACAGCACCCTCAACTGCCAATGCTGACAGTTTGTATTCTCAGTCAGCCAAGATCCATCATTTCAGATGCGACGAGAAGGCGTGCTGTCACGTATATAGTATCCAATGTGAGAAGAGGGATGTGTAGCAATTTACTGGAGGGGAGCGGCTATGGGATGTGTGGGATGGGGAGATGGGGAGCATGCAGCGAATCCCGGTCCGAAAATAGCGTAGAGGCTACGGTAGCTGACTGGACGGCGGTTCGTGAACTAAACTGCAAGCTGACCACCCGCCTCACTTGCATCATGCAAGAGACTGGAGAAGTGAGGCTAGTGCTTCCGAAAAAAGGACATGCCAACCCCAAACGTTGGTACGCAATGAACGTATACTACTACATACATGTATGTATGTATGTACGGCTTCATCGCAAGAAGTAAGAGGCAAGAGGCAAAACGTGGACCGGAGTTGCTGATACATTAGGTATATATCTCGGGATCTGTTTATCAATAGCGCAGGCGGTCTTGCTAATGATGGTTTCGATGGACTGAGGCTTTTGCGATCCAAGATGCCTTTGGGTATGAGGTACGTAGAGGTATATGTAGCCCCCGAGCATGTGAAGTCCAAGGTGTCCCCCAATTATTCAATTATTGTCTGCCGACTGCGAGATGTCACCACCTCCTCACCGTTCAAATGTTCTCACTTGAGGGGTGAGGGGCTGTTAGCTACTATGGTAAGGCTAAGGGCGGGGCAGATAATTGACTTCTTTGATGAGGGGCTGGCGCTCACTTGGTGAACACCCTGACACCTGTGGGCAGGCGATCTACAGCTCATTACGTGAGCTAAGTTTCTTTTTCTTCTATTTTAATAGCATTGTTTTTGCCCCTCGCGAACCTTGATCTGCATTTTTTACTCGGTATATATCTGATATCCTGCGATATTTCTAACACTAAAACGGGAATTCCCGGCATGTTATATCCATCGAATAATCAAGTTGTAGGATGAGAACTCGGAAAAATTCCAAAGTATTTCTCTCCTTTTATGTTGGCCCGGCACCCAAACCTTTACGATCACTTACTCTGTATGAAATCGGATGTCCGTCCCACAGCCCCACGGCGCTGGTACAAGACATAAGTTCCCCGACGATGCGCTGGATACTCTTGACATCACGGGACTAATAATACACATATAGTTAGGACCCGGACTCCTCAGGTCCTACCTAAGTGGAGGGCCCTTCTAGCTCTTAAACCTTTTAATACCCTCTTGATGGGCTGATGGATTTCTGTCTCTGAGCGAAAGCTGAAATACCCGCCCCGTCTTCGACCGCGTGGCAAGACATTAGAGGTCTATTCATCAAATTGACCTTCAACTACCTAATATGAATGTAAGGAGTGGCCTCGTCGTTTGAACAAATGTCGAATCCACGAATGAATATGCATGGCCCTTCGACACCGCCTATTCTATGAGACCTTAAGAGCATGAATGCTACCTACCACTAGGGCACCCCGTGCCTTCGAACCCTCGAGTCTTGAGAAACAAGTAAAACGTCAGCGCAAGGGAGATACCATACGAACGACAAGTCATAAATCATCGAGTCGGTGTCCTTATAATATCTTTCAAATATTGGACAGTCTGCATAAAACACAGACGAGACGGGGCTGACGGATAACACGCTAGGAACTATGAGTGGATATATATGTAGGTAACATGTCCACTTCGCTAGTTGAGTAGAGTTGCGAGGTGTCCTAGTCGTCTAATAGTCCCGCCGGTTCACCGGTTATATGGTATTGTACCTCTCCGTTCGAGTCTGGAGTACAGGAGATCTTCCGTGGCCCTTAAGTAGCTCCCGCTCTTAGTTGTGAGAGTGCTTGACGTCGTCAGCAGACGACACCAGACAACGATTCGTTCTCTGCCTGCCAAACACGATGATATGATGGATTAAGGCATAAAGAGTAACGTTGGTCGGATGATATGCATTTAGTCCATGCGTAGGCCAGCGTGTTAATAGAGCTCGCTGGCCCCCTTAGCCCCTGGGCTCTCGATTCTCGTAGTTGATGCAAGAATTGAAACCTTGGAAGACGAGGTTCTGGGGTTCGCGGGACTCTTCCGGATGAAGCTCCACGTGTGCTAACCTAGATCGTCAAGCCGAAGTAGGTCTAGCGGAGGTAATATCCGCCTACGGGGTTGTCAATAAGAAGCACCAACGTCTTTCTAAGGTCCACTTGACGCGACTCTAGGCAGCAGATTCCATCGTAATGATGCTTTTCTGGGCAAGTCAGCAAGCGTATTCAGGAGAAACCGCGTTTAGTGAATATGAGACAGAAACGATCCGCCCTGCTTTGGATGGCCACCAAGCAGGGTTGTGGGAAAATCTCGTGAGATTGGCGTCCCAATGACCTGGGAAGACCATTGGCATTGACGCGCATTTTGGCGCACAAAGCCGAGAAGACGGCAGTCTCGTCCAATCCATAGAACCTATCCCCTGAAGATCATTATTCTCAAGATACACAGTAACCTTGTAGTATTGTACTGCACTCATTACCTTGCCCTGTACCACACGCTGACAGAACCGATTGGATCATGCCGCATTTCTAAACTTCACTTTGTGCGATCAGTAGTACATGTTATTGTTATTTGGTCTCGACGTTGCGTAACCGAGCAGTTGACTAGAAACGGCCCGCCTGGCACCGCAACCGAGGCCATCGTTGCTTAGATGTCGCGGGCACGGGACAATCCACGTGGCGAGCCCGTCGTTTGTGTCTTTGACGAGTTTCATTCGGCCGCAAATGGGCCGGACGCGATGATCGAGCGAACAAAGGAATCTATTCGAACAAACCAAGTCGCAAGGGGCGCCTGTCTTCCCATGACGGGACTCATTTTCTAAGCTGGACGGCTGTACTGTCTACGCTGGTCGTCAGAGGCCAAGAAAGTGGTGGCTGCCAAGTTTAACGATAACTTGAGCTTCTCGAGCCATATTCTCCATGAGGCTATTTCTAATTGTGTTTCGAGTCTTGCACGAATGAGTTTAGCCTGGACATCTTTGGGTTTACAAGGCCAGTCGCAGTCAATATTTATCGCGCTATATTTGAATGCGGCTCGTCTCGATATATCACTCGCATCGATTGCGCGCGTTGGAAGGGTAGTCCCGCAGCTCCCGTCGTCTCAGCCCGAGCCATTCCCGTGTTACACGGCTTTGCATTTTGTATCTACACGGTCGAAATGCGAGTGGCCGATGTATACAAGTACGTACGAGTACAACCGATGCAGTGCGCTGTTGAACCGCATAGGATATCGCCCCCCCCCTCCCTCCCTCTCTCCCCTCCATCAGGGCGTAGGATCGCGAGGTAATCCCACGTGGGACTGCGGGAAGCCAATTGGGGGCAGAAAAAAGGCTGGGTTTATCATCAGAACTCGCATTCCCGATCTTGTCCGGCTGTCGATGGTCGCAGGATCGAGCAGATGACGGACTTAAACTATTTCTGTCGACATATCAGAGAGACGGAAAAAGTTGGAGGATTCTTGGGATGTCCGACAATTCCTACCATACCTACCACCTACCTACTCAGCTTGCCCAGTCAATGGTGTGGGGGGTTGCTTGACACAGCATCACTCAGGAGACACTGGACTTACGAACCTACCTAAGTAGTGACTCGTCAAGTTCATATTGTGTTTGGGTATTCAACTCACCGTGTCACTAATGTAGAGCTACGCTACTATCTAGGATGGCTCATTAGGCATTGGATATAAGATACTGTGGCGCGTTCGGACTTTTCCGTGGAGGTAAGTAGCCTACCAAGGCATATTAATATCTAGCAAGGCTGAAATGACATGATGGAGACAATGCCTGGAGAGTTAAATAGTGATATGTCTGCTATATATAAAGGCCCCACGGAGAAAGGAGACTTATTGTTGTAATAATGCAACGTTGATGATATTTACAGCGTCAGTTCGTTCGTCTTCTCTTCTCGAGGCTCCCACCCCTTCTCCCCACGTAGGATGAAAAGGTTGCTGGATTACTGTATTTTCAACTCCTTACATAGTAGTATCACAAATTTGCACCACGCACCATACTGATCGGTTTAATGTATTATCTTTGCCGATATCGTGCTGGCCGGTAGGATTAGCCCTGGTCCTGTCTGGACTCTGGGCGCACCAGGGGCAAGAAGGAGCTACATGGGGGCCATGCTGTCTGGGACTCCAGAAGGTCGGGTTCACCACGAGCACCGGTGGTGTTGGGATGTAATTTAATACCTAGGTAATCTAACGGACGGATTGATCGAACGATGTTTTATTATTATCTCTAGGCCGTATGGGATAGCGTGATGCAGAGATATGTCCAACGGTTCGTGACATTGAAACATTCATTTGAAGACGGAAAACTACGTCTTCAGCCTGCAGCAGGGCGTGATAACTCGGTTGCTCGTTGGAGGACGTCTGTGGGCAAAAAGCTTCTTGGCCTTCCATGCGTCTTCGAAATACCCCGACAGCTTCTCTCAAGCATCTAGGGTACCTGGATCTTCTTCGGCGGACAAAGGAAGCTCCATAGACCGTTGCAAGCGAACATAACTCCACGTGTATCTGACACGAGAAGAGGAACGTGTATCGATACCGTCTCCATATTGTACACTACATCACCAATATTCATTACTTCACCGAGCCTCATCATTGCTTGCCTGCCGCGAATACTGCACTGTGTACAGCACCGTCGGGTCGCCAAGCGGCACGAGCACGAGGTCACTGCAGCTTGCATGCATATATCCTTCTACGTCCATAGACAAGACATGTACCGATGCCCCTCCTTTATAAGCTTATCAAGAGTGATGGGATGGCTGGATGGGAATCTGGCTTCAAGGTCGAGTTCTAACGGTATCACCTATCATTTTGGCAACTTCTTTCTGAGATAGCCGACGTGATAATTAGACACTGATCTTGGCTACCAGTTTCCGTGCCGGAAGTTATGCTATCGCGGCTGATAATGGGATTGGTCTTACCGGGAAACACGGCGAACCGGGCCTGATATCAAACACTACCAAGGGGTATGTATATCGAATATCGAAGGCTGCCGATATTCGAGGGCGACAATCTCTATCCTCATTCGCAACGTAAAGTAGAGCTATCAACTATCATATCGTATGTCGTTTCTAATCCAGCTTGAAGATCATACCGTACTTTAAAACGTGATACATAGTAGATACCTATGGAAAACCCCAGACCATGTATATGTACATGTACAATACTGAATAGTGCAAGTACAATGTCTTAGGTACGGTGAGCTTATGCCTACTACAGTGTCAATATCACGATAGACTGTCATCTGCCCATTCTATCAGACCCTTGCTTGACTCTCAGTCAATTGCTCTACTATTCAAATTCGGCCATTTTGTCCTTCTGTCCTTTCGAGCTCCGACAAATTGTCGGCCTCTCTCGAATGAGCGGTCGGTCTAGGTTACAATGCACAAAGGCCCTCTTATCACAGCAATGTTTTACTGCTATATCCGTTGATTTCATGATATGTCTTGCCTTGACTTTGCGCAAAAGGGAGTAAACTAGACAGACTTGACAGACAGACAGACAGACTAGAGTGGGATATCTAATCGATACGAAATTAATCGATAATCCTCCTTTGTTCGTATGCTCCTTCTCTTCCCAGAAGGTGTTGAAACCGAACACATGCTAGTACCTAGGTAGATTTACCTCGAATTTTTTGTGTGCATACGGCAAAGCACGCCAGCGGGGTGTCCTAATCATCATCAAGTGCTGTACCACATTTGGAACTACAGTACAATAGTATGCACTCAAGCTGCAGGACCCGGGCATGATACTCGATACAACCAGCCGGTACTTCTTTCATACAGGATTAGTATTGCTACAGCCTATTTAGTACAGCTTCGAGACTTTCAAAGTTTTCACAGCTTACATCGCTATAATCACAACTCCAATCATATTATCATGCTTTCACATGTTGATTTGCACAATCGAGGTTAGTAAATATATACATGTAAGTATATAAAAGGGGCTTCAAGTACGAAGCAGTCGGAAAGAATTAAAAATAAAAATAAAAAAGGGGACCTTTTTCGAAAGAGGGGTATCTTGCTACAATCACTAAGTCACTAAGGAGCCTAAGACCAGCCACTATTGCCAAATAGAGAATAGCCAATACAAGCTGACCTACCATTAATGGTTACCCAAAGCATTATGCCACCAGATGCAACATTTGAACGATTGCATTGTACACACGTATGTACATATACGGGACACTACTTGCAGCTTGTACTCATTTGTACATATGTACGAATACCTCTTGCCAGACACCAGAAAATTGATACGGTGGGAAACGAGCAAACCCCCCGACCCCCGACCCCCGACTCAGATCTCTAACCTACGACCTATCGACCTATCAACCTATCACCCTATCGACCCACGACCCACGACCCACGACACTAACGACGAGGTCTACGGTGCTGTTGTGATCGGCTGGGCCAAAAACCACACCCCCTCGCCGATTAACTACACTTCACCACCCTCACGCCTCGCGCAGCTCTGAATCCCATAGGCTGTAACCCAACGTCCATCAGAACCAGACGTTTGTTACGCACACTGCCTAGACAGGTCTGTCTCTTTCAGCCCTCAGCCCTCAGCCCAGAGGGACGGGGAAAGAAAAACCAGGAGCTAGCCCTGAGTTGACCGACTAGCCTTTTTCTCGTCAGCGAATTGAACTCCTTACCTCACCTCTTTTACCCGCCCAACGAGAAGGCTCGTCAACCATTCACATCATCTCCAGCCTCAGTCCACAACGGCGACAAGACACTTAGCGCTCCTAGGTAGTGAAAGGAGACTACGTCTTAATTACTCCCGTGTCCAAATCCGAGTTTGAGTCCGAGTCTGAGTCTACAGGGGAGAGGCTGAATATCCTACCTTCCATTCATTCATTTCGAATTCGTTTCTAAACCCACCATTTTCCGACACGCCGACACGCGATTCTCTTTTCCTCATTAATGATTCCGAATCACGACGGCACCGACCACGGCAGCGATACCCACTGACGCGTATAATTGCGTTCTCGCCCTTGTGTCCCCTTTATCGTGAACCCGTATTTTGTGCCCTATCGACTTGGCTTCGTATTCCCACCCCTTTTCGCCGTGCGTGCTGGCTCGGACATGATTTAGCATCATTCTTTCGAATTCCCTCTAACTACGCTTGGCGCATCCGACATCACGATGCTCATGACACAGAAACCAATCTCGGCAATAGTGACAAATCAAAAAGACAGCGCATACAATTCACGCAATAGATCTCGATCGAATACCCTCGACAAGAACCCCGATTCTGCTATCGAGCTTAGAAACCCGGCGTCGTTGGCTCGCTCCAGCGGTGACCGCGATTATCATACCTACACCTACACCATGAACGGCATACTAGGTACCGCGCCTCCTGGCACGCTTTATGTACGAGCACTGTACGACTACGAAGCCGATGATCGAACGAGTCTAAGTTTCCACGAAGGCGATGTGATTCAGGTTATTACTCAGTTAGAAAGTGGTTGGTGGGACGGCGTGATTAATGGGGTTCGTGGCTGGTTTCCAAGTAACTATTGTCAGATCATCACGAACCCTGATGAGATCCCCGAGCAGATGCAAAATGGCGATGGTGACACGGGAGATGACGAACTAGAGGATCAGGCGGCATACGACGACGATTTCGAAGATGTGAATGAGTCAGACCAGGATGATTTAAGCGGATTGCCGCTTGAAGGCACCAGGACCTCCAGAAAATCTGGTGCTGATTTCTGGATACCACAGGCCACACCGGACGGTAGGTTATTTTACTATAATACCATGACTGGGGAGAGCAGCATGGAACTTCCACTGGAATCGCCAACTTCCTTTAACGAAAATGGTCCACTAGATCCCATGTCGGTAAAAATGCCCGACAAAAAAACGAGGGTGCCTGCGGAGGTATTTGCAAGAGGCATGATGCAAGATGAAGAGGAGGACTCGGAGGCCACCTCCGCTTCGGAACTCGATAACGAATATATGAAGAGCTCTGTGAGCTCCTTGGTATGTTCAGCTATCTAACCCCTAGGCTTCTACCTACTCACAGTTCTGCGCAGGCTTCGCGACGTCGCTACGGTGGTAACAGTGTCGGAATCTCTCCGTCTCCGTCTATGGACTCCATCAATGGAGGTTCACAGGGAATCCGATCGCGAGCCGAAACTTTTATTAACACCAATATTCCATTGTCAGCGGGTCCCGGCCATCCTACACTAGCATCCGCCACGTCCTTCACAGGTGTTGGGTTTAACCTCCCCCAAGCAGCCACGATACCTCGCTCCTTTTTCGACGACGGTACTATGCAGCCGTTGTCATGGAATCTCCTTATCGCTAACATGAAACGCGCGATCGACCGTTATCGAGATGCGATCACGAGCAACAACCGGTCGGAATATGTCGCTCGCGCAGAAGATATATCTGATCACCTGCGGTTGCTTCTAGCAGCTGGTTCGGGCACCACTGACAATCACTCTGGCCAGCCTTCTATCATATCTACAAACAAGGCGCTTTATCCCCACTTCCGAGATATGATGTCCAAGTTTTCAAAGCTGGTCATTTCGTCGCATATAGCTGCTGCTGATTGGCCAAATGCCGAGTCTGTGCAGAAATGCATGCAGGAAGCCGATGGTGTGCTTGGAGGCGTATTCAGCTTCGTTGAGGTCGCAAGACAACAAAGGGGCGAGGAGATTCCGCGTCTCTTCCCCGGCTTTGTCATTGGTAGCACGGCCGGAGGAAGCTGGCAAAACAACAACCTCGGCCCTCGTGACCCTATTACTTCAAATTTCTTCGAGGACGATGATGGTTCCTCTGAGCCTACTGCGATTCTAGACGGAAAACTTCTCGAGAGGCTTGACGAGTATAAGAGGATGCTAGTCTCTAGTATTAGAGAGCTGGAAAAGAACCTTGGTACTTCTGAAAAGGTTATATCTCCGTACAGGCATGAGCTCATCGGTAACAACGTCTGCATTGCAGGCGGAAAGGTTTTGGAGATGTTCAAACCTTGGATCGCAATGATCGAATCCGTTGATCTTTCGTCACTAGGGAACACCTTTCAGACACCTCAGCTTGCTGACTTTAGCACGAACAAGCAAAGCCTTTACGACAACATTTCCGACCTCATATTAGGATGCCAGGCTGTAGCTGGCCCTCTCGGGGATGAATGGTCTGAGGTCCGCGGAGAGTCATTAGAAGGAAGACTCGAATATGTCAGGCAATGCGCGAGAGCCTTGGAACAGAACTCTTCTCACATTGGCTTTTCTCTCCAGCTTCTATCTGAACAGGTATCCGAGCAGGCACAAAGTAACCTGCACCAGCAGTTTGAGGCTCGTAGGCGAGAAGATAGCCTATCGAGAGAACCAAGAAGAGAAACAATGCCTACTTTTCCTTCGATACACGCACGCACAGCCTCTAATAATCTGCTCGATGTTAGGCCTCCTCTTGTAGGAACTGCATCGTATACCGAAGGAGAAACTGCGGGCAATATACACCGAACGGCAGGGGACCTATCGAAAGTTGCCCGGATCCTGGGAGAGGGCTCGATTTCTCAGGTCCAACAAGTCGAAGAGACCCCTATGTTCTTACGACTTGACCTTGAGACTGACCTATCTTGGGATTTGAAGTCAACACCTCCAACAGTCAAGGGTGGCTCGCTATTAGCATTGGTCGAGCAGCTTACAAGGCACGACAAGTCAGATTTTAGCTTCAACCAAACCTTCCTTCTAACGTATCGATCTTTCACCTCGGCACGGGAATTATTCGAGCTTCTAGTCAAGCGGTTCAATATTCAACCGCCGGAGGGGTTGAGCAATGCTGATTATGATGTTTGGAGAGATCGAAAGCAGAAGCTGATTCGGTTCCGAGTGGTCAACATCATCAAGAACTGGTTTGAGAATTTCTGGATGGAGGAGCCAAACGAAGAGACTAGGCAATTAATTCGGGACGTCTACGCATTTGCAAGGGACACGGTTAAATCTACAGAAACGCCAGGTGGTAATAATCTCATGACGGTCCTCGACCAGCGACTCAGCGGCAAGGAGATTTCATCGAAGCGTATGATTCAGACATTTACTAACAACGTCCCGCCACCAATTATGCCGAAGAACATGAAGAAACTCAAGTTCCTCGATATCGATGTCACGGAATTTGCCCGCCAGTTGACAATCATCGAGTCGAAGCTATATGGCAAGATCAAACCAACAGAGTGCCTCAACAAAACATGGCAGAAGAAGGTTGGCGATAGCGAGCCCGAACCGGCGCCAAACGTAAAGGCGCTGATCCTTCATTCCAATCAAATGACGAACTGGGTCGCCGAGATGATTCTGGCTCAGATGGATGTGAAGAAGCGAGTGATCGTCATCAAGCACTTCGTTTCAGTCGCGGATGTGAGTGTCAATACCTGTTCTCCCTTCTCAAGGTTCTTTCTGTACTAACAGCTTTAGAAATGCCGGAATCTTAACAACTTCTCTACTCTGACATCAATTATCTCGGCGCTTGGTACCGCCCCTATTGCCCGTCTAAAACGAACCTGGGATCAGGTGCCTGCTCGGACTCAAGCTGTCTTGGAGACAATGCGACGTCTAATGGCAAGCACCAAGAACTTTGGCGAATATAGGGAGGCTCTTCACGTTGCAAACCCGCCTTGTATTCCCTTCTTTGGTAAGTTCTTGCTTGCGTACACCGCACTTTTCTTTATTGTTTGTTGGTAGATGACTAACGACTCCGCAGGTGTGTATCTTACCGATCTCACTTTCATCGAGGATGGTATTCCCTCCATCATTAAGAAGACGAATTTGATCAATTTCGCCAAACGCGCCAAAACAGCTGAAGTAATACGAGACATTCAGCAATACCAGAATGCGCCATATTCACTCCAGCCCGTACCAGAATTACAGGACTACATCCTAAGTAATATGCAAGCTGCCGGAGACGTGCACGAGATGTACGACAAGAGTCTGACAGTAGAACCGCGCGAACGAGAAGACGAAAAGATTGTTAGGTATGTTATTCGCCAAGTGAAACAAGTAGTTGAGACTTGAGCAGTGACTTATCCATGTTACAGAGTTCTGGCCGAGTCTGGCTTCCTATGAGGTAGCATGCCTCAACGACAAGTTGCGTTATGCCGCTGTCTACTTGGCCTTCTCCGAGCCAGGTCATATGAAAAGCAATTGTGCTTGCCCGGGTTGCTTTGCTGACGACACCCATGAGCAAAGAGACAGTATCATGCTACAATCACGCTCCCCATCACCGCCTAGGAAAGAGTACTGTTATAGTGTAACAAAGCTTCCGGCTCTCGACTGGCCTATCCGGGATTCTCCGAGACTTTGGGATCTGTGGTCGGTTTTGAAGGTCAGACATGGTTTGGCTGACAGGAGAACCCTACATGAGAGCTAGTGGGTTGCAGTGATGTATACTGCAGCAAGGCACACGCTGTTCTAGTCACCCAGGAGTCATGGAATGTGCGCGTGGATAGCATTAACGGGCCCAGGACTACGCTCGAGTCTTACCACACAGCCAACTTACGTGGATGAATGAAACAGATCAGACAGTTACGAAGAATATTTTGAAGTCGCTGCTCGACGGATAACGACCACCATTCACCGAGATAGCTGCAACGAACTACACGATAACGAAAGATGAATGAAGGAGAAAAATCAATTGAACCACCCTCGAGATTCGTGCGGACCGAAAGCCTCGATGGAATGTTCCAAGATGGCTCATTATATACACGCACGACTTTCATTAGTACATACCGTATAGACTTCGTTCGCTGCTCAGACTATTCATCTACCACGCAACTGGTTTCTTTTACTGTCTGGTAGCGTTCTCGGAGAATTTAGGGGGGTATAGAAGAAACCTTTACAAGGACACTTGCTTGTATAGCACCGGATCGGCATGTCAATCTAGGCGGATGTCCTTTTGTTACGGGCTCATATAGATCGGTCGGTCCCAAGGCGACACTCATAAATGGGACCTAATTTGCATCGTGAGTGTGCCTCTCTATCGTTGCCGTGATCATGCAGTACGTGGCTTGTGATATATGTATTGCTGTCCTTATTCGTTTATGAATAGGGGCAAGACTAGCAGATGGATAGGTTGACCGAGACATTCTTCCAACAGGCAAAGCTAACACAGCCCATACGCCGGTCTCCGCATACTTAATCTTGCATTTCTATAGCCCCCTTTATCGCAGCATGAGCCTGTCGCCGGTGAAGTTGTAATATACGTACATGTAGGTAGACCTTTTATCCTAAACTCGACAACCCCCCTGGGACACACCTAGAGATCGAAAGCATGCGCCGCAATCGTCATTTCCCAAGGCTGCCTACCTAAGTTAGGCCGGAGGCGCGCGTTAGGATTGGATTTTTGATGTACAACATATTAGCGATTCGGCCCGCCACCGCGGAAGGATTCACGTTTATGTATTATGAGCTGCATAAGAGGAAGAAGGGGGGAGGGGGGGAAGCCACGGAGGTTTTTAACCCACCCGCCCGCATTACAAAAGTAAAGTCGACAATGTCTCCCCAGGTACCTGTTCGCGTGTTGTACATGGCATTTCCTTAGGTACATACGTCGTCGTCTTTGCAAGTGTAAGTTGTCTTGGGGGGATGCCTGCCCCAGGTATGTATGTATATAATGTCTGTGTATCCTTCGCTTAGCGGCGTGTTTCACGAGCAAAAGGAACCGGTGGTTGTTTCTTTTGTGCGCGCATCTGGTCTTATTATGCGACGGTAGGGGAGGGGCGTACGTAGAGAGGTGAGAGGGGGAGGGCCGAGGCAGAGAGGTCATGATGATGATCATGTCATATCTGATCACCTTCCCCCTCCTTCTCCCCTCGCTGCCCCAGATCTCATTTATCCTACACCGATGGTGATGAGCCGCCGTGTTTCAATACCTCCTTATCAGATACGCCTAGCTGTCTGCCTCGGTATCTTCTGTGATATTTCTCTCCAATGCCTAGCCTCTTCTCGTCTCTCTTGCCAAGTGAGGATTGATGTAAATTCACCATGTCCTCGTGCTCCCCGAGTCTTTGCTTGCCCCGCGTGTCCCCTTCGGAACCAGCTCCAGCATCCCAGCTCCTTCAGATGCGACCCCAACTTATCATCCATCCCCGCCAAATTTCAGCTATTGCGCGTACCTCCTCCCCCAGTAGCGTTGCGAGAACCACGTTTGACGGACCCATGGCACCAGACGGCGTGTTTAAGTAAATACTTGCATTTCTTTCCCCAAGTTCGGTCCTCGATAGGTTAGGAGGTATGGACCTAACCTAACGTTCGTCTGTCTACCCTGGTATGCAGGATCACCGCATGGGGTGCACCAAAAAAAAACGCAAGCGACGACGCCAGACCCGGCCCGTCCGTACGGTACGACGGTCGCACTCTCCCTAGGTACCACCGCGTCACCTTGTCTAGGTACATACATGTGTTGCGTATGCACCTATGTCTGTATGCACGTACCTATTGCATGTATGTATGTCTCAGCGGGCTTGTGGTACCCCAGAAGCAGAGTGCGACAGCATGGAGAGTAGCACGCGAGCACGTAATTGGTTGAGGTACGCGGGCTTACTTCTATGTCTGGTATAAGTGTGTCGAGGAGGAACAGAGACATACATATTGCTAGGTAGGTATATATATATCGTCCTTACGGCCGCAACAACTTTACCTGCGGGCTTTTCCCCTGAGCTGATAGCAAAAAAAGAATGTAAGTATAGCGTAGTCCGAGTTACAGAGACGGGATGAGATATTTTACATGGAAGGAATGTCAACAGGGGCCGTCTCCTGGTAGCAGAGTCGAACAAGTAACTATATACCTTTACGCCATTTCACTACCTAGGTAGGGAGGCAACTTAGCAGAGGTAGGAAGAGATAGTCTGGAGTAGAGATACCTTATACATAATACATATACCGAGGTTGGCATGTACCTACTTACATACAAGTAGACACACATCCAGATACAAAGACGTGTGTATACCACCGTCAAAATGATGTATGGCTACGGCATAGTAAATCATACTGTTTAGCAATTCTAACGGTGCCGGAGCCAAGATCCGAAGTCGAACGCCTACAGGCCGTGTAGAATCTGCAAGGCAAAAAAAAAGAAAAAAGAGAATACATACCTCTTATGACGATGGCGTGTTATCCTCCTTCGTTTGCTACCTTCTTTAACCAAAGAAATATCACAAAAAGGTGACGTGTGGTAGTAGGTACTACAGTCAGCAAAAAACGGTTCTAAATACCCCTATTCTTGGTGGGCCATACACTGCGGTCACCAAGAGCCATTTACTCGGGATGGATGACCCCCTTTTTTGAGGACCCTCTGATGAATATGCATCGTGATCTGACATGAAAGATACTTACCTAGGTACTTGCCGCTTGTCCTGATAGGCTTATTCGTCAGCTGTTATTCCCCCTCACATCTCAGGTAGACAAAATCCTTGTGATGGTGTAGCGTAACGTAACACATATGTACCTAGCTAGGTACCTACCAGTTATGTAAGATGGAAAGAAGAAAGGGGGCGTATGGATTCGATGATGTATTGTCGTATCTTCTGCTCCTCGCCACCGAACCCGCTGAGCTAGAATTCAGGTCTTTCTCAGCCCACCTGATCTAACTTGAGTGATGAAAGTCAGGTAAGCAGTTAGGAGTACCGCCATTAGCGGGCGAGCAGTATAAAGTAGTAGAAGTGTGCAATCTCTGGTCTTTTACTGGTATTTGCGCGGGTTGAACACACCCACGCCCCCCCCTCGAAGTACGGCTTTTAAGATAATAATAGGTGGTAGTAAAACGCAGAGCGATGAGTTCCGTGTATGTGCCACTTAACTAGACTTAAAAAATGGTATATTTAAGTAGCTTACGCATCTATTTTATCATGCTAGTAGTTTGACTCCTTTAATAGGCAGACTCTCGGTGAAAAGAAACTTCACCAAGCCATGAGGGCGAAATACCCGATTATCAGAACTTATACTTTAAATCTACCTGCTTCCCACATGTGGGTAGTATAGTCGGTATCACTATTACATAACAGAGTTCATCATAAACAGTCGTATCCAAGAATTTATATTAGGTACAGTACACAGGTAGTAACTACTAACAAGTATAGCAAGCTCGAAAAGCTCTAGGCACTCCCACTCGATGGCAGGAAACGCTCTAGGTGGTACTACTAAAACAAGGGAGCGAAGACGAGCTCTGCACCCGCAGCGAAGTAAAAAGTTTGGGAATCGTTATATCGTCGTGACTCGTACGAGGAAAACCAGCCGCAGTCGCGGCTTTAGTGCCGGTGAAGCTTGTCCTTGAGTTTCTGACCGATGCTCTTCTTGTCTTTCTTGTCGCCGCTAGCGCCGCCGCTGTTCTCGGAGCTCGTATCCGCAGCCACCTTGGGGCTGGTGTGCATACCCTTCTCCTCTAGCAAGCCTGTTATGATCCGGTATTAGCAAAACTGACCAACCATACCTAGCCCAAACGTGGCAAGACAAGAAAGATGTATTAAAGGGGGTAGAGTAAATAAAACTTACGCTCAGCCTCCCGCCCGGCGCCAGGTTTCGTGGCGTCGAAATCGCCGCCATCGGCTTTCAGTCCGCTGGTCTTGACATACTTCTCGCCGGTGCCCTCGCCCTTGCTCTTGGCGCCGGGGCCGTCCTCGTCCTCGTCATCCTGCGGCGCCTCTTCCTTGCCCCCTGCAGCCGCCGAGCTTTCCTCCTCCCGGTTGCCGGCGTCGCCGCCGTGCTCGCGGGCGACCTCGTTGATGGGCTTGGGGCCGGGCCCGTCCAGCTTCTGGGCCTCGTTCGGGCCGTCCTCCGCGTCGTTGACGTCCGTGGGCGCCGACTTGGGATTCGTCTTGGGGTCTGCGGGGTCCCGCACGTCGTTCTGCGCCTTGCTGGTGTCGCGCGGCGTGCTCTTGGCCTTCAGGTCTGTTGACGGGTTGTCAGGCGTATCGTCCGCCTCGGCGGCTGTGCCGGTCTCCTTGGAGAACTTGGCTGCCTTAGTGTGATCACTTATTCCATTAGTC
Organism: Hypoxylon rubiginosum; assembly: GCA_902806565.1. Taxonomy (NCBI): domain Eukaryota; kingdom Fungi; phylum Ascomycota; class Sordariomycetes; order Xylariales; family Hypoxylaceae; genus Hypoxylon; species Hypoxylon rubiginosum. Next base: position 243,862 of record CADCXA010000036.1, read on the forward strand.
TCGCCGTTGGTTTCCGCCTTGGCAGCTTGGGCTTTAGGGTCCTCTAATTCTCAAAGTGTGTTAGTTATCAGTTTACTACCGCAGAAGTATGTGTGGAAGGATGCTCGTACCAATGTTGCCAGCGTCATAAGGTTCACCTTTGGAGGTATCGCCAGTGTGGCCAGAGATGGGTTCTTGGTTGGTCTGATTGCTCTCACCCCAGACGGCCTTAGTCGCGGCGGAAGCTATGTTGTTTATTGTCTCCATGGTGGAATTTGATATTAAACACAGAGGCTACCTAGGTAGATTGGTGTGTACAGTACTATATATTGTTGGTGAGCTAAGGTGGTTTACTTGGCAGCTGAAAGGGACGAGAAGTATATTCTTGATCGTTAGGTCGTAAAGGGTCGTTTAGATCTGGGGAAACAAGATATAGCCAAGACCAAAGTGGTAGGGCAGGTCTTGGGTATGTATTATATGGAGATGCTGGTGGGTGACATGCGGTAGGGCAGAGAGTGGCCTACCTCTGACGTCTTCCATGATAGCTACGACAATTTCCTTGTAGGGGAAGGGTGGTCCGCTTAAAACGGCACGAGGTGGAATAGGAACAAAGAGATTTGCACCTTACCTACGCCTTACCTTGAACCTCAGTCTTGCCAAGGATCCTATTATTCGTTTCCTGGCCTTCACCGGCAAACACATGTGGCTTGACGACATAGACTTGAGACTTGAGCTGAGAATTGGGGCTTCGTATTGGTCAACGCTGGACCTATTACACACGAATGCCATGTGCTACAACTGGGGAAATAGGTACTCAAGCAGTTCAAGATGTGTGGTATTGATCTCGATCTTTAGGATGGGGTTTCCAAAGAACATCCCCTACCAATGGATGGACAATGAAGGGCTCTTACGTACTGAATTCGGTAGGAGAAGATGCTTTCATGTAGGTGTGAGTGGTTGAAGCTTAGGCGGGGTTGAGGGGCAGCCTGGCAGCCTGGCAGCCTGGGAGCTAAGTGACGGGATGACGTTGGTGGGGTCAAAGGGGTTATCGACGTCATTCGTCATCTGTTATTGCGTCTCCAAGGTCGGAACCGTTAGGACCGTTTACAGCTTGCTCCTTGCTGCTTCAGAACATTATCTCAGCAAGACCAGGTAAGTATTTCTATCTTGCCGGCTTCCACGTTTCACAATATGTCACTTGAATGACGAAGGCCGCCTAAAGAAATATCGGTGGTCCCGATACCATCCGGCCGGAAAACTAAGGCTGCATCTAATATACGTAAGTGCGGCTAATCTCTGACGTTTGGCCATATCTCGGATTCGTCCTCACGAATTCTTTGAAAGCGAGGGTCTAGGCAAGTTTTTTTTTCTTTCCTTCTTTTGCTCCCTTGACCGTGCAGCCGTGATGCTGTCACTTGCGGAGCATATCGGTCAATGCTAAATAAGACGGGAAAAATTGTCAAGTGGGCTTGTGTGAGTGCTCGATTCTCTCATCAGTCACATCATACAAGATGCATCAGAGTTTGACAATCATGATACTAAGTAGTTCATGGACTCTTCATGATTATTCCTGAGAAGGATGGTCTTGTATTTGTTAGGGGCTCTCAATATGCCTGGATTTATTTTTAAATCAGCGGGTTGATCTGGTATTTTAGGGTCAAGCTTTTGCACATTTGTCGTTGACTCTCTCAACCCACCAAATATAACTGAGATGATAATGAGGCGCATTCAAGCCGGTAAACCAAGAGACTAGTATGATTCAATCATTCAGAATCATTGTTGATGGACACAACAACGAGCTAAAGCACAAGATCGTCGCGTCACCTTTGTCGACTATGGGTAAGTTGATATATAGGGGAAACAGTTCTTTCAAGACTTAACATTCGAGAAATCCTCATACAGTAATTTGCTGCGTCACGTGTGGTTGGGGATATCCTCTTCCCCACCAATACCATCACCCCGGCGGCTATAGAAGGAATCAGGACCCTGGCATTGTGCATGTGCCCCAAGGTATTGGATCAGAGCCTACCATTGGTCTGATCTTACGACCTGTTGTGTACTACTGATCCTTCGGCTTAGCGAAACAGCTCAACGGCCTCAGTGCTTATCTACTTAAATATGGCTGCCTATCCGTGCTCGATAACGAATATAGTCTTCCCCGTCTCAAGCTCGGGAATAGACATTGCCCGAGTCATGCCTTTTGGCTTGGTCTCCCGATAAAGCTCAGGCTTCGCTATGCGCTTGGCTGCTGTCTTTACCTTCGTCCTCTCATGCGGCTTCGTCTTTAGTCGAGCCTTTGAGCAGCGCCGTCTAGTCGCCCCGGACAAAACTCAACATGTTATCGGCGGCGGCGCGTCGTCCGCCCAGCACAGACGTCCCCTGCCAATAACCTTAGCCCATCCGGAAGACGGTGGGTTCCAGACCGGATTCGTTGCGTTTGGCGACTCCTACAGCGCCGGCATCGGCACCGGTTTCCACGGCAAGGAGGACGACTGCCGGCGCGGCCTGGGCGCCCACGCAGAGCTGATCCGCGCCGACCTGGAAGCCAGCCAGGGGGGTCCCAACTCCACCGCCTTCCAGTTCCTGTCGTGCACCGGCGCGACCACTCGGGAGCTCATCTCGGGCGGCCCCGACAGCCAGGTCGACGCCTTCAACGCCTCGCTCCCCGCCGACTTCGCGCTCCTGTCGGTCGGCGGCAACGACCTGGGCTTCTTCGCCGTCATGAACGCGTGCGTCTTCCGCTTCTACAACTTCTACTCGGGCACGTGCGCGGCGGCGCTGGCCGACGCGCGGGCCCAGATCGAGGGGGACGAGTTCGAGGAGCGCCTGCGGGTCGCCGCCGCCGAGGTCCTCGACGCCGTGCGCTGGGAGAAGCGGCCGTGGTTCTCCATCACGGTCACGGGGTACGCGCGCTTCTTCGACGACGCGACCGACGCCTGCGACGACATGAGCTTCGGGGTCTGGTGGGACGGCCCCAAGCTCACGAGGGGCCTGCGCGCCGAGATGAACGCCATGGTGCTCGCCGTCAACGCCAAGGTCCGCCGGACCGTCGACGCCGTCAACGCGCGGTTCACGAGGGACAAGCTGGTGTTCGTCGACTACGACGCCGCGTTCGACGGCCACCGGTTCTGCGAGGAGGGCGTGGCGGAGCCGGACTACGGCCGCGCTGATACTTGGTTCTTCCTCGTCGGCGGGCGGGACAATGCGCGAAACGGCACCGCCGTCCATCACCAGCAGTCGAGACACGCATCATCCGACCTCGAGATATTGGCTCCGAATTCCGTTTTGGTGGATCCGTCGTCGTGCCTCGGACCGGCACAGAGATCCGGAGACTGGGGCGAGCTGGCCCTGTGCTACATGGCCATGGCGAAGGCCCGGGACCCGAGCCTACGACTTGCTGCTGCTGCTGCTGCGCACGGGAATCTCGCCGCAGAGAACTCGATGTGGTACGTCCCGACGTACTACGGCAAGACGTTCCACCCCCGGTCGCGAGGCCACGAGGCCATAAGGGATAAGATTTACGAGGTATGGCGCGGTTTGGAATGATTGGCTGACTGTTTTAGATTCGTCCGTGGTCTGTAAAGGGAGTTTTATCTGCGAGGTCGAGGAGGGTAAGACATGGATGCATTATCATAACGCCTACGTAGAGCGGAATAGGGGACGTTTTTATTACAGCATAGCGGAGGTTCTTTACGAATGACTTTGTTAGAATGGCGGGCTATATACCCATTTGATATAATACAATTTGTATATGCGTTCTCTTAGTTGGAGTGCCTTGTAGACGCCGCCTGCCCAACAAATTTCTGTTGAAAGTATAGACTCCAGTCTGGATTTGTATGCGTTGTATTGTCATTAAACATGCTTGATCGAGATGCAGGACTGAATTCGAATAATTTGAGCCTCCCTCCTCTTGGCCCGTATATAATCCAACTCGACTCGACTCGCCCGCCCGTGATGATCTTTGCCTTCTATCAGGGTTCCGAGCCGGATTGCTCTGCCCCAAGAATACATGTACCGAGTCCCTTGACAAAGGAGATCCTCCGTTCATACAAGGCTGCCAAATTTAATATGAAGCATGCCCTCAGACACAAAATTCCTCGTCCTCCATATAAGTCTTCCCAATTTGCTCTCTTTATTCCTGTCCTTTGCTTTCGACCTTATCTCCCATCGTCATCACGGGCCGTACATGAAAATTCCCTTAGCACTCTCTATATCCTCTCCCCGCCTCAAGCCTTCCTAGGCGTGCTCTCCTCGAGCGAGACCGGGTGCAGCGCGAGCCGGGTGCGGACGACCGGCGAGTTGGCGGCCGCGCCGGCGCTCCAGTCGTAGCCCGAGGCGTACGCGAGGTACGCGCCGTCGCGGCTGAAGGCGGCCGCCGTGATGGCGACGCCGACGCCGCCGCCGACGGCCGGGTACCCCTTGAGTCTGGAGTGCGCGGCGCGGTCCCAGAAGTGGAAGGTGCCGTCGGACCCGGCGGTCATGAACACGGTCGGTCGCACCGGGTGGAACTGCACTGCGTTCACCGCCCATACCTGCGTTGGCTGTTGCTGCTGCTTATTGGCGGCGGGTGGTGGTGCCGTGCGGTGGCATCGGAAGGTGAAGTTACTTTCGCTACGAGACGGGCGCGTTAGGATGAGAGGGAGGAAGAATCGATTGTGACAGCGGCGTGGAACGTAAAAAGAGACATAAAGATAGGTAGCAAATAAAACCATACCCGGCAGCGACCTCGTCCAAGACATTGATCCCGCACCGGCCCTCGAGCCCGGCGGTCGCCCACCCCTTACCGTCGGGGAAGGCGGCGACGGCGCGGGTCTGGTACGTAAAAGGGGTGCTGACGGAGCGCATGATAGCGCCCGGGTTCCGCAGGTCGACCAGGTGCACCTGGCGGTCGGCCGTAGCGACGAGGAGCAAATTCGCTTTCGCGTCCATGGCGTACACGCGCTCGCCGCAGGCGACAGTAGCGACGGCGTCGCCGCCTCGGCGCCGCAGGTCCCAGTACTTGACGGTGCGGTCCCAGGACCCGGACGCCACGACGGGCGCGCCGGAAGACCCCGGGATCGAGACGAACCGCACGCCGCGTATCGGTTTCTCGTGGGCGCCGAGCGTCGCCGTCTGGTTCGTGGCGACGTGCAGGATGTGCGTCTTCGCGTCGGCTCCTCCTGCGACGACTAGCGTCCCGTCCTGCTCTCTCGTGTTAACCCTCTCTCGCCCCCCGTCCTCTATGAGAGCAGCAGAAGGTCTTCACTTACCTAGTTGGATACCAACATTGGTTTTCTTTTCTTATGTATGTGGATTTTTGTTTTGTTTTTGTTTTATTGTCCTCCCATCCTCCTCCCTCTCGAGAGGAGAAACGGATATATAAACAGCTACAAGGGTTAGAAAAGAAAAAAACTTCAACGACTTACCTCGGCCCAGTCGCAGTCGAGCAGCGGGCCGTCGGCGGCGAGGGCGGCGACCCCCCGCGCGGCGCCGGACCCGGCAGAGCTGCCCACGTCGTAGACGCGGACCTTGCCGTCCCACGACGCCGCCGCCAGGTGCTGGGCCGCCGGCGACCACGACACCGACGATATGGTGTCCTGCGCGTCGTCCGGCAGGCTGATGTCCCTGGCCAGGGAGCCCAGGGCGGAAGAAGGGGATGGCTTGGTGGTGGTAGTGCGAGAGTATGCCATCTTTGCTAGCTTATTGCTAGCTTAAGTATTTAATGAAAGAGCTTTGAGTGTTTGGAGATGTCAATGTTTAGAAATGCAAAGTTGGAGAAGGTAGGTAGGCATCAAGCTATTTATAAGCAACGAGTCGCTACACGATACGGTATGCGCATATGCGGAGCCGAATAATAAGCACCGGACCCCTGCTGTTGCCTTAGCCTCGTCGGGGTCCGGAGTTCGACAAGATGCTAATTCCACGGAATAGATACCAAATAGTTGAGGGATGGTATAGACAGTTCTAAATATTTTGGCTCGAATAGAAGAGAATTCATATACATGAACGCCACCATAATCTACCTCTACAGCTTGACACTCTTGATCAGGCCGGGCTTGATACCCGTCAACTCGCCGGCGTAACCGCCGCGGCCCTGGGCCTTGAACACCGGCTTCATGCTCCTCAGCTTCTTCTGCTTCTGCTCGTACGCCTTCCTCTTCTTCACTCTCGGGTTCCTCGCGTCCTTGTTCCGCTTTGGCGCGAGGCCCTTGTTCTTCTCGATCTGGTAGGTGATCTTGCGCTTTCCGTCCTTGCCGACCACCTCGGTTTGCACTACCCGGTCTGCTGCGCTGGCCGCCGCGAGGGCTGCCGATCTAGCTGCCTTGTCTTCCTTCTTCTTGCTGGACCGCGCCGCGATCATATCGTAATATTCATCTTCATCATCCCTGACCGCATTAGCAAGTTGGTTGTCCTCCTCGTCGCTAGCTTCTCCAAGATCGGCGCCCTTCGCGCTCCTCTTGCCACGATTCTCTGCTTCGGCATTTAGACGAGCTTGCCTGTCCTTTAGACGTTCTCTGTAGGGAATATCATTATCACCACCAGCATCTCTGCCCGCGTCCGCCCGACGATTGGCCTTCTGCACAATCTGCGAAGTGTAAAACCGAAGACTCTTCTTGCGAGCGGCCTTTTCAGCAGCTGCTTTAGCATCGAGGATTTCTTCTTCACCAAAGTCCGAATCGCTGTCGCGCGCCGTCGCCTTGACACTGGCCTTCTTATTGGGCTTCTTAGTAGCGACAAGCGCATCAAGGTCGGCAAGCGATTCTTCAATAGCCTTTGCTTTGCGCGCGTCCGCCTTAGATTTCGCCTTGGCTTTCTTTGCCGCAGGACTTTTACCCAACTTCTTCGGAAGCTCAGTTCCTACGTCGACTTCCTCATCAATGGCAGACGGCTCTTCTGGTGGAGACAGCAGGCTACTAGCCGCTCGTGCACTGTCGGATGCCTTGAGGTGTTCTACCTTCTTCCACGCGTCTCGACATACTAGCAGTGTTCCCATGACTTCGTGATCTCGTAGCTCTGAAGGATCTAGCGCCTTTGCCGTTCCGTTTGTAGCATCTCTAGCCGGCGATGTCAGAGTAGCGAAGTACATAGCAAGCGTAGCGACGTAACAACCAAGAATGCGGTACTTGACAACTGCTAGCGATTTGGATGGTTGGCTTTCAGCTTGTTTCTGGATTGTTACAAGTAGAGGCTGTAATTCTTGAAGTTCGTCGGCCAAGTAGTCGAATTCCGGGTACCTTGTCTTCAGGAGACGATATCTCTCCTCGGGGTCCATATCGGCGGGGATCTCAACCTCCTTCAGAACCTCGGTGACCACTTCGTCTTGGTCTGCATCTCCGGCTTCGGGATCGAGCCACTCCGTTTCGTCGAAGATGAAATCGCTTTCCGCCATCTTTGCCAATTTCTTCTTCTGCAGCCTTCGGGCCTCCCGCTCTTCCTCTACAGCGTCGGCTTCCGTTTCGAGGTTGTCGACATCGTAGTATTCTTTCCTTGAGGAGCCCCACCAGCCAGAATCGCCTTCCTCCTCTTCTCCATCCTCTCCTTCAGAGCCATCATCGCGACGCGCCTTAGCGGACTTGGAGGCCTTGCGTTTGTGGTCGTCTTGGTCATCGCTCTCATCGTCGTCATCAGAGCCCTCGTCATCGTAAACTAAAGCCTCCTCGTCTGAGTTCTCTAGAAATTTCTCTTCTTCCTCCTGTCGTTTCTGTTTCTTGGACTTGGGGCCGTTCTCAAAGAGGATCTGGTCCTTGTTTAGGAAGTATTCTTCTTCCGAGTCGGCTATATCTTCGAAGGTGTTGATGGGACCAAGTCTCGCATCAGCAGGATTGTAATCGCGAGGACCCTTTTGCTCTGAAGGGCCGCTAGAAGCCTTCCTCTTCTTGGCCATTTTTAGAAAGTTTTGGAGGTGTATAGTATGGAATTAGGTATGCAAATCTGAATTGAAGTCTGCTGCTCGAAAATTGAATAGGTTCGGATAGTTGCGGTCAGATCTTTTTTTCTCCCCACGCCAGTCGCAAAAGTGACTTATCGCTTATCGCTTATCGATACCAGCGCTACTGCGCTAGCGGGAGCTCTACCGATTAGCTGCACGATCAGCACGGTGGAGTTGCATAAAAGTCCCCTGAAAGCACCCCCTAAGCGAGAAAGGCTTACCCGCTAGGTCCGGGTCCGCTGGGTCCGTATAATGTTTCTTTTTGAAGACCAACCACCGGGGGTTTCTTATTGCGCGTTCGTCCTTTACAGCTTAAGAGAAGGATGCACACAAAACAAACAACAAGGGGGGCCTGTTAGTAGATTCAGCTCATCTCATCTCCCGTGCCACTCTTTCTATATAAACCCTTATAAACAGACCGCCTTCTATGTAATGGATCACATTCCCAACTTCTCGTGGACTAACATTGCCATCGCTCTCCTAATCGCCCTGATATCCGCTCTCGCAATGGGGGCCTTCTTCAGCAAGAACCAGATGCCCGTCGAGGGCAAGGTACGTGGACCCCCCCTCCCCGGCAAGCAGCTATTCGTGAAATGGAAAATCTCCTAACACCACTCTTCCGCCGCAGACCATCCTGATCACCGGAGCTTCCGAAGGCATGGGCCGGAGCGCGGCGCTGCAGCTGGCCGCGAAGGGCGCCAGCGTGATCCTGGTCTCGCGCAGCGCCGACAAGCTCGCCGCCGTCGTCGCCGGGTGCGAGGCGGCGGCGCGGGACCCGCAGACCCAGCGGTTCGCCTTCTTCACCGCCGACGTCTCCAAGCCGGACTACGCGGCGCCCTTACTAGCGGACGCCGTGGCCTGGAACGGCGGGCGCCCGCTCGACGTCGTGTGGTGCGTGGCCGGCACGTCGACGCCCGACTTCTGGCTCGAGGTCCCGCTCTCCCGGTCCCGGAGCCAGATGGACATCAACTACTGGGGCGCGGCCGAGATGGCGCACGCGGTCCTGCGCCTGTGGTGCGCGCCCGGCGCCCCCGTCGTCCCCGAGCCCAAGCACCTCGTCTTCACGTCGTCCGTCCTGGCCTTCTTCCCCGTCGTCGGGTACGGCCCCTACACGCCGGCCAAGAGCGCGCTGCGCGGGCTCGCCGACACCCTCGTGCAGGAGGTCGAGGCGTACCCGCAGGCCGTCCGGGTCCACGTCGTCTACCCGGGCTCCATCTCGAGCCCCGGCTTCGAGCGCGAGAACCGGACCAAGCCGGCCGTCACCCGGGTCATCGAGGACGGCGACCCCGTGCAGACGCCCGACGCCGTGGCCGCGGCCGCCATCGCGGGGCTCGAGAAGGGGCACTACGCCATCACCGTCGCGTTCCTGGGGCACGTCCTGCGCTGGGGCGTCCAGGGCGGGTCGCCGAGGAACAATTGGTTCGTCGACACCATCATGGCCTGTCTGGTCCCGATAGTCTGGATATTCGCGCTGCCCGACGTCTACTCCAAGATCAGGAAGTACACCAAGGAGCACGGTCATCCTGCTACTTACCGAAACAAAAGCATTACGGATTAGGAGAGCTAGGCTAGAAAAATGAGAAGCAGATGAGAAAGTTCTATTAAGCTGGTTTCTGAACTTGATCTTATTCCCCAGAAATAGGCACTTAATAACTTACAGCAGAGTACAAATATAATAATGATACCCCGTTTATAAGACTTGCTTATTTGTCACATAGCCTAATTTTGGAACTTTTCGTCATTTGAAGTCATTGAATTATCAATGTAGAGCTAGATTATATGGCATTCCCCCTAAGATTTGCCATCAGCGTTGGCCCCTATACATCACATCGGAACCTATCATAATAATGTGTGGCGTGTCTTCGGTTCAGCCCAGTTCAGCGTCAGATTTTTGAGTCAATAGCCGCCTCCCTTTCCTAGAACCCCCCGTACCAAAACGAGAAGGAAAAGAAAAGAAAAAAAATCAGCAGCCAGGACTCCTTAGGGTTTGAGAAGTACTGCATATCGCAGATACTTCCATATAGCCGACTAAGAAAAAAAGGAGAATAGTACGTTCAGCGCTTTTGTGGGTTACTGGGGGGGGTTTTAATTAAAATTCCTCCATACTGCAGCTTGACTGTTATCCGGTGCTGCAATAACGGTAATGTGAGGTGGACGAGTATTCAACCTTCAATTGGGGGTTTAAATACTCGATCTCAAGATTGTCTTCCAGCCGGAAATCTGATAGTCGGTAGAACAGGCTGCTAGGAAGTGTGAACTGGTTGTTAGTCAATCGAAACTAGGCTGAAGCTCTAATCGGTTTGGACGGCGGTCGATCTGGCTGGAGCTGCTCTAATTCGATGAAATGAAGTTACGGTATTATTGCTGTCCTTAAGCCTGCTGCTCCTCTTGATTCATCTCGAATCTAGGTTGGTGCCCACCTAGGGGCCATCCTGCTCGTTCATGACAGATTGGTGCGGGCCCTGCGGACCACCGGCAGCCTGATTCTGTTCCTCGCGCAGGGCTTCCTCGTATAGCACGACTTGGTAGGCCAATTGGCGAGAGGCGGCGTCGATCATGAGCATGCGGCGGGACTTCTTGTCTGCGGCCCGGATTTGCGCCATCGCCTGCTCTATGGTGTAGCGGACGATGGGGTCGGCGGATGCGGGAGCCGACGCGTAGTTGAAGGGAGCCATGGCGGCGGCCGAGACAGCAGGCATTTGGAAGGCGAGGTTCTCGCCGCCGAGCATCGACGTTCCGTGGGCCTGGGGATTACGCGCCTCTGCTTATATATGTTAGAACTGCCGGAGATAAAAAACATAGGAGCAGATTTAAACCTAGCTTACCATGAAAAGAACACCGCGCGCCAGACGCGTTGAACCAGCAATTGGCGCAACTGCCACACATTTGTCCATCGACAATTACGCAACTGGTCCACGGGCCGTGACCCTTGTGACAGTTCTTACACGGCTGAGGCGCTTCCTCGCCGGCAATGTGCGCGAACAGAGCCTCAACGTTGCTCCTCCGCGCCAGGTTCAGCACCTGTTCAGGACGGCGCTGCTGGGCAAGGCGCATGCCAGGCTCGCGGGCCAATCGCTTCGCCAATGCGCTTTCGACGGTAACGTTCTGGTAGCCGGACTGCTCGGCAAGGTCCTCGGTGGTATGGACACCGCCGTTGTCGCCTTCCAGATGAGAAGTATCCAGGTGATGCTGCTCAACAGGATTTTGGACCGTGCTAGCGAGAATGCTAGCCGCCGTCAAGTCAAGCTGTTGCTGGTGGTGGTGCTGGGCAGCGGCGGCGGCAGCGACAGCAGCATCCGGGTCGAATGCTGCATGTTGATCATGGTCGTGATCATGGCCATGGTCATGGTCGTGGTGGTTGTGATCGTGATCGTGTCCCTCGTCAGCGGAAACAATGTGCTGCTCGAGTTCATTCGCGAGGGAGTCGGATGGGCCAACGCGTCGTCCAGGTCGACCGCGGGGCGCAATAGGAGGTTTGGTGACCTTATTGGACCGGCCATGGCCGGGCTGATGAATGATGCCTTTCATGACGGGCCAGGATAGAGTCGCCTGCTGGCTGACAGTTGGTAGTCGAATTGATGATGTGGATGAAAGAATGGCGGACACCCAGCTGTCGGCAGCTGCGCTGAAAAAGGCTCTGATTGAATATGCAAAGGACGGGACCTCAATTGCATTTGTGGCGAAAGGAAAAAAGGGCTTATCTTTCGCGCTATGTTTCCCCGCACGCTATGTAACCGACTTATTGCATAGTATGCAGAACATATTCTACGTATAGATGAATATACCCCTAACAGATCGCAAGTAGCTGAATTACGTAGAATATCATGAGCAGGGTAAGGGGAGTAATTATCGTAAACCAGTCACCATGAATGACACTGCACTACGTAATAGATTGTGGAACTCTCATTCTTAACTTTGTAAAATTCTTAAGACATTTACACCTATAGAAAGCGAACCCACAAGGCACGCTGTACAATCACAAGAGTATGGGGTATACATATTAGAATAATGGCTGGATTGATCTTTATATAGACCCAGCCACTCCGTTTGGGATGCTCACGACCCCCTTCCTCCATGGTATAGCTTCATCATTCGTCTTTCCCCTTGTTCAACGATCTCGAGACGCTGCCTTTAGTTGTAGCCCCCGGCCGAAATCCCGACCATCCACACACAGACACTCTCCCTTTCTCGGGGGTAAATGAAAAATGAAATAATGAAAAGAGACCGGCTTCACCGCGAATTCGTAATTAAACAAGATATGTAATCTGCCATGACTTTAAATGCAAATGTCCTCCTTACTGTGTCACGACCCCCAGATTCTATAATCTAGGGTGTCCTGAAACCTCCAAGGTTAACAGAGCAGCCCAGCCAATGCGATGTAAGGGAGCATGTGAGACGATTCTGGCCGAAAACAAACACATGGAAGAAGATCCGGTCGAGCTGGTTCCTCGCCGAGGTATAGGTCAAGTCATCAGCCAGATCTATAACATTACCGGCAGCCGTCGAGCGTGATGGGGGTATTTTTTTCGGAGGATAGCTATCCTATCGTGGGATTCGTATACAGTCCGCGCAAGTACGATCAGATTAGACCGCAGAGACGGAGGTTTTCTTGGATGATGATATCTGGTAACAGTTAGTATAATGGTAAGCAGTGAACAACAGACTCGGTCATACCGTTAACAGCAGCCATGACGAAGCGGATCTGTGTCGTATCTGTAGCACATGTAAAATGTGTGTAGATCTGCTTTGTTTCGTGTTGGTTTAAGCTGACGAAGCGGTTGAGGATGTAATCGCAAGCCGCTGCGTAGTCATCGCCTCCCTCGTAGTCGGGGAAGTAGTTCTTCATCGGGCTAACCGGTAGCTTCTCCTTGAAGCGATCGATCTTGTTTAAGAACAGGATGATGGACGTCTTGATGAACCATCTCGAGTTGCAGATCGAGTCGAATAGGGTTAGAGCTTCTTGCATACGGTTGACAGTTTCATCCTCGAAGAGCAGTTGGTCATACTCGGAAATGGCGACCAAGAAAAGGATCGTGGTGACATTTTCGAAGCAGTGAATCCACTTCTTTCGTTCCGACCGTTGGCCACCAACATCGAACATCCTGTACGTCAAATCGCCAATGATGAAAGTAGTCTCTGTAATACCGGTAGTCTTGACACGAGATCGGAGGACATCTTGATCGTTGGGCATGTAGTCAGGAGCGGCGATACGAGCGATGTTGTCGAAGTAGCTGCAGATTGTTAGACCCAAGACTCAGACTCGAGGCAAAGCTGATGCACTTACTATCTGGCCGAGTCGTTCAATTGGTATTCGCGCGAGCGCTTAAAACATTCCTGAACACCACGGTCCTTCCACAAAGCCTCGATCGCATTGCCAACCTCCGGTGGTAAAACGTCGCCTTCGATCTGCGCGGGTTGCATGAATATAGTCTGGACATGGTACTCCATCCGTTGATCTTCCAACGGTAATTCCAGACTTTCCATAGCTTCCAGGATGACACGCATAGACTGAACGGTATTGCTGAAAATGATTTCCTTGAAAGATTCCCGTTCGTCGCGCGAGTAGCCGCCTTCGTTAATAATCTTCATCTGCTTCAGAATAGTTGATTTTCCGGATTCACCAGCACCTGCGACCATTAGATCATTCCCAAGCACAGCCGAAGAGTCAATAACACTCACCCAGAAGAAGCATCTTGATCTCATTGCGCTGCATCATCTTATCCCTCTTCAACTGGTTCTCGATCTCCTCGTTGCGGGCCTTGCCCTCCTTCTCCTCCGTGCTCATTCCACAACCCATCTTGACAAAGTCGACGCGCCCGAATTATTAAATAGGTTTAATGACGAAAATTTCAAGTCTGACGCGAAAGGCGTGTTGGCTGACTCGTAGCTATGCGAGGGCAAAAATGTGTTAGTGAATTGGTCATAGCGTGCCTATAGCGATGAATGAATTGGTAATGCCTATTCCGGGACGACAACGATGACGCTTTGATTCTGTCGGTGACAATACGCGAATTGTTTCTGTCGCCCAGGTAATAGTATTCTTCGTCCAAGTTCCAGGGTATTTTGCAGCTATGCCACAGCGTTTTCCTTTATTCAAAACAGATGCTGTAGGGGCGGCTCGAGGAACTGCGCCAGGCGTGATAACGGCGGCACCGGAGGCGTGGGACGAAGAGACCACATAGGACACCACATGTTGATAGGAATTTGAACTTACCAAGGAATGACAATTGGACTGACGAGCCTCAAATTCAGGGAGTGGTGATGGGTAAAAATTCGCTGAGGGATGGGAACAGCGGATTGAGAAAAGCTGACGGGAAGGAAAAGAAAAAAGGGTGGCCGCGAGAGATTGTAACGGGGCAAAGATGGATGACCAAGTGGAGCGGCTTTGGGCTTTGAGCGCAGCTTTTGGTTTGTTGCCGGACGCCCCTGGTTTATTGTAGGAATGGTTTTGGGAAGGGGGGTGGAAAAAAAAGAAGGGGGGGAACAAGGGGGTAAGAGAAGAGGACCCACGGGTGAGAATCAACATTCGGGTCAAAAAGAGAACTGGTAGTTGACTGGTAGACTAGCCGGGACTGGGGAACAAATTGAGGAGACTGTGGCCTAATTCGGTTAGATGTCATCAAAGGGTTATGCGAGGAACAGCCAGAACAAGCACATTGGGTTATTGGGCTATTCCAAAGAGTTACTAGTCGATCGAATAGAGGATAGATACCGAGAGTACCTCCTATTATTTCTACTGTGTTTGTATTTGTAGCTGTGTAGTGGCACTGCAAGTTGCAGATAGAAATGTGTTAAATACACGGTGTAAATAATTAAGAGGTGGAACTGTATGATATAAATACATTAATAGTATGTATGCATATCACATACGTAATGTATGTAACTCACAGACTTACATGTAACCAACATTAAACTGCGGATTAGACTGCGGAATACTAAAAACGAACAGTCAAAAGATGCGATGATTTAGGAGCGGGTAGGCAAGTCATCATCTAATTGCATCATAATACGAGGTACAAGATACTTGATAGTTGTAAAGACATATCCTCTGTTGTTGGCTGAGGTGATCTGATACAATCTTTGTCCACTCCATTACACATGCAGTTATATGCGTAGGTGTGAAAGCGCTGAGATGTCGCCTCTCTGCTTACCAGTCTGCCAGTACATCTGCTACATCTGCTACATACGCTACATACACGCACGGATACCAGACGTCAGCACTGCTGTTCGACATTACAGCCAAGTCTATCCAAAAGCTCAGATGACCAGACGAACAAGCCTTACCCATGGGATGAGAACGAACACGGCCACTTGGTATTGGTATCGCAGATGACCGAGGGACTGGTAACTGGAAATTGGAAACTGGAGAACCACATACCATAATATGGTAAACCACTTGGTGCACAGTAGTCAAAACACTGTATTTTTCTATATCGATCGAAAGAAGAAAGCCAGCAATAACTTCAGCGAAATCCAGCCTTGCCAGAGGTTGCCAGATGCTCGGACTCGCCGCAATGCTACGGTGCATATTTTCGGCACACACCAATCACGGAGTCGTACATAACAGAGCACATTGTCCATTCTCTTTCCCGCCCAGCTGCAAACGAGCGCGGTATATCAACGGGTAACGAGCACCGACTGGTCAGAAAGTACTGCAATGGCACATCAGGCAGATCAGGATGGGCTTTGGACCCCTGTCTAGACCTGACTGCAGGTCCGCCCACTGCTACCCACCCATCTGCAGTTCTACATTGCAGCATTACTTCGGGGGCGAATAGGCGTTCTTCGTTCTTCGTCACCAATTACACCTACACCACGAACCCACCACCACTTACGTCTCCCCCGTATGACAGTGGATGTACGCAGCACCCTGAGCGCCTTACGTGAGCCCCGAAGAAAGCAGAATATGCAGGAGGTTGCGTGACAGCTGCGACAGTGGCTAGCGGTTTTGGCCAGCGCAGATCGAAGATTCCTGCAAGTGGCTCAGGCAAAAATGCTTCTAGAAGAGACGTAGGATAGGGGTCGGCCCCCCCAAGGAGCCCCAGGACCGTCCCAGTGGGCAGGCAGGTTCACTCCACCAGATCTCAAACTGCGTCGCCGAAACGAAGAATAAATAGCAGAGTGCAGTGCATGACATGATCTCACATGCTGTAGAACAACCTTGGAAGCCTTGTGTCCCCTCAACATCTGATTCATGAGCCGAAACCCCAACGAACATTTTCAGGGTTATAATGCTATATTGCTTTATTGTTTTGTCACTAAGGATTATGTCTTGACTCAAGCCTCCCTTTAGTTCTCCGTTTAGTTCTCAGTTGGCCGTTCTTGGCCTTGAGCCTCGAGATCTGCTAAACAAGCTGTCTAATTGCGTATGGCCCATCTTTTCGGATGGCAGACAGGCCGTAGCCCTGGAACAATATTTCAAAGACCCGCAGTAGTGGCTGCGGTACCTTACATGCAAAAATAAATAGTTCTGGTACTTGTACATGAAGAAAGGGGGCGCTGCCTAGAAAAAAAGGTGTCAAAAACCACAACCCTTATTACATGTACCTAAGGTACTGACTATCGTGAGCGCGCATGACAAATATAAAATGATATTAAATATGACAGAGCTTCTTGAAACATAAAATTATTCCTATTTCCATAGAATCAACGTGCGATTCCCCAGTTCCCTTGGACGATAAATAGGAGGTGGTCTATATTACGCTTAGGCCCTCACTTAACAGTAGGATCGCTCACGTTTCAAGATACATCACATCCTCTCATTGGACTTCTTGAAACGACAGCGACCATACAGCCATATTCATCAACCTAGCCGTCCTAGTCGTCGTCCCAACCACGCGAGAAGTCGATCCATCATCATTCCGGTCAGGCGGACGAACCACAATAGTCTATTCAAATACTGGTACCGACCTCTGCTGGTGCTGGTAAAAGCGCGAACCGCCCCTGACGCCAGTCCGATTCGATCCATGGTCCACGATGGGGTGTTTAAACCCTTAGCAAAGCTATTTAAGTGCAGGCATGGCTGGCATGATGAAATGGCGTCAAAGAACGGATCGGCTACCTACCCGAGGCCAGACTTGCAGAATTGCTAGGTCGGTTCATCTGTAAACTCGGCTCTAAGGAGGTGTGGATTTTACGTATTCTTTACCTTGTCAGCTTGTTGCAAGGAAAAGCCACGAGGGTTATGAGACCATGAGGCTCGGGCTCGGTGTAGACCTGCATGTTTGTTCCCCTAATCTCCAAAGGTTTTTTTTTCTCTTTCGATTCTCATCGATTCTCTATTCGGAACAATTCCTCCCAATTTAAAATAAGCTTGGTATGAACCAATAACCGATCCTACTTCATTTCTCCGAGGTTGCAATTTACGCCATCGTGGGCTAGAGGATACACTAGGTACTCTGACCCCGTCGATTTGCCTCGTGTCTAAACTGGGGTCCAGGCTAGAATTGGGGGGTTCTAGCTTTACATTTTTGTCTACAAGTTGATCCTTATAGAAATTGTTCTTCAGCTTTATTTTAGATCGTCTTTTAGAAAGGAGTCCCGACTTCAGGTACATAATAGCAACCGACGTGGCTCTCAATCATATCAGACGAAGGCTCGGACGAACTTTGAACACCTTAACAGCTATCCGACTTTGTACTGTAGATATGAGGACAGCACATAATAACACCTGCAACTTATACCTGCTAGGTCTAGTCGGAGAATTACCAGAACTGTCTTAGACAAACTTATGCGCATTATTGTTGCAACTCTCCCGTCAGTTTCAACTCATGGTTATTTTTGATCCTCCAAACTCGAGATGGGTAATGCCTGAACGAATGAACAAAGAAACCTTCTAGAAAGCCCCCAAAGTCCAATTCAAGTCGACGGTACTTGGATCTCCAGACGATGCTCCCGCATGATCTGAGCCTAGCACATATTGCCAAGACGTACATCACTTAGCTGAATCCTTTAATATAAAAAAGACAAAGAAATCCTTCGCACGTACATACTTACCCAACAATAGTCAGTCTCTTAAAGTTCTAGCAGGTAAGCTTCTGAGTGAAGAGAGGCTATAGGCTGGTGTCTTCGTGTAAGGTGAAACATTTTACAGATATCTCCGCTCCTTGCATCCCTTTTCCCGTGATAATTCTCGATTGGCGAATCGGGTCTCAGGGAAATCTCACATAAAGACAGATGGGAAGCAAGCCTTTCCCAGCCACCTTTTACAGTAGCGTCTCGGGGGAGAGAAGCGGATGAGCTGCAGATCGCGTCCCCACGCCCTGCTTTGCATCAAACTAGCTTCTAGGATCAAGCCTCCGCAGAAGCAAAGAAGAAGGGGGGAAAATAATCTAAGACAACTTTTTATTATCCTTTAAGGCTTTTGCGGCTTATCGTAGAACTAGTAATCGTAGCCGATGCATCCAACCGCATATGCTCATCAGAATCCCTAGACCGCCATAATTTCTCATCTCACCCACGCCGCCTTCTCGCTTACCCGCGGCGCGTCATCGACATCATGTCCATCCCCTTGACACGACTAGGAGGCGGAGGTATGCATTGCATAGTTACTACTATACTACCGTGTCATACATATATCACCTAGCATTTGACCTCTCTCCCCTCCCCCTGTCTGCGGCTCAAGTGAGCAACACCACGTCAAACTTCGTTCATAATATCCACATATTCTACACGCTCGCGTATGATTAACCAATCGCTTTATAGCCTTCAATCACAGCCCTAGCAATGACGCCGAGGCCGAATATGATCGGCTGCGGGACCTGGCGCGGGCGGAAGCCGGGAAACGGAACAGCTGTTTCGATCGGGTATATATATATGCTTCTTACCGTTGTGATGACATGAGCTCTCGTACCTAATAAGAATGCTATGAAAAATTAGGCGCACCAGGCGTACGAGCGCGGCGACGGCGCCGAGGCGAAGGAGCTGAGCAACGAGGGCAAGCGGCACGCGGCCAAGATGGACGAGTACAACAAGCAGGCCAGCGACTACATCTTCCGGGAGAACAACGCGGTGGGCCGCGTCGCCGACGACACCATCGACCTGCACGGCCAGTTCGTCGAGGAGGCCGAGGACATCCTCGAGCAGCGCATCCGCTACGCCCAGCAGCACGGCCAGACGCACCTCCACGTGTATGTTGTTCCTTGTCCCCTTCTGAATTTCCGAGTGGTGTTTCTAGGTAGGCAACTTAAGACTCAACTCAACTCACTTACACGTACATGAACAATTTGGCAGCATCGTCGGGAAAGGCAACCACAGCACCGACCACGTGCAGAAGCTCAAGCCCCGCGTCGAGCAGGTGTGCCGCGAGCTCGGGCTGCAGTACGCGACGGAGGAGAATTCGGGTCGCATTTACGGTAGGTCAACTTTCCTGCGGTTGTAGCACGGTAACGGAACTCATATAAACAATGCAGTAAACCTTCAGGGCGGCGAGGCTATAATGCCGCCGCTGCCGCCGCCGGGCCAGCACGGCGGGTACGGGTACTCGGGCGAGAGCAGGCCGCATGGGGGGCAGCACCAGCAGCATCAGCAGCAGCAGCATCATGGCGGGCAGTCGCAGCATCATCAGCAGCAACAGCACCACCAGCAGGAGCAGCCCGACGAGATCGAGCGGTACGTGTCGAAGATTGTGCGGAAGCTGGGGGACTGCTGTGTGGTCATGTGAGGATGTTAGTAAGGTCAGCAGATATTACGGCATTTCGTCGTTGGTGTTTACGCTTTTGGTTGTTCGGGTCTGGAAAATAGGGGCGATATAACTTGAAGAGGATAATGAAAGGTGCTCATGGGTTAACGAATAGATGAAGACACTATTTCTGATCTTAATGATGTCTACTTTGAAAATGATGTGTACTATTCGCTAGTTTCAGACGAATGTTCTTGGAATCAGTCCTCGATTCTACGCCGGGTTTCGATAATTATAAGCACGTAATTAGGGGCCAATTTGCTGGATCTTTTATCGTCTGATGTCTCGGCCGACCAAGCCAAGGCGAGTAGAAGATTCCATGTAACAGTAGAACTAGTATACTTCACGTCTGACTGCTCTGCGGTGTATCCGCGGTGTATAACGCCGCGTGGGAAGTATTTGTATGTGACAAAATTTGGGACAAAAATCCCAGCATTTAGCAAAGCATCTATATACCTAATACCCTAAATCTTGTCGACCGATGAAAACCCCCTTGAGTGGTTCCGGTACTCTTCTGAACTCACCTCTGTTGCTAATACCCGTTGCTGCTTTCTTGTCACATCATGTCAGATCAATATCTGACTTAAATATCTCTGGATCCGATAACTTAAGAATGCCATGGTGAGTCTCCTCGAGGAACCCGAGCTATAGGCCTCAAAACACGACACCTCCTAATCTTCCACTGACGGAACTTCATCTGGTTCATGGGAGCTATCCTTACCACTCAAGCAACCAGGTAGTCAGTCACAATAGGAAGTACGTACAGGATACGACGACTACTCGTAAGGATTCGTGCCTTCACACGACACAGCAGTCATTATACGACCGTAACAGATCGCCTTCACGTAGCTTTTCATATTACTACCTGCGAGCCAGCCACTCATATATCAATCCTTATCCGCCCATCTCCCAGTTCGCCACGTTCTCCCTGTACTCCGTCATCTCCCGCCACTTCCTCGCGAAGTCGCGCATGCCGCCCTCGCCCGCCAGGCTCGCGTCCACGACGTCCCTGGGCAGCTTGTGCGCCGAGTACTGGGGCGAGCTGAAGTTGAACGCGGCCGGGTCCTCCTTCTCGACGAGCCGCAGCTCCGGCACGAAGTCGTCGTCCTCATCCTCATCCTCATCCTCTGACGATGTCTCGTCCGCGTTAGTACCCGGCGGAGGCGCTTCGTCCGCGCCCACGACGCCGAGCACGGGGCCCGGCACCTCCACGTCCAGCAGCTCGCCCCAGTCGAACAGCAGGCTGTCCGTGTGCGGCGCCCAGGCGTTGATGTCGATGAGGCGGGCGCGGCTCAGGGCCTCGCCGCTGCCGCCCTCGCCCTCGGGGATGTACACGTCGAAGGCGAAGCAGCCGTCGGGGAACGTGTAGCGCAGCTTGTGGTTGAACAGCTGGGCGACGCGAGCGACGACGTCGGCGCGCAGCCCGGAGAGAAACTCGTAGAAGCTCAGGTCCCGCTGCGAGATACCGACCAGGTTCCGGTGCTTCACGAAGCACCGGAACTCCATCGCGGTGTGCGGGTTGAAGTACGACCGCAGCACAAGCACCGGCTTGAAGGAGGGCGGCGGCGGTGCCCCGCTGCTGCTACTGTTGTTATTGTTTGTGGGGACGGGAGCGGCGCTGTTGTTACTGAGGGTGCAGTCGTCGAAGGCGTGCTCTAGGTCGTACGTTATGAAATTGGAGCTTTTTAGAAGGAGGTATATGTCGTTCGGGCTGGTGCATTTGATGGTATTTTGGTGCGGTGATATCCAGGCTGCGTCTTTCGGTGCCGTCCAGTTCAGCTTCGGTGCCACTGCGCCGCCTAGTTCTGCGATTTTGTCCTTGATCGTTTGGTGTAGTTCGGGGAACCTTTGATTCGGCGGTAGTCTCGGGGCCTCGTCTTCCTCGTCGCTGTCCGACTCCGAATCGACTTCTTCGATAGGGGGCCGGAAGGTCGAAGGTGTCGATTCCCACTCGTCATCTTCCGGCTCAGCTCCGTCATCGTCGGCCAGGATAATGCCGTCTTCGCGGATATACTCTACGAACTCGGGTGAAAGTGGAATTATTCGTGATTTGATACATGATGTGCGGTATCTGGTAGATTTGTAAGTTATTAATGTTCCTAAATTGTCATATAAAGTATACGCACTTGGGAAACCAGGAGTCGTATGAACAATTAAGTATATGATCTCTTGTGATGGGAGGGAACTGAGCTGTCGAGCTTGCGGCGCCTGAGGCAGACTGCGCACTTGTGAATGTAGGCATTTTCCACGTTTTTGGTAAGTGGTCAAGTAGAAATTAACAGATTTCGAAAACTTTGAATCTGATATATACTTGATCTAAGATTCTGACTCACAAGTTTAATGTGGTAGAAGAGCTCTTGCATGAAGGTAGGTACATAGTAGGATCTGGTAGTCAAGGGTCCTTTTGCGACTCATACTTATGGCGGGGCAGCGGGGCAATATGTTCGCCTTCAGGGTAGCTTTGGCCTGTAGCTTAAGATAATAGATAAAATGACTTAATACATGCAAAACCCCACCATCTCAATTTCCGCCACTTGTTACCGCCTTCCTTTCCCACCTTCGCAAGCTTCAGCTCTCCAACCTTTACAGTACTTCATTGTTAAGTATACTATCCAACCCACGAAGCCATGTCTGATAACGTCGGACTCTCGACGCCGCGCGGAAGCGGAACCTCCGGCTATGTCCAGCGAAACCTAGCGCAACTCAAGCCGCGCGACCGAGCCGGCCCCTACAACATCAAAGACTTCGATCTGAAGCACCGGCAGCGGCAACCCGACAAAGAAATTCTGGAGCACGATCGCAAGCGCGAGGTTGAGGTCAAGGTGTTCGAGCTGCGAGACCGGCTCGAAGATGAAGAGTATGTCTCTATAGTGGTGCATCCAGTTCGCATTATTCGAATTGTTGGCTAATCGGTACGACTACAGGGTCGACGAGGAAGAGATCGACAAGCAGTGCGACGCCCTACGGAAGGAGCTGCAGGCCAAGATGAACAAGGGCGGCCGAGACGCGGCGCCGAGGAAACCGCTGAAGGCGCATCAGGTCCACGAGCTGGCCGACGCCAAGATTAAGGAGAGCGAGCGGTTGCGGAACGCGCTCAAGATCAGCAAGGACTACGAAGAGGGCAGCCACTGGAAGAGGCAAGAGGAGAGATTACGGAAGGCTGTGGAAAGAGACTCGCCCGCCAAGAATGAGAGAGACTAGGTCCGGGTCTTCGGTACGATTTAGCATTGCTTAACTGTTCTATCAGTTTGCGCGTTGGCGTTGGCGTTGGCGTTGGCGTTCGGGATGAGTTTGTTTTCGTTTGATCAAAATAACTTAGGGGCCGTTAACTCATGTGCCCCCTTATATCAGTGTTACGCGCCGACTTTCACAAGAGGCATCAGACTCCAATGGGATTCGTGTCTCTCCTGTTACCAATGTCTATTTCTAAGGGTATCATGGGTTTTAATTGGCCGCCAGAATTTCTACCGCATCCACTGAGGGAGCATGATCCTCCCTTCCAATATTGTTCCTGGCCTTCTCAACACGACGAGCCTTCTCATCAACCTTCCTTTGCCTTTCTTGTTTCACATATGTTGCGTATCGCAGGGTGCTTAAAGTGAGGACCGCCATAAAAATTATACCCAAGACGGACCGGCGAATCAACACCCATCTTAATCCTTCGATATCGGACCTGGAATCGCTGTTGAGGGTCACGCTGATTTTCAGGTTGAGTTGTTGGATCTTAGAATCATCAGTATACATAATAGCAAGTACTGGAGAATGGGCAACAAACAGCGCTCTCCAACGTCTTCTGTTCTTCCCTCACGTTCATCCTGCGATCGTTGAACATGCCCTTTACGTCGTCTTTTAATGTCATGAGATCCTGGCTCATTCGCTGGCTCACGATGTCCACTTCGTGCTGCAACTGGGTCCGTTCCCGACGCATCGTCTCATCGGCGGCCTTCCTGTTATTTTTGACCTCGGCGCTGAGCTCCGAGCAGGCGGCGCGAAATAGATACGTTTCCTATAGGAGCCTATTAGCAGGCTGTGTGAGGTCGACTTGGAAGGATGCGCCCACGTTGTCGACGTCACTCTTGCTGACCAGCCCGTCCTGAGCAATGTCGAGATTCTGGGCTAGCAGCCCCCTGATAGCTTTCATGACAGTAATCGCCTGATCTCTGGTGTATACACCAGCCTCCAACTCCTTCACTAGTGTGTAGCTGTCAAAGTGGTGGACGTAAGGAGGCGTCGATATATGAGGATGGTGAGTGGATTCGGGTGGTGGTATGTGTAATACTGCCTCCATCGGACCGCTTTCCTGCATCTTAGCCTCTGTCGCAGCTTGTTGCGGGTTCGAAGACAGTGACCCAGGCATCGGAGTCGCATCCTGCGGAGCTGTCTCTGCCTTGTCTGGTTCTTTAGCCTTCGCATCCTCCGTCTCCTGTGGAGGCTCTGGAGGCTCTTGTGCCAACTCTTTTTCTATACTCGGACCTTTCTTGTCTGCGGGTTCGAAGCTCGACAGCTTGGACAGATCCGCGCCTGGCCCCGGAAGGTTCACGACGTCCGGCGTAGCGGGCTGGGGCTCCACGGCCTTGCCATGTCTCTCAAAGACGGCCTGCCTCGCGGGAGTGGTAGACGAGAAGGCGGCTAGACGAGGTTTGCGGATATTCGGAGGCTTGCGACATCGGACTTTCGCGCTACGAACGGAAGACTCGCCGAAGCGAACAGCCCGAAACAGGTGAGGGTATAGAAAGGTTAACCGAGCAGTTGACATGGTTGCTAGCTATCGAGTAGCTATAAGGAGGTATTTAAAATGTTAGTACAAAAAGAGAACATGGTGTCGACAGAAGTTGAGCTAAGTTAAAGGAGAAATTGTGTGAATCCACGTGGGACCTGTCTAGCTTGCGATTTGGAGTCTTTTCATGCCGACCTGTTAGCGAACCCGGTTCTATGGGTTAGCTACATACTACATCATAAACAGGGGTCATTCCGACCGTAAGCTCGGTATAAGTGGGTACATTAAGGCACCAAACGGTAAATTGATAAAAACGGGAATCCGTCTGTCCGTCAAGCCGTTACTTGGCTGCTTGGGTGCGGATACCGTTTTCCGTTACCGTTACCCAAATACGGAAAGACATCGAGCCAGGGGTTGCGCTGGTCACCCCGCAACCCGACAGTGAAAACAACGCAGGCCAGCTTAGGGTGGGAGCTTCTCCAAAATCCCTGTCAGCAACCAGCGAATTGGTTTGGCACTGCTGCAAGTCTCACCGATTTCTTTTCTTTCCCATAAGGCTGCCCTCTTTCTTGCATGGCTTCTTTCCTTTCGGGGACAACTATTTACAATTTTCTCAATTCCCGGCCTACGATGCCGTCGGTCTCTAAGACAACCTAAGGCCCAAGGGTAGCATACAATTACTTGCAGCTATTCATTCCACTGCTTGATACCCAAGCTCGCAATTATATCTACCTCCTATCTGGTCGACAATTACTTGCCGCACATTCCGAAGCCGCCAACCTATTCGTCATCCCGCATTCCTACTGTTTTCCCACAGCATCCCTAACTCAACCAACCGAGCTGCCCGTCGACGAGTGTTTCCGCCGCTATGGCGTCGGCCGATGGGCTATCGGCCCCCGGGTCGGCGACCTATGATTCGGATACGTTGGTGGTAGGAGATGGAACTTGGGATTTTACTAAGAATACGTTTCTGCTGCCGAATCTTGTTGGACTGAACTTTGATACTATGCGATACAATGGTAAGCTGGCATTCTCTTTTGTCGAATAGCAATGCCAGAGCTAACAGACCACTTAGGCATGGGCAACCGCTTCTCGACATTGTCGCAATATCACCAATTGGTCCTGGGCCATGGCATTCTCGCCGTTATTACTTTTCTCTTTGTTGTACCAGCTGCGGTCATGCACGCAAGATTTAGACCATACGGCTCCCCTATTCGATTCCACGCCTACTTACAAACATTCGCCATTTTGCTCAGCACCGTCGTGTTCGTACTTGGGTGGTTCGCCGTGGGACCGAGCCGAAGTTTGACGAACCCCCACCACGGAATCGGAGTGGCCATATACACCATGATTCTAGTTCAGCTCATCGGAGGTCGCCTAGTGAAGAATATCCGCAAAAAGTCGTTTAGGCTCATGCTCCATCGATGGCTCGGACGGGCGATTACACTCCTAGGAATTATACAGATCCCTCTCGGCCTGACGCTCTACGGATCTCCTAAGTATACCTTTATTCTGTATGCTATATGGATGGCATTTTTAGTTCTGGTATACTTCATCCTAAGTTGGCGCCATGAAAGTAGCCGAGACCGCGGGGACCTCTTAATCCATGGCGGACGCTCCGAAGGCGATATTACAGTATCGGATGACAAGTCCAAACATAAGAGAGGATGGCTTGGTCCGTTGCTGGCAGGAGCTGGTATCTGGGCGCTCCTGCGTGGACGGAAGCACCGCGAAGATGAACGAGACCGAAGCGACGTTAGGTCTCGGCCGTCCAGTCGTAGTCGCCAGCCAGAGGTGATTCCGTCCCGAAGAGGCTCTGGGAGCTACCTAGAAGATGAAAAAGTCTCCGGTAGAACCGATCGCCGTGAAGGCGGTGCGATGAATTGGCTGCTTGGCCTAGCTGGACTTGTCGGGGCTGGTGCCTTGGTTAAAGGAGTGCGGGATAGAAGAGAAAGACGAAGATATGATGACGAAGAGTATTCGGCGGTTGCAACGGACACACCTAGTCGGTTCAGCCGTCCTAATAGGACCCGAAAGCCTATTCCTGCGTATACGGAGAGCGAATTTAGCGAGGACCGGACAGAAATTCACGGCGGTACTAGGACACATACTCCACTGCTGCCAGGCCCTGGAAACCCAGCAGATACAGCCACAGTTCTAAGTTCTGTAGCGCCTCGACCTTTAACGCCGCGCCAATCCCATGCTCGGCCGCCCCACGGAGCAGAAAGCAGCTTCGTATCAGATTACTCGTCATATGTTAGCCCGTCTAGGCGACCTGCAGATGATGAGAAGAGTAAGGTTGGGAAAGGTATCCTTGCTGCTATTGGGCTAGGCTGGTTAGCGAAGAGAATGAAAGACCGAAGTGATAAGCAAGCAGATGATGGGCGGCGAAGAGTGGAGGACGAAAGGCGGGATGGACATCACGGCTCAAGATATACAGGAGACGGTTACAGTACACCAACGAGATCATCACGACGTCGGCCACCGCCGGCATCAGCACCAACCGCAACGTCCCTTACGTATGATTCGGGATCATCGATGCTTGAATCTCGCCCGGCTGGAACAACTGTTGGCGGACCGCCGATGCCACCTCTTGGTCCTTCAGGTAAACCACCTCCAGTACCTGTGCCTCTGCCAGTTCCAGCTCCCGGTTCACGTTCCCATTCGCATTCCCAGTCTCATTCCCATTCTCGGTCAAGGTCAAGGTCAACGCGTGGCGCTGGTGGCGCTGTTACCGACCCAGCCACAATGCCGCCTATGCCGCCAGACCCGCGTGGCGTCCTTCATTCGCTAAGACCGGAGTCTGGAAGTGAGTCTTTTGCCTCTAGCGGAGGTAGGACGCACAAACGACATTCGTCTCGCCATCGCAAAGAGAGGGAGGGAACAACTACTGTGGCTGGTCCTAGTACTGTGGGACCAACAACGGAGGATGAAGATCGGCATCGTAGAGACCGCAGTCAGGCTCCTAGTGGGCCCGTCAGCGTGAAAGTGAGATATCATGACGATAGGGATAGGAACATCACTCTGCGACGCCTCACGGAAGAAGAAGCGGCGAGGGCGCGTCGTGGCCAAGGAGGAAGGTCTGATTCCGTCAGCAGTCTTTCGGAGAGCGAGGCGCCCGCTGGCCGTCGACGATACCGACGAGATTCGAGTTCGCAAAGAACTGCGGAAGAAGCTGCGGGTGGGAGATTAGTATCGGAACCCCTATCACCGCCTACCCCTGCTTTTGCTGGAGGCAAACGAGCAGGCAAAGATTCGGCTTATTACTCGGGCCAGCCGGGTCCTTCGGGTGGAACTCCCTTGGCTGGACAGACTGTCTCTAGTATAGGCACGGAAAGTCATGAATGGAGCGCAATGAGCCCTTCCCCCAGCGGACCGGCAGCCCCGGCAGCAGGGTCATCTGCCCCCTCAGCCGCGGACCGTAGACGGCGAAGACGTCTCGAAAGAAGAGACCAGAGGCCGTCGTCGAATACCGTCGAATTCAGCTAATACCCCAACGGTTTACTCATGATCATTCTGACACTCATTGCTCGGTGTTTTGGCGTTCTACTTTTTTAATGAATCCTTCCCGTCCACGAAATCGGCATATATTCCCAGGGAGCATGGTTGGGCGAATCCTGCACATTCTCGATAGATTACACATGATTTTCGGAGAGGACTGTTGTGGCTGACGAAAGAAAGGGGGTTTGCATGATATCCTAGGATATCCAAATGTTTGTTTCTTTTTACTGTCTATTGTGTTGTACTGGACATACAGACTGAAATGATAATATGTACGATTCTCTCGATAGAATGAAATCGACTTTTCCCCCCCATGATCTCATAAATTATTACTCGTAAACATTTAAATTTAAATGGACTTTGGTGATTAAGACCAGTTTAGCACCAGCCGTAGCGCAATAGGGGGGTTGCCCCACGTGCCGTCGCGACGTATCGATAAGCCAATACAACCTAAATTCGCGGTTCGAGATCGCAACGCGCCTATAATTAGCAAGAATCATACCCACCAAGGTTCTATCATATATCCTCGATGCGACGCAATACACTTGTCGCGCATAAAATCTAAGTTTCGCACGGCATACCAATCACTCACAAACTACCATACAACCCAACGAATTAGCTGGCAACTTGACCAATTACCCCAGACTAGGGGCAGGGTAGACAGCCAACATGACGACCGAAGCAGCAGCAGCAGCTTCTTCTTCTTCTTCTTCGCAACAGCAAGACCAACCACAACCACAGCATCAATCGCAACCGCCGGCGTCGCCTCCCTTGCCGTCGCGCCACACGCCGCAGACGCCGGGCTTGCGGGCGTCGCGGTTCCAGGACCTGCTGGACTCGAGCCTGTCGCACACGCTGGGCAAGATCGGCTGGGACAACTTCGCGTCGTGCTACCCGACGGTGGCGGCGCGGGCGCCGGGGGTGCTGCGCGCGGTGCAGAGGCAGATGGTGGAGCGGCTGGGGGCGCTGTGTAAGGTGAGTTTCTTTTTGCTTTTTTGCTCTTATGTGAAGTTTGAGCGTTGGTTACGGGGATGAGAATGAGGAGTGACGATCTGGGGAATGCGGCCATGTTCTAGGTCGAAAAGAGGAATTGTGACTCTAATTTGACAAGAGAGTATCTTTACTAACGCGTCTACAGAAAGAATTCGACTCGGTGCTGCAGAGCCGCAACGTGGTGGCCAAGCTTAACGAGCTCGAGAGCCTGGTCAGCGAGGCCGAGCACAGGAGGGACGAGGCGGGCGTCGTGGGAGCCGAGGCGCCTATTCCGTAAGTGGTGCAACTATTTCCTCTCGGTATATAAGTCTCAATCGCACTTCATTCTTCCACGTACGACCATAGGATGCGGAAAACTCGGGATCCCGTCCGCTCTCCCCTTGATAAACCGCATACCGCCGGATTAGTAGTTGGGTCGGTGACGACCAGCGAATCCCTGGTGTTGTACGTTTTGCATTTTTTTTGCCCTTTTTTTTGCCAATTTCAATTGATTTACGTTTTATTTCCATTTTCTTATTTTTATTACCCCAATTACCCTTAAGCTGATTCGTAAAGACCGCATATGTTACCTGCAGATCAGATCTTGGCTGCGCATCTAGCACCACACCTGGCTCAGCAGCAATCGCAACTCAACGCCAAACTGCAGACGGTGCAAGCGCACAACGCCAAGCTGTTCGACGACATACAGAAGCAGCGAGCGGAGATGCAGTCATTGATGGGCCTGCTGCACAAGGTCTTCGAAGATATCGACGGGGCTAATGGCCAGATGGACGATGTTGTCGACGACTTAGCAGAGGAGACGCGGATGGTGGAAGCCGAGATGGTTACGTCGTGATAGGGATGGTTACCGCCGCCGTTCGCTGAGCGGTTACTGATCTGGATGTTACGAGTTTATGAGCCCAAGGTTAGTGGTGACTAAGGGGGCGGGAGGATTATTCCGTAGGTCTGGCGTTCTGGCGTTAGAGAACAAATTCCTGTGTTAGACACATGGCGGGTGAATGCTATTACTCTTATTTCATGGAATTGGCATGCCCGATGTGCATTTTGATGTTAACCTTTGGTTTACTTACTATGAAGTTATCATAGCATTTTACCCGATGTTGCTCTGTTAAGAATAGAAGCCTGAGTAGAGCATGCTATATGAGCAAGGGTCGATTGATACATAGAAGCATTACGACTACTCTGGTCAATCCGGATTAGATCCTATGTGTTTACGGCCATTATCTGCAATCTTCTTGACATTCGCGTACAGCAGTCAGAGTTGCGTTGATTCATAATGATTGCTATAGCGAGGCATATCGTATACTTTATTGAGAAAAAGAAAGGACTAACTAGAACTAAATACTGAGATGAACAAAAGAAATCGAAGGAGAGTGCCTCCAATTCAAGATCAACGTGCCCTTCTTCTCCGTCCTTGGTGATCCAAGTCCTCCATTCCTAAGACCTCTTATCGCTTGATACGAGCTGAAGCATACTACCTCAACAGCCAATTTCATGTCCCCAAGTGCCAATAACTACCTAGGTAATAACTGCTTTCAGTGACAGGATGCATGCCGCCCAGCGTAAGGGAAAGGCAATCGACACGGCCATCGTGTTTCTGTGTGCTGCTCATAGTATTTTCACGTCTTGCTCTTCAGATACTTCCTCCCAGCTTTTGGTATCTGGCTTGGCAACGATCATCAGCCCGGCTCTCTTCATCAACCTGACTCTCCTCTCTGGTGTAGTACTCGTTGGATCAGTGCCGTCGCCGACGTTTTGGAGTATGAGTGCGATTCGACGAGTGATCTTGAGAGCGTACAAATCAACGTTCTCTGCGATCCTGCGATCGAGAAAGTAGCGTATCCTTATTTGCCCGTTTTGGCCGCGAATTTTGACCTTTATGTCATCTCTCCACCTAACCAAGGCTCCGTTGACGAGTTCAAGCTGCACCAATGAACTCCGTATGATGATATAGCCGCCGCTTTCGACTATACCTCTTGGACCCGTTTTGACATGATGATCAAGAGCTTTGGCAGACACATCTGCGTTCGAAGGCCAGACGTGCTTGACTGCTGGGGGATTACTGGCCCAAGACCAAGATGGCACACTGTTATCTAAAGGGAACGTAGCCTGGAATTACCGACGCCCTTCCTATTAGAACACCAATGTTCTAGGGGGTAATAACTCGGAGTTCGGCTTATCGAATCCACATAGAGAATGTATGCGAGAGAAGACCGAGCAAGTATTGCGTTCCCTTCGGACCTTTCTGTAGAGAACTTTTTAGCGTGGGGGGAGAGATTTGTTGTATTCTGCAGAAATTCGACGACACTCGAATGTTCGAATCGGAGAACTGCCTTGTTACGCCGGGTTGATTCATAGGTGTCATCGTCGATAGCGAATATGTCGCTCCCCTCCGAATCTGAATCCATTGCAATTAGGAATGTGCACTGTTCGAGAAAACTTGGCCACTGGTTTAAACAGTCGTCCCAGTCAAAATACGGCTCATCTGCTCTGGTAGCGACCGTTTGTCGAAGCTCCTCAAACCTAAGCGGCCGGGCAGCGTATAGAAGCCAACACAACAAGGTTCTGAGGTGTGCAATGGCAGCACCGTCTTGAATATTATCGAGAATACGCTCATAGATCTTGGTAAGACTCTCGAAATCTTTTGACTTCGTTCCAAGTACTACAACTCTCAATTCCCCTCAATAAGCCATCAGCCCATCTGAATCTATAAGGGATGGTTAGCTCATAATACACAAATTGCCAGCGAAATCTTACGAGCCATCGCAATTTGCCATTATATAGCTGATGATCTCATTGTTCTTATCATCATTCCATTGGCGACTTAGGTTTAGCTGATTGATATGATTCTCTATATCATTATTGATAATCATGGGGCTGATATCTATTTTGTACCTCTTCAAGTCCGTCAGAGTTTCCTCGGTCTGTAGGGATTGGGTTGTGTTAGTGCTAGTAAGAATGCGAATATCACAATCTTTCTGCTCGCAGAGCATCCTGATAACTTTACAGGTCTCGAGTTGTTCTGTGCATTCATCTAGAGCGTCAATGATGATATAGACACGTTTAGGTACTTTTATCAGGTCTCGAAGCAGCTGTTCGTGGTCGACGGGCTGACTACCTTCTCCTGCTTGCGTATAAAACGCTTTCGCACTAGATCGCGTTGCGTTGTTGTATACCGCAAGTTGATACGCTAGGTTCCGAACAAGAGTTCCGCGTGTCTGAGATTGTGAATCCGTTATTGTGAAGAAATGGTAGAGCAAGACATAATCAGGAGACTCTTTGCAAAAGGAGCGCAATGGGTCGATGGCAGATGAGCTTTTGATATGTCAGTCGGTGCTTATTGTATTCCACTAGCTGGGAATCTCGACTAACCATAGAACCGTCTTGCCGCATCCCGCTACGTAATTGATTAGTTTAATACGGAGCCATGCTCTATCAGAGGGTACAGATATTCAGAATATAATGCGTACTAACATTTTCCATGTAGCCACAACAGGGAACGTGACTCCCTTTCTTGTTGTGGGTGAGACTTCCAGCTAGAAAAAACCTCTCCGTCGAGGAACCATAGACCAGTATCTGCAGTTCTTTTACTTTGCCACGGATTTTGGAAAATGTGCTGTAAAAAGACTGGTTCCGAGCCCAGAATCCATTTGGCTACCTGTTCCATTGTTGGTTCCGTTGCTTGCGACGCTGAAGCAGTTAGCTACCTACCTGGGTATGAGGTAGAGCACCACGCAATATAATACTAACTCTGATAGATGTTCTCATATTGAATGAGAACCTCGGTAATATGGTTGTTTGAAAATCCATGGTGCGACCCATATGTTGAAGCCATGATGTTGAGGTGAAGTCTGTGACAAGGGTCTGATATAAGAGGCTTGGAATAACTTCAATTTCAATAATAATATTTATGGCTCCTAACGTCCTTGGTTTCCCACTCCTTTGAGGGGAAACAGGCCACCTATTTATGCTAGAATGGTTGATGCCTAATAGCCACCTAACCGCCGCCTTAAGCGCTTGCTACGTGGTGTTGGGGCGAGGGTTCCATCCCAATATATCTCCTGCCAACCACCTTGAGCCAACGCACTTATTCTTCGTATTCAATCTTTTGCCAAGGTCTCTGACTATGGGATTCCTTATTCAGGTATCCAATAATGGGTCCGTGTGACAAAGTCCTCGGAGGCTTACAGTCAAGACACTTGAGAGTAGGTACTTTTCCCCAGATTTTTGTTAGATCGGAATTTTCTTCTTCTATATCCTAGTATACCAAATAAGCGTAATAGCTTGGTAGGGGTCTTGAGTACTTCAAGGTTAGACATTCGCGTTGCTGAGTAGGTACCTAACCTAGGTAGGTTCGTGTTCGTCCTATGTTTCAACCTCTTGATATCAATCAAGAAGAAGAGGTAAATGGCGAGGGGGATAGGTTCTTGGTCAGCCACGTGCGGGGATAGGTATTGACCGGTGTAGAGCTGAATACCTAGTAATGAGGGCAAATTGTTCGGGCGTCACCGAGCCAATGGTCGCTTGAAATGGCCTTGGTTTTGCACATTGGGCTTCGTACCTCAGGATACCGACCAATCATGTAAGAAGATGACACTACACTCGATGAACGGATGATATGTGCCCGTATCCGATCCGACGGCCAAGAGCTGCGTCAGGCTCTGCTTAAGTTTCGAAAGCCAGGCTTTGTGATAAGGGTTTAGTATAAGAGACTTGGAATAGCTTCAAACTCCATATAATAATCTTTATGGTTCCTAAGGTCCTTGATTCCTTCCAATTTAGACAGGAATCTAAGGAAGCGCCCTCTGATGTGTTGTTGGTCCTACAGTTTCAATCCGAGTTAATTCCCACCATTCAACTTCAACCAACACACACATTTATCTAAAGGATACGCGCTGCCAAGATCTGTGACCATGGGATTACTTATTCAGGTGAGACACTCGGATCGAGCCGTGTAACAGGCTTTACTGTCGATTTCTCTTTATTTAATTCCGCCCTTCCCCCCAACCAAAGGACGGGTAACGCAGCTAGTCGCTAAATATAAGAGCACATATACATACGAACTCCCATGCTGATCATTGGCTAGTTGCTTCAAAATGGAGGTAGCTGGACTAATCGTTGGCGGGGTGAGCCTCGCCGGCATCTTCACAGCTTGTGTCGACTGTTTCGAATACGTCCAATTCGGTCGCCAGTTCGGCAGAAACTACCAGACGGCAATCCTGAAACTCGACCTTATTAAACTTCGGTTATGTCGCTGGGCTGACGCCGTGAGCACACCTAGCAAACATGCCTCAGTTGGATCTGAAGCTGAGGCAGCTAAAGTGAAAGAAGTCTTAGGACAGATCATTTATCTTTTTGAAGAGACGGAGAGAACATCTAAAAAGTTCAAGACCTCGGAGGGCCGAACCGATACACACAGTGTAGCCGACCTTGACGCAGATATTGAGTCAATCCACTTGAAGATGAAGAATCTTGCACTCAAGCGCCAGAAACGTAGCAGCTTTACGCCGAAAGCATCGTGGGCGCTCTTCGAAGAGAAATACTTCAATCGGTTGATAGAGGACGTCGACCCTCTAGTCAGAGACTTGGTGGAGATGTTTCCAGCAGCTAAGGAAGAGCAGCAGAAGCTCAGCGTCGAAGAGGCGCAGCAGCTTCAGAATGAGCAAGGCATCGCGACCTTACAGGACGCGAACGACGGCCAAGACGATCTTCTCCGGGAATCTATCGCGCAGGCCCTGGCCAGTAAAGGCAGACACCGGTTCGTGGGGAACGTCACCAAAGGCGACATACGGGTAACGTTCGGGAACACATTCGATGGCATGCTACCTATCACTACGGGAGCTGGGAGCTTGTATAAGAATAACGAAGCATCGGGAAATGCGATAGTGCACTACGGCAATCATTATTATGGATAGGGGTCAATCTTCTAGTCACCGGTATTTACCAGCAAAATCGCTGATGCTACACAATCATTTCTAACTGGCTCTTCACCCTCTCTTATAACCTCCGAACAGCGGAGCGTGCGTGTTAATTTCTCATCTCTTCATATCCTTTCTAATACTATATACCTGTCACCCAAAGAGAAATGCAAGGCGCTGTGAGCCCGAGTGAAGTCAAGTAGCCACGGGTGTAAACTAGGGGTGTAATGAAGAGAGAACGTAGACAGCTCGTGCGTATGGCTCAGGCTTAAAGATACATCAAGACTTCCCCCGGAGGGCCAACCACTCTTCGTTGATATTTCGATAATCCTCCGGCCCATAAGGACTGGTCATCTCAGCCAACCTACCATTCTTCCTGAACGGATTCAACCCGAGGTCTTGCTGTAGCAGGTCGAAGTACGGAACCGCGTCGAAGATGAAGTTAGGCCCTTTGTTGCCCCATTCTGTAGGATAACGCCACCTGCCAAATCGGTTGTGCAGTACGGTCTCATACCGTAATCTCTCCATTGCGGCCTCATCGTCGATCTCCTTAGCGGGATCCCTCGCTAGTTTCCTCGAGAAATAGGCACTGATCCAGAGCCCCGTAATGTGGGCAGTGATGATGTTGCTGAAGTTGGTCTGAAGACCTATGAATGCTATGTCGCGAGGCTTCAAGAAGCGAGGTGACGGAGGAATAAGGAATCGATGTAACATGTAGGGTGTTAGAGGCGTTCGATGTATTGCTTCGATGTTGATTCCTTTCTGATCTATGAATGGGACGAACTTTTTATTCCAGACTGGTTGGTTCCTAAGTCTTGGGAAACGTCCTAGAATCTCGTGATCGGCACGTTCGATAAGGGAATGTTGGTTCGCTAGGTCCTCCGAAGGCGCATTATCTACCACCTGGTGAGGAATTCCGAGTTCCTTTTCGATCCCTTCTGGGAGAAACTTCAGAGGCGTGAGATGCGTCCAGCCCGTATTCGCCAAGAACGCATCGGATTCGAACTCAGTACCATCAGCAAGATGAACCTTCCCCGGGCTTAGACGGGCGATCTCTCCAATATGAATTTCGACTTTGTCGCTCTTGACGAGCTCGAAAAAGTCTTGTTCGTAGTTGAGAATGCTATAGCTGCATCCTGTAAACATGACATCAAGCCACGGCTTCAACTTGGCGGTATCTGGGTGAGAGTCAAGCTTATTGAGAGTAATGACATCCTGACCGAGTATGTTCCAAAAGCGATCGACTAGAAATTGTCCGACCCATGTGCGATGATAGAAACTGCGTATACCCTGGTAGCCATCGGCGTCACCCCAGATGCACGGACTAAACCAGGTGAGGAAGCGTATATCTTAGAAGGTGAGTTAGGACCGGGACTCAAGCAGCACAAGGTGGTGGGCATATGAATAGAACAAGATAGGTGACACTTACTCGCGAGTTTCTCGATCCACTTCTTGAAAGGCGTAACGTATGGAGGAGCCATCCAAATTGGGCCATGACCACTTGCTGTTGTCACTTGATTAGCCCAGGTTCTGATCAGGTTGGTATTATGAGAGAGAAATATACATCTGATAACCCAATTTACCTTGACTCCGGCGGTTGCGTACTTATACACGGCGTCCCAACCAGACTTGCCAGCCCCAAACACGGTAACCGTTTTCGCTTTCAAGGTGTCAAGATTCTGCGGGAAATCCTGGCTGTGGAATATCTTCCGGTCGAATTTTTCTTGTCCTTCAAATTTTGGCATAAAGGGTTCGGACAATAAGCCCGTGGCAATAACAAGCCGGTGTGTAGAGATCTTAGTGGTATGTTCTTCGTGGAGTGGTTGGATGGTAAGATCCCATCCACCTTCCGCCGTATCCCGGTGCTTTGCGGTTAGGACTCGTGTTTCGAGCTTGATGAAATCGATGATACCGAACTCTTGGGTATATGTCCTGAGATAGGCGTTGATGATCTCGCCAGGAATGTGTTCACCAGGTTTGACATTGAATTTCTCGCTGCTCATGGGGAAGTCTGGAAATTCATATGTCCCTAAGAGATTGTTGCTCTTGACACCTGGAAACAGACGATTCTCGGCCCATTTACCACCCAGAGTCGATTGGCCATCAAACACAACCAATTTACAGCCGGGTTGTGTGCAGTGAAGTTGTTTTGCAGCGGCCAGTCCATGGAATCCTATTATTAACTCAGCTCATTGGATTCATCGAGTTAGTCCTAGCCCACTTACCGGCACCCACCACTACATAGTCATAGTCGTATTTCATAGTGTTGGAGGTGTCTCGTCTAGGTTCATATTTAGTGGCGTTTTTGTGGTGTGCAGAAATGAAGCGTTGTAGCGAAAGCTGTTGGGACGAAGAGGCAGACACGCTAGGATAAAAGGATATATTACCACACCACCCCCTTACTTTGCCGCACTAACACCCCACTCTCGCCGTTATCTCAGGTCTCAGCTGAGGTGACACTATAACGTACGGCTTACATAGTACCAACGACAGAAATCATCCCTTTTACGTTGTACTACAAGCGCTAGCTAGGTATATTAGGTAGATAGTCGCAGCGGTAAGTCACCTATGGATTCATATTCCCGAACGTGAATTATTAACTCAGCTGATGATATGTAGATAGCCCATATGATCGAGACAAGCTCAGCTTACTCAGTCGGTGTTGTTGCAAATGACATGGCGAATAGTAATACGACCAATGAGGATCGATGAATGTCATATTAGCGGCGATTGCTAGGAGTGCCGAATCATTCTGAGGCCTGTTATTATTGGACATATATAATTCAATCAGAAATGAACCATTGATAACGTGACAATGACAGGTAGTCGGCGCCCTTAGATTACGATCTATGATCTTGAAGAGGTACCTACATAGGTATGCAGTTATTAGACATGCGGTACGATCATGTATTAAACCGTGTCTGATGACTCATCTTTCGGACTTTCCAGGTTCTACCCGCCCCGGCTGCCTCCCGGTGGCCGGGAAACAAAACGAAACGGCGCCGAACCTCCATTCATAAACGCGATTCCTCACCCTTTTATTGAGTCACGGTGACTTTAGATTATTTATCAAATATTTCAATTATAATGGCATCTAAAAAACAACTATGTATCTCATCTTTTAACCTTACTTTCAATGTCGTATTGCCTGAGCGCATCTTGTGCAGCTGCGGCACTTTCCTTAACCAATCTTGCAATTTGGCTTGATCTGGGTATCAAGCGGAAGTTGAATGGTAGTGGTCTGTTAACCTGAGAAGAGCCATATGCGTTTGGATCTAAAGTCACCTCATTTCCCTAGAAAGTAGGTAATCAGCATTATTCAAGTAATCCTAAAACAATTCGGTAGGTCCCCAAAGGATATATACTACTCACATTCTCGTCGACACCGGGACGGATATCATACGCCCAAAGCAGAGAAACCACTATGAAGTATACGCCTTGTCTCGCTACAGGCTCGCCGCTGCATACACGGCGACCCCAACCAAAGGCGTGGTGGCCTCTGTTGTTCGGGTAGGGCGGACTTTTCTGATCGCTCATGAAGCGCTCTGGCATGAACCGATCCGGGTCCGGATACTCGCGAGGGTTTCGGCACATGGCGTAGAGGTTACCAATGACCGAAGTGCCCTTCGGGATGAAATAGCCATTGTATGTGTCGTCCTCTACGGGCGCATGAGGCGGACCGCCCAGAGCAAAAGCTGGACGCCAGCGAAACGTCTCGTTGATCAATGCCGCGACGTATGGGAGCTGGGCCTCGTCAGACCAGTCGGGGTATCGCTCCGAACCGATAACAGCGTCGATCTCCTCGTGAGCCCGACGTTGTACATCTGGATGCAGACACATAGCCAGCACGAACGTTATGATTGTGCTGGTGGTCGTGTCGACGCCCGCGCCAATGAAGTTACCGGTCAGATTAGCGATTTCGACCTCGCTCAAGCCGTGTTCTTCTTGCTCCCGTAGCAGCCGTCGAGCAAAGTTGTCGTTAGGAGCTTCCGCGCCTTCAACAGACAGTGCGTAGAAGTAATTATTTGACGATGCCGCAAGCTGTCTCAGCAGCTTCGGAAGAGGGTTTAACCAGGACGGCATCTGCGCGAGCCACGGGATGGCTTCTGTGTATGTCTTGCCCGGAAGCCCCAAATTTGCGCTCCCCACGAAGGCTTGCGCGGCTTGCAGAACATTGTCTTGATACGAGTTGATTCGCCGGCCCCAGGCGATGATCGAGACGATGGACACAGTAAATCGCATCAGTGCTTGCGTAAAGTCGACTTGGTCAGATTGGGTATCAGCCATGAAAATCTTGCCTTCGTTTGCTTGAACCTCCTGGTACGACTTGGCAGCCTGCACATTCGTAGCAGAGTGCTGTAAAAACGATCCCATAAGTTAGCGTGTTGTTTTATGAGGGTGACGGTCCTGTTTAGAAGAACTCACGGTCAGTCGACGATGCAAGCGCCACTGCTCGCCGTATGGAAGGCCAGCTTGGTTAAACTTATGCAATCCAAACACCTTGCCGGTAAGCACGCTGACATGCCTCGAGGAGTAGATGTTTGCGCGCTTGTCGCAGAGATCAGCCATGGACCAGGCATCATTACACACCACGACAGGAGTGCTTCCCTGCCAAAACGTGATGATCGGACTGTTAAAGCTCTGCGACCATTCCTCAAGCTTCTTCCACTGCTTCTCTTTCGGAAAGCTAAAGATGTTACCGAATAGCGGAAGCGGAATCGGACCGGGCGGCATCCGCCGTCTTAGAGACAACACCTTAATATACTCATAGACCACGTGTACTATGAAAGCCGCAAGGCCAAGGTTTAAAACGCCGACGACTACTTTCAACGGAAACTCCATAGTCATTATCGTGCCTCCAATGTCCATCTCACTGGCCTAATCTATGTCGGTTTACAGAACTGTCTATATTTATCGTACACACTTATGGCCCAATAGCGTGCTATGTATATCATCAACCCCGATGCCCCCATTTCTGCCATGACCTGGTACGTGGGCTAGTGTGGATGTATTAGCGGACAAGATACATCGGAGATCTTCGGCCGAATAGACCGAGGAGACTGTGTCCGTCGGGCCCGTCCCGAAACCGTGCCAATTCTACCCCGCCCAACTAACTCCACAATCACCGTACTCGCCGCCGTTGTTCCCGGTAAGGATTCAGTAGAGTGACGAAAGAGTGATCGGCAAATGCAACATCTCGTATTTTAAACTTTCTACTAACAGCACCATTAAAGGTCCACCTACTAACGTCTGACCTTAAAGTGTGATCGTCACGTTTCGTACACCCCATCCTTGATCCTCGACCTGGGACCACCTCATAGAACGTTAGTATTCATCGTCAAATTTAGCATAATGACTATCTCTCAAGATCCCGCCGCCCCCCTCATAGTCGTCGTCGGTTCAACTGGCACGCAGGGGGGAAGCGTGGTCGATAACCTCGCCGCATCGGACAAGCCGTATCGGATTCGAGGACTCACACGAGACTCGAGCAAGAAGCAGGCGACGAGCCTCGCCGAGCGGGGCGTCGAGGTGGTTCAATGCAACCTCACCGTAGACAACGTTGAAGGGATCAGAAAGGCGTTCCAGGGCGCAACCTACATTTTTGTAGGAGTCCCCCTTCCCCCCCTTTCCACTACCTACCTCCTAGATACCTATCCAGACGGATACATGAGCTCTTGTTATTGACTGTTTTCGAACGACAGATCGTCACCAATTTCTGGGAGCATCTAGATGGCGCCCGCGAGCGCGCTGAAGGCAAGGCCATGGTCGACTGCGCCAAGGAGGCGGGCGTCAAGCTGCTGCTCATATCGGGGCTCGTAAACGTCACGGAGGCGTCCAACGGCGAGCTGACCAAGGTGTTCCACTTCGACGCCAAACACGATATCGTCCAGTACGCCAAGAGCGTCGGCGTCCCGTACGTCGACGTGCAGGCGAGCGCCTACATGAGCAACATCGTCACCTTCATGCGGCCGGCGCCCCTGGGGGACGGCGCGTACGTCGTCCGCGGGACCTGGACGCCGGGCACGAAACTTCCGTATATCGACACCCTGCACGACTACGGCCTGTTCGCGCGGCTGGCCATCGAGTCCGACGAGTTCAACACCGGCGACGGCAAAGCCCTGTCCGCGTGGTCGGAGTGGGTCAGCTTCGAAGACATCTGCAAGATCGTAAGCGAGATCTCGGGGAAGAGGGTGACGTACCAGCAGATCACGGAAGAGCAGGCGCGGGCCGGCATGGGGCAGGGCGGCATGCCGCCGCACGCGGTCGACGATTACATCGACATGAGCAAGTTCCACGAGTTCGTCTGGCCTCGCGTCTTCGTCGAGACGGACCTATCCAAGCTCGCGCGTCGGCCGCGAACATTCGAGGAGTATGCTAAGACTGTTGACTGGACATCGGTTCTCCCTTGAGAGATTCTTATGAATAAACATTGAGATGTGGCTCTTTTTGCCCACCTATCTAAAATAACCTAATGGACCTTGTAAATAGTTTCGTTGGTCTCGCAAACTTGTCCCACATCGCACTCCATTTGATACAAGGACCATGTGACAGACTACGGACTGGCGCCCACAAGGTAGTAGAATTGTCTGTACACCTTGCAATTCAGGCGTCAGATGGTGATAGATTAGGTACCTACCTCTAGGTACCATGTAGGTGCAGCTTTTTCAAGCGGCAGATTCAAAAGAATTAATAACGGAATTCCATCGCTTACCATTATTGAAGGATATGCAAATATGGTTCAAATATGATTGATCATACAGGATATGAAACACTCATCTCATTGCCAAGAGCCTTGGGAATACGAACTCGACCTTGGAAACCGTCGAGATGCTCTAGAAAGGCTATTAGAGACGTCAGCTCACACCGATATTGTTTATTTTTATCACACTTTTTGCGGAGAAAAGGGGGTGGGGCTCGGCCGAGATCTCCGAACTAAAGGGAGATCGATTCTCGCCCGTTCCATGCGATCATAGTGCCGAGGCCGAACGAGTGGCCCGGTTCCGTCGTTTCGTTGTAGGGGTTTGAGATGGAGTCCAAGTACATGCGGACGTCTACAATAATTGGAATATCTCATGAAAAAATACGTACCTCGCCAGCTGAGAACCCCGATCAAAGACCGCCTAGCCTCGAGCCGATATCGACTCATCATTCTTGCTCAATAACTAGAACGAATCTACCCTCTAAAATCGGTTACTGGCGGCTCAAGTGTTGCCGCGATCATAGGTAACCATGTCAGAAGTCCTTAGCAAGAAATCTGCCTTTGAAGCGCTTTTCGCCAGCCTCACTGGGGAAAATGCGGCGCTTCCAGGAGTCGTGATGGCGGCCTTTCGTGAGGATGGTAATTACCCATTCTCTCCGTCAAAATCGAACTGCAATGAGTAGGTAGGCTGATAGTTATACTTCTGTTTCTCGTGATAAAGGTATCTTCCATTCGCGCGCCGCCGGGCCTCTCCGAGCGGGTTCGCAGGATTCTATCGACTTGGATAGCGGCTTCTGGGGGTTCTCGTGCACGAAATTGCTCACTACCGTCGCTGTTCTGCAGTGTGTCGATAGAGGCTTGATCAAGCTTGATGACGCCGTAGCTCCGATCCTCCCCGAACTCGCAACCCCCGACATCATTTCCCCCAAGTCGGATAACCAACACGGCTTCCAGCTTGCCCCAGCGACGACTCCGATTACCGTCCGCCACCTGCTCACGCATACGAGCGGATTGTCATACGATGCGATGAACCCGCTGCTCGTGGCCTGGCGCAAGTCCCGAGGCGAAGCCCCATTAGTCATGAGCGGCCTTGTTATCAAAGCCTACTCTCTGCCGCTGCTGTTCGAACCAGGAACCAGTTGGACATACGGATGCAGTCTTGACTGGGCAGGTGTTCTGGTGGGAAGGCTTAATGGGAACGTTACACTCGGCGAATACATGGCTGCGAATATATTCGCGCCATTGAGGATTCAGCAAACAAGTTTTCATCCCTTTGAAGGACCCAACGGAGGGAGCCATATGGCACAAATGTTTTCCCGTACGGCAGAGGGTGCGCTCACGCCGATCGAGTCGCCATATCCCAAGCGAGCCCCCGAAGAAAGCGGTGGGATGGGCATTACTACCACTCCAGCGGACTTCGCGACTGTACTGAGCGACATATTGAAGGACAAGCCGTTGCTACTGAGAGCAGAGACAGCTCAGCTGATGTTTAGCGCCCAGTTCGAGGTTGGAAGTCCTCAATACAAGACATTCTTGAAACAAAACGTACGTAGTCGAGTCCCCTACATCTCTTTCTGACTGCGCGCGCGGGAGAACAGGCGCTAAGTTGCTATGAATTAGAATATGCACGCGCATCTGACGGGCGAACGAGAGGGAGAGCCAGATATCGCATTTGGCTTAGGGGGGTTAGTAGTACTCGATGGTGGAGTACGCAACCTGCCCAAGGGCTCGCTGTCGTGGAATGGCATGCCTAACATTGGCTGGTTCGTGAATCGGGAACTGGGCTACGGTGCTGTCTTTTTCACTCAGTTGATGCCGCCGGCGGACCAGAAGTCGGTGTCGTTGATGGAGGCATACTGGGCCTTTGTGCACCAAGTGGCAGGTAAGAAGGATAGGCAGCCATCGAATTAGATACGCCGTCTTTTCACATTCTTTCACATCGTCTTTAGCCTCTTAGGTGAGTGCCCTTAGATCTAGGTAGATGTGTTATTGGGGTTTTCCTCCCTTTCGAGAGCTAGACTATGCCCGCCTCCTAGCCATAGGATATGTGTCGAATACGCTACTAGATTAATAAAAGAGATTTTTGTTAAGAGTTTCTTATATGTACGTCTGACATGATAGCTTTTGGGCATTTGATGGATTGGATTAGACGAAGTTGTATTGTGTAGATTTCCGAGGTGATGCGCTAGCTACGGGAATTTAGTAGTACCCCGCTGACGTAACAAGAACCTAGGTGCTTAATTATAGGCACACGGTGATACGATAACCGTAGTTCTATAGGGGT
This sequence comes from Hypoxylon rubiginosum, assembly GCA_902806565.1. NCBI lineage: Eukaryota > Fungi > Ascomycota > Sordariomycetes > Xylariales > Hypoxylaceae > Hypoxylon > Hypoxylon rubiginosum. Next base: position 287,543 of record CADCXA010000036.1, read on the forward strand.
CTATGGGGTAACCGATCCCCTAATTCTAGTACCTATCCGGGATTGGGATTAGTCTAGGGGCGGGGACCCACGCATGGACGGAACTTATAGGGGGTACGGGTACGAGTGTGGGTATGGGCATGGGCATGGGCATGGGGGTAATGGTCATGAGAAACGGAACTTCACTTCTTCATCTCAAGTTTTATCCAAGTGAATGAAACATCCATACAACCGGATTTTCTCGGTAATTGATTGATTAATTACTGTATCTATTGTCTGGCCTCGGTGTCCTCTGTCTACTTCTCTGTCAACCGAAGATGAACGATCAATCGGATGCCGCGCAGCACGCATCGAATCATTCGCAAAGCGACGCTGCAATGAGCCCCATTCAAGATGGGAATCAAAACGATTCTATAGAAGTTTCCGTGGGAAATTCTAGGCAATCTACGCAAGAAACACCGCGGCCGGTCCGCCGAGTGTGCAACACTTGCAGAAGGCGGAAAGTGGGATGCGATAAGAAACAGCCATGCCATAATTGTGAACGGACCGGCACTGAGTGCGTCTATCCAAACGTTCAAAAGTCGTCTTCCGTACCCCTGGAAGGCCAAGAATTATGGAGCGAATTTCGAAACTTCCTGCCATTGTTGAGAACCTTGGTCAGCAATATGCAGGAAGACAACGGAGGTTTCGAAGCGCAGTCGCGGAACGTGGTCGGAAAAGGACCGAGTCCTACGAAGAGGCCCGGGTCAAACAACGCTCACGGAAATACGCCCTCCTGGTCAAGTCGTGGAGAGATTCAGAATACAACAACTCTGGACCACGAAGCCAACACCAACACCAACACCAACACCAACGCCAACGCCAACGCCAACGCCAACGTGGGCTCGACATTCTTGTCCATCCAAGAATCAAGCGGTTCGGGGCTTGCCACGGATTTGGATCAGAGCATACAGTCTGTCGACCAGCTCGGCTCGCAAACCCAAGGTGATTCGACCCTATTTGACTCTGAATCGCCGTCAAGTAGCATCGCAAGCTCCTGGTCACCTTACGGCGCCGGCGCTGGGAGACTAGTCAGAGACGCAGGGCGCCGCAAGTATATTAGAGGTAGATTCTGGGAGTTTCTTCACAACGCAGTACGTTATCCATGTGAATCACTACAAGAGGTATGGTGGTTCTGACAACGCTAACGCCCTCTGACCAGAGCGAGACAGAGGACGAAGACGAACTATCGGATGAGTCTGAGGAGGAAGATGAAAATGGGGTATATCCGTGCCCGTCTGAGACATCCACAACCCATGCTTTACTGTTCAATTCACTCGTTCCTACTTCGGCTCTTCGCTCATTCCAATTCTCTGAGTCGCAACACTTGCAAGCCTGGCAACTGTACAAACAGAATGTCCATCCTATGAGCCCCATCCTCCACATACCTACTACTGAGTCGATAATACTTGCGGTGGCTCGGAACCCCCGGGGTCTTACACCCGCGGTAGAAGCACTGACCGCGGTCGTTCACTTTGCAGCGATATCTTGTCTAAATCAGAATGTAGATGTCTCTCAAGTATTCGGCTCGCCTCGCAGTCAACTCATGCCGGCGTTGCGGAGCGCTGCGGAATTGGCGCTTGCGCGAGCCAACGTATTAGATACTGGGGACCTTATGACACTGCAGGCATTTGTCATATTTATCTTTGTGCTTCGGTCTACTGACCCTACAAAGTCGTGGACTTTGAGTGGCCTGGCAATTCGGATATTGCAATCGGCCGGTATGCATCGAGACGGCGATCATCTAGACCTAGACCTATTTGAAGCTGAGATGCGACGACGGCTCTGGTGGGGTCTGTCCAGCCTAGACGTTCCCGCAGCGGAAGACCATTCATGCTCCTCTAACATGTGAGTCAAGATCAAAAGTGTTAGGCAAAGTGGCCTATTGATCGGGCTTTCGCTAACACAGGTCTAGTCTGGAAATTGGCAATTCGGATACGAGGATCCCGCTCAATGTGGACGATGCACAACTATATCCAGAAATGACAACATACCCTGCGGAGTTTAGGGGATTCAGCGAAATGTCATTGCTCGTTGTCCGAAGCATGGCTACAGATATATGGAGGACCATGTATGACACACGCAGAGTAGATCCGTCAACTGGCCGTAATTTCGCCTCGATGACTCTGGGCGAGAAGGAGAAATGGGTTGACAGGCAATATCAAAACGTCAGAAGGAAGATTTTCGGCGCTGGAGACATAAGCTCTTCGCTTCATTGGGTAAGTGTTGCCTCCTACGTATTTTCACACTGCGTCGTCTTCTCCAAAGCCCTTCGCTTCCCCTTTTAGTCTGCATTCGCTAAGAAGGCCCTGGCACAGTATTCCCACCACTACGTGGAAGCCATCATCCAAAATGTTCGCCTTTTTGTTTATGACGACATTCAATCAGAAGGTCTAGTGTCCGAGTTGCAGCACCATAACGCCTTTCCTGCTGCTCTAGCTTGTATGGCCCATGCGCAAATGTTGCGCAGCGATCCACGATACAGCCATTGGTCATGGTTTACTAACACATTCAACGAGTGGTACTCTTTCGCCGTCATCCTCAAACAGTTGCATAATAAGCCAGTAGGCCGGGAAACTGATAAGGCCTGGCACATTGTTGAGCAGTTTACTCTATCTCGGTGGGAATCCTCACGCAACCGGGGTGTACATCAGTGGCGATCTGTCATGAAATCTGTAGAGAAGGCTCGCAAAAGGAGAAAACAAGTTCGGCGCATGAAGATGATTCGAGCAGGCGAATCTAGTTCCGGAACGGGAAATACAAGAGACGCAGCATTTCGACGACAATCACGAGGACTTCCCTCTCCCAGCAACCGCCTCTCCAGTGAGCTCGCCGCGAGCTATGGCATTTCGACTTTGATGAGTCTGGATGAGCAATTGGGACGTCATGGTAACTTTATGGACGAGTCAGCTGATTTGAGCAGCTTCGATATTCCACTGGATCTCAGTCAGCTTGGCTATCATATGAATGGACCTCTGCTTGAATCACAGGCGGATGAGCATATATAGTTCGATTCTAGCTGATCCATATCTTGGATCAATAAAATTACCTGACAAGTTGAGCCGAAATCGTAAAGTTTCATGTAAGTGTATGTGAGAGATAAGGGCCGTAAGCGAAAAGGAAAGATGCGCAGAAAAATTGATCCAAAGAAGCTCAGCATTCATAATCGATTGTTATACCTGACATGAATCCGGGCTATTATCTATCCCTAGGTAGGTACCTGCATTCGGACGCTCTCGTATCCTGGATCCGACGCTAATCAGGTACTCGGGACCCCTCGGCATCGAAGCCGGCTCTCAGACGTGTCCCGCCATCATGCCCAAGCATGGTTAGAAGCTCGCTTAAACGAAGACGTTTTCGCCTTATCCCCTGCCACAGCTTGGACATCATCATCCTACGTACCTACCTACTCATCGTCGCCTGGGAACCTTAGCCTAAGAGCTCACGACACAGGGCCACCTGCATCTCTCCAAGCCGCCAGCCAGAACAGCCACCATGTCCAGAAGAACGGCAGTCATATCCGGCTCCTCACGAGGCATCGGCGCCGCCATCGCCCAGGAGCTCTCCCAGCGCGGCGTGAGCATAGTCCTCAACTACCCGACCCCGAGCCTGAAGGACGAGTGCGAGGCCGTGGGCAAGACGCTCGCCACCGAGTGGATCGCGGTGTGCGCCGACCTCACGGACGACGACGCGGGCGCCGCGCACCTGGTCCGGGAGGCCGTCGCCCGCTTCGGGCACATCGACGTCCTCGTGAGCAACGCGGGCATCGTGCCGCTCGGCCCCCTCTGGACCTCCAGCCTCGACGACTTCGACCGCGCCATGCGCCTGAACGCGCGCGGCGCCTACGCGCTGGTCCTCGCGGCGCTGCCGCACCTCACCCCGTACGCGCCGCCGCCTCCCGCCACCCTGCGGCACCAGTCCGGCGCCGTCGGGGGCTCGCGCATCATCGTGGTGGGCTCGGCCGCGTCGCGCAACGCGCGGGCGGGCCAGGGCGCCTACGCCGCGACGAAGGGCGCGCTCGACGCCGTGCTCCGGGTCTGGGCGCGCGAGCTGCCGGCCCGCTACGGCTGCACCGTCAACATGGTGGCGCCGGGCCCCGTGCTAACACAGACGTTCCGGGAGCACTTCGCGACGGAGGACGAGTGGGCGGCGGTGCGCGAGGCGATGGTCCGGGAGACGCCCGTGGAGGGGATCGCGGCGGCCCCGGAGGACGTCGCGTGGGCGGTCGCGTTCCTGGCCGAGGAGAGGTCGAGGTTTATTAATGGCGAGTACCTCTGCGTGTCGGGAGGGAGCACGATGGGGTAGGAAGATGATGTTAGGTAGGTACATACCTACTCCCGGGCTACTTAGAGAGTGGTGTCATAGGTACGGTTCCCTGAGCTATCAATAGGTATTATGAGAATTTGGTACAATTGACTCCTGATGAGTGGACGTATTTTCGTTCCTGCTTGGGCTTGGAGATCTTCAAATCAACCTGTTTTGACCCCCCTTTTCGCTTGGGCCCTTAAAAACTCGACATTTTCTAACTCTACAACATCTGTGATAGTAGGCTCAAATTAGCATCATGCGATACCTCCCAGGTATACAATTGAATATTATCATGTTATTTTAATTTGCAAAAATCTAAGGTAATACTTGCTACAAGACTGCTATGAAGGAGAATGATGTTTGGATTACTTACACCTAAATCTGTATATGGGGCTTTGTATCACTTTTCCCCATGCAATTTCGTAGCGATTATTCTATCAAATACCTATTTAACCTATCGCAAACCTACAATGTATAAATTGATTCAATTCGAAACATCATAAGCCGAGTCCTAGTCGAATCGCTCTGTCGCTTCAGTACCTACTGAGATGTCTATTCAGATATTCAGACGGCTGGCCGTATCACCCAAAACCGCCAAACCGGTCAAGACTCTAAAAATTGATGACATAATCTTGAGTTATAGAAGATATGCGCTGTAACTTACCGTAGTTATAGCGGGTCTCGGCACTAAGCTCCCTGTATTTGTAGGGCATTTATAGCACTTAAGAGACCTCGTTAGGTTTGACACCTGGCCAGCCCTATAAAACACCTAACCTTTTACCACATTTCCGAGTATACTTCAATTATAATTTAATTGCAGGCCAATTGCAATTCAACTGTAATTATTATTAATTATTTCTAGTACGTATTTGGGTATACGCGAAGCCATTGCTTAGCCGTGGCTGAGCCACGGTTGTGACCTCTAGCACTAAGGTCCCCGTATTATAGGCAGTTTTATAGGGCGTATAAGCCCACCGCAATCCACGTATGAAAAAGTGGTGTTTTGGTGTAAGCGCTAATAAAAGGGGGCGGGGTCGCGAAAAGGGGTTATATATGTACAATGTAGATCCGACTGAGACTGCGCGAAGGTTATCATAGTTAAACCAGAGCTATGCGATAAATTCTTTCATATTGAGCTAACCTATCTCAACTAATATCATTTGATTATTGGTATTATCTATAACTTGAATATCATAGAAATAACTGGGTAGGAGGTAGTTCTGGTAACCGGGAACGCTTAGAGGCTCTTATCCTCGTTAAGTCTGTTGGTATGCCCTCAGCATAATCTCACATTCCGGATCGGGAATACACTGCACACAAATAAATTGTTAGCTCAAGTAGAAATTAACAGGGGCACAAGCACGGGTTATCACTCACCAGTCCCTCAATTTCAATGTTTTTGGGCCGTCCGCTGTGGCCATCCACGTTGCGGATGTCGTAGTTCAGGATGAACTCGATCAGGAGCAGCTTCACGATCACGTCGGCCATGTATCGTCCCGGGCAGGCGTGCTTGCCGTATCCCCAACCAAGATCCTTCTTACCAACCGACACGAGCTGGTGGCTGGTTTTCTTGTCTTCGCTGGACATGCGGCTGCGGTAAAAACGCAACGCGTCGAACCTTTGGGCGTCTTCGAAAATATCTTCGTCGAGGTTGATAGCAATACTGGGAAGAATGACCTTGGTCCCTTTCGGTATAAACATGCCGTTGGGCAGCCGAAGGTCTGCCGTAGCTTTGCGCTGCATAGTTGCTGTAGTTTGTTAGAAACACCGCCTCCGACTTGAAAGAAAGAAAAAAAAAACCACGAGGAGGGGGCCATACTCAAGTCTTGTGAATTGAGCCGCTGCGTTTCCTTTACGAAACTATCCAACTTAAGCATTTCTGACAACCCCTGCTTCGTCACGACTCCGCCGTGCTTCTCGGTAACTTGACGTATCTCCGCGCGGAGCTCCGGCAAGATGTCGTTGTGGGTTGCCAAATCGATCAAGCATTGCATGGTGGAAGACGACATGGCCTGTATGGCCGCGACGCAGAGCTGCATGTGGACCACCAACTGCTTCTCCACGTCGTCCGCCGCTCCCGGGTGCTCGTCAGAATCGATCAGGAAGTCCATGAACGACGGAGGATCGTCCAAAGAATGGCCCCCCTTCGCCTTTCTCTTCCGCAGAGTCTCCCGGATTATGTCCCGGCCTTCGTCCCATTTCTTCCTCAAGTCGGCCCACCCAGGCAACCAGGTATACACGAATGGCCTCAGGGGCGTAGACCACTCCCGTAGCCCGTTCGTCCACTCGATGGCTAGATTGATGTAGCATGTTGCGATGTCAAGCCATTTGTCATCGTTTGCTGCGTCGCTGCCTTGGAATGTTCGAGCCGATATTCTTGATGCGAGCAGGTGCACATGCGGATGCAACTTAACGGCCTGATAGTCTGTACGGAAAATTGAAAATCAGTCCAAGGCTCTTTATTCCTTGTCTTGATGCTGTTGCAGAAACGCGCTCTTGAAAGATGGGTAACGCGACAGGCATAGCCACTACAACGCAGAGATGTCCGAGGAGCGAGGGAACACATACCCTGGAATTTCTGAAGAGGCCAGTGCTGCTGGATGAGTTGTTGTATAACAGGCACATATTGTGCTATCGCTACCATTAGTAAAAGCTCAGATTTCCCGTGTATTCAACAAAATAGGAAGATGCTTACGAAGGGTAGGATTCAGCTTTTTAACGAGTATATTGATCTGGTCCTCGTCCAAATTTCCGAGTTTGGTATAGGATTTAAAAGCAAACTGCTAATTATTAGAGAGTGGTCGACGGGCAGTAATCTGACCTGGTTTGCTGACCTCTTCGTCAAGGAAAGCTCCGAAACTCAGGGCCTTCTGACCCCTGAGCTGATCCAAGTAACTCGGAGGTATGACAATGCTGGTCCCTTTAATGCCAAATTAACATTGTGCCCCCAAGATATGAATAAGCTCGTATATGTAGATGACATCTGCTTACCTTCTGTCGTGGAAAGCCCGAAAGGCTGGCCTGGGAACTTTGTTACGTTAGTATGACAGATCCTCTTCGCTCATGAGTATCATCAGGCTATTCTTACCTGTCGGTAGCCATGGCAAAGTACCCTGCTTGAATCGTTGGTATATTGTCGGCTTCTTTCCTTGGCGCTTTTGAACTCGTCCGCAAGAACAATTGGGAGCTTCGGAAACCTGTACTCCACAAGAAAAGGGCGGGCCAGAAGCCAAACAATTCGAGCAACTATCAATACCGCAACAGAGCCTAATAGTGTGCGGTAAGTTCCATGTGCATTAAGCAAAAGGAGGGCCTCTCGCTCCAGCATGACAGCAGAGCTTTGGGCATATAATAGCCTATTGGTAGGTATTCCTAGGGAAGGGGATATGATGCAGACAAAAAGAGAGGTTGATTGGTAGCGACCGATCACCAGTTTCAAATATCATCTCATTCAATTCAAGTCTGTTGTGGCACTGGACGTACTATGGAGAACGTTGGCTAGGGTCTTTCTTTCTTAGCTCTCGCTCGGCCGATGGAGCCGACGATGTGTAAACAAAATCTAATTAATCTAATTAGCACTCTGGGCCTCGTTTTGCCTCATCGATACGGCCCCATACCTAACCTGGACACTTCTAATTCAGGCAATCAAAACTAACAACTCCGAAAGCCTTGTATTTCCTCGATCCCACAGATAGTGCGTGACACGATGAATACCTACCTACGCACAGCAGTTTCAGCTTAGATCGGATTCTAATTCGACGGCTCATAGACTCGATCGGAAGATGCCGACAAGTAATGGGTATTTTAATATTGTAAACCTCTATCAGTGCCTGAGAACATCCTAACGACTATCGTACCTTTTCCGTAACTAACTAGAGTCTCCTTAGGTAGCTAGGTGCTGTAAGTGGAGGTATACACCTAGGTACCTAGGTAGTAGCATAACGGGTAGCATCGAGTAGCATTGCCTCTAATTATAACCAAATTCACAAGATATAGACGGTTCAGTACCTCGGTATACATTTACTTTCATGACTTCTCAGATTCTCCATTAGTTGTACCCAGGCCTTCTCTTGCCTACCAGACGTACCATTACCTATCTCTAGCCATTGACCTTGGCATTGATAAACCGCCCGCGCGTCAAGCAGCACGAACAGACCGTGTATAGCGCGCCGGCCGCAATGACCAAGACCCAGACGTCACCGATAACAGACACGAGGACATCGAGACACCGGGCTCTGATTTCCGGAGCAGCGTCCGTGAGAACCTCGCTGCGGGCTCCCGCGACGGCAGCCTGGATTTGCGCGTCGGTGTAGCCGGGACCCAGGACCCGCTGGATGCCGGCGAACGCCTTGGTCTGGAAGATGGCGCTGGCGACGGCGAGCCCGACGAGCTGGCTGGAGCCCTGGGAGATGTTGAGGAACTGGATGAGCTCCGAGGCCCGCTCCGGCGGGACCAGCAGGTTGCCCACGGCGTACCCGGCCTGGCTCGTCGTCATGCCGAGGCCGAGCAGGACGGTGAAGCTGGCGATGTTCGCGTTGGACGTGGCCGCCGTCACCGTGTGCATCGTGGCCGCGCCCGCCGTGAGGAGCACGCCGCTGAACGTAAACCAGACAACGTGATAGCCGGTCCGTGACAGGGCCGCGCCGCACAGCAGGATGGAGAATACGTAGCAGCAGATGTACGGGAGCAGTCGTACGGCGGCCTGAGTACCGGTGAGTCCGTAGACGAACAGGTAGTAGAGCGGTATATAGTAGACGGAGACGAAGAGCGCGGCGCCGCCGCAGGCCATAATGACATAAAGAAGGATGAGCTGCGGGTCCCGTAGGAAGTCGCAGGGGAAGAGCCGGTCGGTCTTGGTGGTCAAGGTGGCGCGAGCCTGGGTCACGCCGAAAGCGATGACGAGGACGCCGAACACGACAATCAAGGCGATAACTCGCCCGTCGTTCCAGGCCCATACCGCGCCACCGAAGGTAAAGGCGACGGTGAAACAGCAGTACAGGCCGGCGGTAAGAAGCATCCCCAACCAGTCCAAGCTCTTTATCTTCTCCAGGACAGGCGTCCCCTCTCGACGCGGAACCGATGGCAGCAGAAATACATAAATCGGTGCCATCGCGCCAAAGATTACCAGATTGAGGTAGAATGCCTAGATGAGTGTTAGCCTTTAGGAACCTATACGCTTGACCGACAGCTGTTATGCTTACCCATCGCCACGTAGCGGAACTGTCGGCCAACAGGCCACCGACAACAGGTCCCAGGATGCACCCACTGCCGTAGACGAAGCCGGTAATTCCCACGTAGAAACCCTGTTCCTTCGGCAGGCTCAGGGAGTTCGAGAGATTTAGTGTCCTGTATATTAAGAAATCAGTAAAGTTAACTTAACCAAACTTTGGATAATACCCCCCCTTCTCTATTCTTACCCGAGATACATGCCCGCGCCCCCGGCGCCGGCCCACACGCGTCCTACAATCATCGCATTCATCGACGGCGCACCTCCGCAGAGCGCGCTGGCGGCGGCGAAGTTGGCCAGGCAGCCGATGAAGATCCACTTGTTGTCGAAGGCGCCGAAGGCCTTGCCGAGGGGCAGGATCATGACGGCGGAGCCCAGCGTGAAGCCGACGCCGAGCCAGCCCAGCTGCGCGACGCCGTCGTCGTACGTCTCCGAGACCGCGCCCTGGATGTCGGCCACGATGGTGGTGTCGAGCCCGTACAGGACGTTGGCCGAGAAGATGGCGACGCAGACCAGGAACCAGCGGACCCCGCGCACGGCGCGCTCCTCCGGGGTTCCCCGGCTGTCTTCCTGCGTCTCGCTCAGTTCGGACGACGACGGCGGCTCTGTGGTGTTGACCTCGGCGCTGCTGCGCTTCTCCATGTCTAGGTTACGATTCGCCATTGCCGTGATGACGAGAGACAGCTGAGCTGGTTATCGAACTAGGTAGACCTAGGCTCTATTGTGGCAGTCGAACGAAAGACGACCCCATCTTCGCTACCACGCCGTCTTTTATTCTCAACTCGAATCAACATTACTATTAAATCCGTCGGAATGAGTCGAATGTCAAAGCTTTGTCCAATAATATGTCTTAGGAGGTAGGTATGTCAGGGGCTTTCTTTTCCTTCTTGCCAAAAGGAGATTCCGAAGCTGTCCTATTGGTCAGATGCGAAAGCTTGGCCGGAGTTCTCCTTTTGGACATGGGGATTTAGCTCGATTTCCCACTATGACACGACAAACCCAAGCTTGAAGGAGTGAAGCAATGCTTCTTATCCCCTTTGGGAAGGATGGCCATCTCCTTCAGGGATGTCAACCACCTGTCTCCTCGGCTTGACGCTTCGACCTTTATTGTAAAACCGTGGGAGACGCCTTCGGGTTTACGGATTTAAGTCGTGAGGGTATCCGTGCCGTGTCTAAAAGGCAGACAGTACAAAGATCATCATACTTGCCCAAAAAGTAGCAGCCTCGGCCCCTTGCATCTCATGGGCATCGAACTTAGATCTGTCTTACTGCACATGTACGACATTTAGTATATATCTGCTCTGGTGGCACGGAAGTCCTACAACTAGTATTGCTCACCTCCCCTCTTCTCAATAGGCAGATTTCTTTTATAAAAAACCCCCAAAAGACACCACCATCATGTCACTTCCCAGCTCCTATAAGCAGGCCGTCTTCAAGGCACAGGGCCAACCTCTCGTTATCGAGCAGACCCCGCTTAAGCTCCCTAACGCGGGCGAAATCCTCGTCAAGGTTGAGGCCTGTGGTGTCTGCTTTTCGGACATGTTTGCACAGAATAACGTCATGGGTGGCGGCTTCCCCCTTGTCCCCGGCCACGAGATCATCGGTCGAGTTGCTGCTGTTGGCGCCGGCGTCTCGTCGTGGAAGGTCGGCGAGCGCGTTGGTGCTGGATGGCACGGCGGTCACGATGGTTAGTCCCCCCTGCTTCCCGTCCGTGTCTTCTAGCTGCGCCCCAGCATCCTTTCGTCATGTTGTTCTGACAGAGTGTGTCTTCTTTCTTTCGTCCTACAGGTACTTGTAATGCGTGTCAGAGAGGCTGGCATCAGATGTGCGATAATCGAGTTGTCAATGGCGAGACCAAGAACGGTGGATGTAAGTTAAAGACCCCCACCACCACATCCCCCCTCGCAAACACTGGCTTCCGACTCACCTCTCTTCCCTAATCATCTAGATGCTGAATACGTCCTCATCCGCAGCGAGGCGGCGGCACACGTCCCCGAGAGCGTAGACGGGGCCAAGTATGCGCCGATTATGTGTGCGGGCACGGCGGTGTTCAACTCGATGAGAAACATGGGCGTGAACCCAGGGGAGACGGTCGCCGTACAGGGCCTTGGCGGGCTTGGCCACCTAGCCATCCAGTATGCAAGAAGATTTGGGTTCCGGGTAGTGGCTATCTCTCGCGATGCCAGCAAGGAGAAGTTTGCGCGCGAGCTTGGCGCTCACGAGTACATCGACGCGAGCGCGGGCGACACGGGCGAGCAGTTGCTAAAGCTAGGCGGCGCTAAGCTCGTGGTGGTTACGGCACCTACCGCCGAGGTCATGACGCCGCTGCTCAAGGGACTCGGTATCCTAGGCAAGCTGCTCATCCTTTCAGTGCCGGGGCAGGTCCCCATAGACACTGCTGTTATGGTGAGTCACTTATCCATTTCTTTTGTTGAGTGGCAAGTTTCTGTCTTGCCGCCGAGTCGAGTCGAGCTGACGAGTTCTTTCTCTGCTTTAGCTCACGTACGGTACCTCCGTTCAAGTCTGGCCCTGCGGACACGCCACCGACGCCGAAGATACGATTCGCTTCACCGAGCTATCCAACATCGACTGCATGATTGAGAAATTCTCCTTGGACCAAGCGAACGAAGCATTTAGTAAGTGTTTCCATTCGCCACTTACCCTGAACTGGTTCCCTTCTTTACCAGAGCATCAAACACTAACTTGTTATCCCTCTAGACCAAATGCTCAGCGGTAAAGTCCGTTTTCGAGCCGTCATCACGATGGATTAATAGCTTTGAGACCTTAAATAGGACTTATGTTGGCATCGGAAATATGTATCCATGTATTGTAGCCCTAGGCTTGAAAGTGTGTCCAACGCTGACAGAAAACGTTGTCAGCAAAAACAGAACAATAAACATGTAAACATGACACTTCCTCAGACAATTTTAGAGCTCTTATGCTTCGTCATGAACCTGTGCTGACTAGAATATTATGTCTTTCGTGACCGTAATAATTCGCCGCAGACTCAAATCTGTTACCCGCCTTCTAAACCGAGCAGGTTAACTAATTTCAGCCGTGTATTACACACCAATATCCTCAGTAGGTTACAGAAGTGATTGATTAATTACCTAGGTAGGTAGCTGTCAGAAGAAAGCCGCGATAGTTGTCATACGTAGAGTGAATGCCTAGGTTAGTGGTGTCTGCGAGATAGAGATGATCCGTTAATGCTTGCTCGTCTATTTCCTCCGAAGAAGGTGCAAAGATATCGTTTATATGTTCATCCCAGGGGCGCTATATCCAATCTAGCTCCAGTCGCACTTATCCCCTGACATTAGCTAGCCCCAAAGGTATACCCCCATTCGTCAGTCACGTTGCCAATGACAGACCAGAGTGTCTCGAGATTATCAGAGGATTCCACAGAAAAGGCCATGTCCATTGCTGGCACGTTACTCGTTGCCGCATCGTCTTCGTGTGTTAGCATCATGCCTCTACTGCCATCTATCACTTCCACCGCGTCGCCTAACACTTGCGTCTGACCGTTACCCGTGGTTGAGGCGAGAAAATCGACTTTGGCTGCCAGATCCCGCATCACAGCCGCCGCGCTGTTTGCAGCAGCAAAACTACAGCCAAATATTTCGAACACACCTACGGCGCGGTCCACGGCCTTGCGCACCACGGCCGTGGTGCTGGAGCTCGGGTAGGCAAAGAGGTACCCCGCTAGCGTGAGCGCGGCGTTCCATTGCCATTGAAAGGCCTCGTGCCATCCACATAGAATATCAGTCTCGGATAGCATCTGGTGTAGGATTTGGGTTATCGCCACGCCGTGATTGATGGCTGAATTGGCGTGCGATTGGGTTACCGGCGTTAGGGGTGGTGACGATGGAGAGCTGGATGCCGAGGGGAATGTTATGAATGGTCGGTAAAGATTCATGGCTAAGTTGTGGTACAATAGTTCTAGAAGTAGGCGCTGTCGCTGTAACCAGAGAGGCGCGAATCGTTCCATGACTAGAGGGGACAAGTCCGTCGACAATGCAACGCCATCACCCTCGCGCTTCGTCTTGAGCGCACCAGGGACGGCTTCGACCCATATGTGCAGAGTTTTAATTGACGTCGCGAGGAAATCGGCATATCTTTCTAGGGCCTCGAGGTCATCGTATATGGTATTGCCTTTCTCACCGTTGTAGACGTCTGAATATTTGGCATACAAAGCTGTGTGAACTGCACGCGCGGCCAAGACTAATTTCGTGTTGTATAAATTATAACTGAGCCAAGTGACGTTCTCTCCCAGCGGTGCAAAGCTAGATCCGGCCAGCATGGCAACGGTGTGGTCATCGCCAGGTAGGCTACACATCGTTGTGGATAGCCCTAGCGAAAAGGGGCGACCAAGCTTCATGCAGGTCTTACTCTCGACTGTATATAGGGACCAATAGAGACGTTTTCGCATCTCCTTCTCAGCGAGCGACATGGTCTCGGCTGGCTCCGAATGCAACCCAAGCATGTGTGCTGTACGGACGGCAAGAGCAAGGGTACTATGTGCCATATTCTGGAATGATGCACAGCAGAGATAAATGACGGAGAGAACTTGACACTGTAGAGTGCTTATAGTCGGACTCTCCAACTCGCCAGTGAGAAGACTTTGGCACCGTCGATAGTAGCAACGTCCGGCGATCGTCGGATCGTCGGCATCCACATCGGACGACACTCCGGTGCCGCTGCGGGGGATAATAGCCACTGCCGAGTGGGGAGTCAGTCGGTGCCATACTCCATACTGAAGAGACGATGGATAGGCGGCAGGCAAGAGAAATTCAGAGACTCGGACACTACTTACTGCCATACTGCATACTTATTGCAATAACAATGTCTACCAAGGCCGACGACTTTCGCGGTTTGCCCGGGATTACCCATAATGATTTGTAGTGTTCTTTGAAATCGAGCTCATTCAGGACGAGTAGGGAGCTGTGGTAAGATTGCCAGAACAGATTCAGGAAGTACTCTTCTTCTGTTGGTGCGAGAAATTCCCCCAAAGTCGCCGCCTTGCCTGGCTCCTGAGACGGTTCATGACCTTCCAATGGACGGTTGCAATTGGGGGTGGCGAACGATCTGGCGACTGAATTGAGTTCCATCTGCTCATCTAGATGCAGTGATTGCAGCACCGACGTGAGGTAGGTGCTCATCCGGCTGATGAAATAGAAGAGCGACGACGGCCCGTACCACGTTTTCTGGCGCGAGTATGCTGCGCTCGTGTGAACACCGCCCCAGGTCTTCTTCCTCGTGCAGTCCCATATCTCATCGGGGATCGTTGGTTCCGAGGCTTTCGTCGAAGCTGGGGGGGATAAAATCGACGCCGTCACATCCAGCTTGACGGTGTCCGAGTTGTCGCGCTCTTCCTTGAGCTGCTTTTCCAGCTCACTTACTTGCTGCTTCAATCGGTCGATCTCACTAGCGGGCCTCAATATTTCGCAGTCCTTGGTTCATGGGTTCATGGGCGGCGGCACACTTACCGGTACGCGAGTGTCAACGTGTGCAATTCATTCGACCCCTTGTTGCTACATTGCCAGCCTCTGCTATGACAATTCTTGCAAGGGTAATTGTTATCGCACTTGACCCGCTGGGTGCGACACCTAGTCGATGGCTGTCAATCGTACAGGTTCGGCTCAGCACAAAAAGGCTTACCAGTCGCAGGCACGAGCTACTTGTGTTCGCTTCGGCCTGGGTGGAACGCGAACCAAGCTTTCGGGCGGCTCGGACGAGGGTGATACCAATGTGCCACCTGTATTCTTATTCTTGTCGCTCCCAGCTGCCGACTGAGGCGTTGCGACAAAGGTGGTGAACATGAAGAACTGTAGCTGCAGCGAGGTAAATGCTGGTCGGCCTGGCACAAATTCCCAAAGACCTAGGAGGAATTGCCTTGTAAAATCAACTTGAAATTTTTCAACAGGTGAGTAGACTATGGGGATTTCTACTTGGCTAAAGTACTTAGGTATGTCAAAAGAATGAAAAGAAAGGGTTTGTATGAGACCTCGCTGGCCCCAACAGCTCTTAATCTTCATGCCAAGACAGGGGTTTCTTTGTAGGGCCGGTAGGGCTTACAGCTTACATTAGGTACCCGCGAACCCCCACTCCTCTCCCTCCGTAGAGTCTTACCTCTGACACTTACAGGTACCTAAAGTATTTCAAGTTACCAGGTAGGTACACAGTTAAGTCGGAACAGCACTGCTTCTTCTCATACTCTCCTCGATATCATATAGTATATCATCGATGTGTTCAATGCCTACGGAGACGCGCACCATTTCCGGAGCAACACCCAAGTCGATCTTCTCATGCGGTAGCATTGGCTTGTGGGTCGTAGACCACGGATGCTGTGCCGTGGTTTTGGCGTCTCCCATCCTAAATAACGAATACCAAAGTCAGCATATGCCACGAGTATCTAACGAGTATGTGGTCGGTTCAACACGTACCCAGCATTGTTCGAGATCATCTCAAAATTGTCTACCAGCTGCTCGCCAGCATCGGCACCTCCTTTAATGCCGAACATCAATACCGAGCCGGCACCCCGAGGGAGGTATTTCTGGGCTAACTCGTAGTGAGCGTGCCCGGGCAACCCTGGATAGGACACCCATTCCACCAAGGGGTGGTTCTCCAACCATCGTGCCAAAGTGATCGCATTATGCGCATGTCTTTCGCATCGCAGGCTGAGCGTCTCGAGCCCGATTAAGAACTGTTGGCTGTTGAACGGTGACAGGCAAGAGCCAACATCTCGCAGTAGCTGGCCGCGGATACGCCATATGAATGCCTGCCTGCCGAAGGTCTCGACGAAATTCGTGCCGTGGAATCCTGGGCAGGGCTTGTTGAACTGGACGAAGCGCTCCGCCTTGCTCCAGTCAAAGTTTCCGGAATCTACGATGATGCCGCCCGTGGATGTCCCGTGTCCGCCTAGCCATTTGCTCATGCTGGCCACGACGATGTCCGCGCCGTGCTTAATAGGCTGACAGAAGTACGCAGCGCCGACCGTGTTATCCACGACGAGGGGCACGCCTCCCGCGTGAGCCACGTCGGCGATGGCTTGGATATCGGGAACGTTGAAAGATGGGTGCCCGATAGTCTCTATGTATACCGCCTTCGTCCGTTCGTCGATCGCGGCGCGAATCGCCTCCGGGGTTTCCTCGACGGTGCGACATTCGACGCCAAACTCGGGAAAGAGGAAATTGAACTGGTTGTAGGCGCCGTGATAGTAATGACGGGATGCGACGATGTTGTCGCCATGGCTGACAAGGGATGCGATGGTTGTGAACACGGCAGCTTGGCCCGAGGAGACGGCGACAGAAGCTACACCACCTTCCAAAGCTGCCATGCGGCGCTCTAGAACGGCCGTGGTCGGGTTACCCGTTCTTGTCGCTATCTCCCCATCTTTAGTCATAGCAAAGAGCTCGGCGGCATGAGCACAATTTTCGAAGTTGAAAACATACGTTTGGTAAATCGGCACGCCACGAGAGAGGAAGGCCTTGTCGGCTTGTTGGCCGCCGTGAATCTGGAGGGTTTCGAATGCGGGTTGTCGTTTAGGGGCAGCCATCGTTACAGAATCTACCTACTAGGGTAAGTTCCAGTATGAGTACCATCGGAGAGGATCGTGAGAAGAGCAGGTACATCAATAGCAAAATTTAGGAGATTTTGCGAAGCTGAGAAACGTACTCGTGCGCGCTGTTACTAGCGTCATAGGACGTACGATGAAGCGATATGAGATCTCGGTGCGGTCGGCCGGCGCGTCCGTAGCTCGGCTTTTCGTGGCATTCCGCGACCCATTCGCTAAGTCGAATTGACGACCACTCGGAGCTTTCCCGTAGAGAATACATTGCTCGACCTGACTTGTACGTAAAGATGTGATAAGCATTCAGCAATATTAGATATGGAAATATCATAAGTCTACGTCAGACAGGGTCATAATTCCGACCGCCAGCCCATTCTCGTTGAACATTCCGCTTGCTACTTGACGTAAGACGGCGTCGAATACATCACTTCACAGCGCTGGATAATCTCAAGATGACACTGCCGAGCGTGATCATTGTTGGAGCGGGCTTCGGTGGCCTCGGAGCTGCCATTGAATGCGCGAATCGTGGCATGAATGTTCGCGTGTACGAGAAATATCCCGACTCCAACAGCCATGGAGGTAGGCAGCAATGTTTTTTTTATTCATTTCACTACTTGTTGGGCTATTTTGGATGCGACCTGCTAACGATGCCGAATGTTTAACAGATATTCTCGATATTTTCCCAAATGCAGGCCGCATCATCAAGCGCTGGAACGACGGCAAAGTCGGCCAAGAGATCCATGATACTGGCTGCAGCAAGATTAGATCCATGGATATATATAAATATGACGGCAAATTTCTCGCCAGTACATCTTGGGCTGAGAACGACGAGTTCCATGACATTACCTATGCAGGACACCGTGGAAAGTTGCATTCGATTATCCTAGCGTACGCAAAAACCCTGGTGCCGGAAATTCATATTGGTCTCGGCGTGCAGAAATACCTGGAAAATGATACGCAAGCTGGAGTTGTTCTATCCAATGGAGAGACGGTGTGGGCAGACTGCGTCATCGCCGCCGACGGGGCCAGGTCAATTGCAAGAGAGCAAGTCCTCGGAATCAACGATTCTGACGACAATGAGACGAGTTGGGCTGTGTTCAGGACTTTCCTGTCGACCGATGAGGCAGCCCGGAAAAAGCTAACAGCTCATGGCCTGCTCAGCACGAATGATGACTTGGTGCGATTCTGGATGTCTGATACTCTGTATCTCATGGCGTTCTCTTGGAATAAGGGGAAAGACATCGCATGGACACTAACACACCCTGTAAGATGACCTCTAACACCTGCGTCTGACATGGTTTATTGCTGCCGCTTTAACTGACACGAACGAATAAATGCAGGACGATAAGGCTTCTTCCGAGGGATGGACGCGGTCGAGCATCGCCGATCGAGAACATTTGGCACAATGGATGAAAGATTTCACCACCGAAGACGCTCAGGTGCTTCTCGACATCACCCCCCAAGGCAGGACCATCAACTTCAAGCTCGTGTACCGCCCAACCATCGAGAAGTGGACGAGCAAGGGCGGCAGAACGATCCTGATCGGCGACGCCGCCCACGCCAACCTGCCGACCGCCGGGCAGGGCGCGTCGCAGGCGCTGGAAGACGCCGCCACGGTGGCGTACTGCCTCGCGAAGGGCGACGGCGACGTCCGGCTGGCCCTCGAGGCCACGCAGAGGATCCGCTACCACCGCTCCAACGCCGTGCACAAGAGCGGGGGGATCAACCGGGACGTGGTGAAGAAGACCCCCTGGGACGAGATCGAGGCGGACCCCAAGGGCTTCGTGGAGAGGCGGTGGGCCAAGATGCGGCCCTGGGACCCGTTGGCGTTTGCGGAGGAGCACTTTCCGAAGGTCGCGGAGGATATCGCTAAGGGCGTGCAAGGCCACCCGGATGTTGTCTCCGTACCGCCGCCGCCCGGAGGTTACTGGTATTCGTAGTCGTGTGGAAGTATCTAACCTGGGTATCTAGTTGGGTTGTGAAGTAACCTATTATATATAACCTGCTTAACCTATGTATCCTGGTGTGGTCATACTAGGTGATTGTTGATACATGTATTCCTTTCGTTAATTCTAGCGGGGCTCGCTGCACTTCATCATCTCATTTAAGAGGTAGATGTTGCTTGCGGGAAAATGAGATACTTTACGGAGGTCGCTTTCAAAAGGGGTTCTCCATAAGAAAATGGATCTATCACCTATATAATACGCAGCAGAAAGAGTGCGCTATAATTACAGGGGAGCTAGTGGATACGATGTGCTATAAATACCTACCTGTTAGTGGGTAAGCGTGCTGTAATAGTTCTATTTATAAGGAGATTAGCAGGTAAGGTGCGCTATAATTTTAAGGGAGTTAATGGATAAATGTCCTAATCGCTACTTTGCAGCTGTCCAGCCAGGGGACAGACCCTCGAGCTAGCAACAGCTGTGCGACAGCTGAAAAAGCCCCTATGGAAAGATTTTTGAAAGCGACCTCCGTATTCACTACTTAAATCAAGTAAAGTTTGCTGGCTATTGTAGGTCAAGAAGCAGTTCTATCTCTTTCTGAATTATATAGTTTCAGTTATTATCTACCTGGTACTTACGTAGGTACTTACCTGCATAAAGTACCTCCGGACTTACCATAGCAGCAAATCATGTTGCCCCTTTATGGGAATGGTTCCCCTTAAGGCCTCTTAGCCAACCAGCAACTACAATTATAATAGATTTACTAATTACACAAATGTTCATATAGTGGTTCTTCAATTTTCAATGTAAAAATGTACCACAATAAATAAGTCGTAAATTCGAGTGTTTAGTAAACTATCTAGCCTAATGAGAAAAATAAAAAAAACCACCGCACAAATGAAACCAGAAAGTCAATCAGAAAGTCGAACAAACCAAATTATAATTCCATGAGCCCCAGGACTACTTAGGATCGTCGGAGATCTTAGTAACAGTCGTAACTTCCACCCCATCAAGGACTTCACGAAGACTGTCCGTTTCTGGTTTCTCAAATATATCGTCAATTTCCTCGAGGGTTTTGCCTTGGGTTTCGGGAAACATCCACCCTATATATCGTTAGTAAATGTTAATCACAAGTGCTGATGTTACCATAGGCTTGTGCTTTTGCCAGTGCAGCAATATATCTATCAGTTCGGATCCCACTTACTAGCACCGGAGTTAGCTCTCTGATCGAACGATCATGGGATAGACATGCTATACGTACCAAATAATTGCGACCATAGGTGCAATCCATGCGGCGTTGATGAGGTAGAATCTCCAAGAGATGCGCTCAAGCGCAAGGGGCATTGCGTATGTCATCATACAGCCGAATAGGTAGCCTATCGCTTGACTGGCCACCATACCCTTGGCTCTCTGGTTGTATTTGAGGATCTCGGACGGATACGAAAATTTCAAAATCATCCTATCAACAATCATTAGAACGGACACTTAAAAACGAAGAAACAAAAGGGAGAAGGCACAACATACCAGGATGAAAAGGATGTCCATTGGAATAAAAAGCATATGGCTATGGCGCCTACTCCGTAGGATGTATACTGATAGGTATCAACGTAATACTGCAATATCCCAAGGATTAAAAAGCACAACCCGAGGATCGGCGTGCATAGCACTGCACGTAGAACAGTCACAAAGATTAGCTGGGTGGATCAATTTGGTGGGAGGCTAGGGAGCTTAGCTGGTCGGATGGTCTTACGAAACATTTTTCTTCTTCCCCATTGTGCCGTAAGATAGATCCCGCATACGTTGGCCAATGCTGCCCAGACCGAGATACCGACATTAATCTTGAGCAAGGTAGACGTATCCGTAACGCCGGCCTCATGAATGACGATGGTAACAAAGTACCTGCGGAAAGCGTTAGTCGTACGAAAAGGAAGGGATAGCTCGTGACGAACGGCATGAAGTTTGTTCCGTTGGTCTGCCAGAATATGTTGGTTAGGACGGCGATACTAAATCGTCGCAAATTCGGACCTGCGTGAGACGTGTTATTTTTGATGCCGCGGGCTGACGGGGGCGGTTGTTAAGAAATACCTGGGCTTATAAGGGGCTTCCATGAGCTCCTCGAGGTCCCATCGCTATCGTGGCGAAGCGAACTGACGATGCTCTCAAACTTTGTGATTATTTCGGGGTCGTCTTTATCGCCGGACCGCAATGATAGTAGAGTCTTAAAAGCCTACAGCCATTTAAAAAGGTTAGAATCTTCCCTGCCTGCCATTGTGAAATCCCCTACCTCTTCTTCTCTATTCGTGGCTATTAAGTATCGGATACTTTCGGGGCAGAAGGGGAGGAGACAGAGGGCAATAACTGGTCCGACGAGTTCTCCCTGCTTTGTATTAGTTCTGTTGTATACCACTGGAATTTTGAACATTACCATCAGTCCGCCCCTCCATGCCCAATCAGATGTGCTCTCCCATATTCCCAAGTATAGAATCGCACCAATGGTACCGGTAATAGGGAGCGATCCGAGCATGCCGTGGGTAATAAGAGCTCGAGTTTTGGGGGGAGCCAGCTCCATCAACCAGGAAGGACCTCCAGAGCCCACAACGATGAAGGACGAGCCTAACAGGAACCTTCCAACCAGAAGCTGGATAACTAAGTATCATACAATGTTAGTGTTTACTTGTTATGGTCTTGCCGCATTCGTATGCGTGAATCAGATTGTGGATTGACTTACTCTCCTGAGCGGCTACCTGAAGGATACAACCTATCAAGCCAACTACCGTCGCAATTATCATGCCTTTCCGCCGACCAAAATTGTCCAATATTGGTCCAGCCAAAGGCAATGCCAGGACAGATCCAGCGTATATGATTGCAACGGTAAGACTGGAGGTAGTAGAGTTAAGATTGAAATCTGTGAAGTTATCAGATAACAGTTGCCAACGTCAAATCAGAGAAGAAACCCAAGTGTTTTAATCTTGTATGTATTGTATTTCCGAGGGGAAGCAAGAGGAACTAACAGGTAGCGAAAGGTTCCATGACATTGAGACTATTGATCATTGCTGCATCGTAGGAGAAGTTGGCTATACTAGCCATGGTCGCTACCATGGCTAGGAAGATGCGAAGATTTGGACCTGACATGGTGGATGTAAGGCTATTACAAGCCTGAGGGAAGTCTCTGGCTGTACCTAAGTTAAGACGATGGATTATCGGATTCAGTAGCATGCAACAGTCTGAGGAACAACTTGATATAACCAATACACCGGGCAGGCTTATGACCACGATTTCAAAGTTTATCTTGAGATTGCAAAGACCTGAGTTGTGGGCGGCCTCTCTCTGGACACAGTTGGTAGCCTATCAATGAAAACAAGGGACGATATATTTCCTTAAAGAGCGAGCTCTCGTATTCACTGATTGCGTCCCCACGCCCAACCGCGCGGCAATTAACATGTTCGAATCACTGGGCATATCTTATCAATGTCGACGGTGTGTGCGTATAACAATCTCAGCTTGTGTTCAAGTCTGGTGTGGCCTGGTACTTGACTGATAAGAGAAAGATTGCTTTAACTTAGCGGCGCGTTGTGGGTCAGAAAGGCATAGCCCGCCTGTCTTCATCGGCCGGCTCGGCCGCGGAATCCGAAGGCGAATATAGAATACCTAGTTAAACTTGATTGGTGGGGTTTCTTTTGAAAAAGACAACATAGTTGGACACCGTTTATTGTCTATATTATACCACGCCGTCGTATAATAGAAACTAAAGAGAGACTAAGTAGACTGAGACAAAAATGCCTTCATTGCCAACATGCCGAGTACTTTTCCGGCGTCCTGGTATCGAGAGCCAGCGTTCTTTCAACTAGAACGCCGAGCGATCTTCAGCAAGTCTTGGATCCTCATTTCGCACTCACTCCAGTTCGATGAACCCGGAAAATATGTAACATACGAAATAGCGGGCTACCCCTTTTTCGTCATCAAGGACCGCACAGGCCAGATTAATGCATTTTTGAATGTATGTCGACACAGAGCATTTCCTATTCTTCATGAGAAGTCTGGCAAGGCCTTGGCATTGTCATGCAAATACCATGGTCAGTTGTCAGTCTGATCTGTTACTTGACCCCTATTACTTCGGGCACACCGTCTTGAACTTTAGCCCAACTTGAATTGCATTGTTCATTCGTGACCCATTAACTAAATGGATTCGGTCGATGATAGGATGGTCCTACGGAATGAAGGGCAATCTTGCCAAGGCGCCGAGGTTTGATCACGTTGAAGGCTTTGACAAATCCGAGTTGTCTCTGTGGAAGCTCCACACCCATATAGACACGCGCGGCTTCTTGTGGGTAAATCTAGACGCCTCGGAGAAACCAACACTCAGCTGGGAAGAACAATTTGGTGGCGTTGATAAGCAAGACCGACTTGGGGATTTCGATATGAACAACTACGTATACGATCATACGTGGTCAATGGAAGGTGCTTTCAACTGGAAGACTTTGATTGAGAACTACAACGAGGTGAGTACCGGTGATACTATAGTACCACACCCGGGTAGCTTACGTACTGAACATGTTTCCACTAGTGCTACCACTGTCCAACAGCACATCCAGGGCTAGCACCATTCTTCCGAAACAACAAGAAGATGGTATACGGCCTGAAGAAACACTACGTTGAGCATCTTGGAGCTGAGGGTGAGAAGCGAAGTGGCCACGTTAGCCCAACGTATATGTTTCCAAACGCGTCTGTGACCATGACGTGAGTACAGTAACACCCCTGGCGATGTCGACTCGTACTCTAACACTTTTCCATTAGCCAGAAGTTATTTTACATGATGTCGATAGTACCAGTCTCAGCTACCAAGAGTCTGATGCGATACGAGGTCTACCGACAAAAGTCAGTTTCTCCCGAGGACTTCAAAAAGGAAGTCGACTTCTTCGGCCA
The DNA here is from genome assembly GCA_902806565.1 of Hypoxylon rubiginosum. NCBI lineage: Eukaryota > Fungi > Ascomycota > Sordariomycetes > Xylariales > Hypoxylaceae > Hypoxylon > Hypoxylon rubiginosum. The sequence continues at coordinate 311,529 of CADCXA010000036.1, forward strand.
GGTGGAAGCCGAGGACAAGTGGCTCGCGAATGGGGTGCAGAGGAACTTCAACGGCGATACTTATGTAACTGGCCCTCTCCACCCGGATGTCGAAGAAGGGGTATCATACGTGATGAAGCTGGTCAGAAATATGATCCATGCCCACGCCGATGGAGAGAAGCAGCAGAAGGCCGAATGGTGGCCGGCAAGAAGGACTACGAAGGAAGCCGGAGCTAACGAGGATGAGGTATTTTGCCGGGACGTGTGCAAGAGCGCGGCGGTCGAGGGCGGATCTTCTATAAATGTGTTAGCTTGGTAAATTTATTCGTGTCCTATGGCCTGCTGTTATTATATTTTGGCCAAGTTGTATAAACGGTCAACCCTAGCCGGGTTGCCGGGTTGCCAGTTGGTCAAAAAATCCTGCAAACACTCTCTAAATAGCACAGCTCTTTAAGAAATCACAAACCCCCTCTAATGTAAGGGAAGATACAACCCCTCGGTTACACGAAGTACTTCCTAGGTACCTAGGTAAGTAATTAAAAAGGAAAAACGGATATGAACCTAGAATCCTCCTTCCCACTTGATCATTTCTTTGACACCGTCTCGCCACATACATCATGGCAACTAACATTAGGCCTTACAAGATTGCCATTCCACGTGCCGATGTCGAGAGACTCGATCGAAAGCTGCGAGACGTAAGACTCGCAGATGAGATTGACGGATGCACTGGAGAGCGAGGCCCCCCTATCCAGGACGTCCGACGTTTGGTTGGCCATTGGTGTGAAGCCTTCAATTGGTATGATTTCGAGGAGAGATTGAACCAGCTTCACAACTTCGAGGCCACCATCTCTATAGACGGGTTCGAAGCCTTCCAGCTTCATTTCCTCCATCAAAGGAGTTCTTCGCCAGATGCGATACCGTTGCTATTTGTCCATGGTTGTAAGTTAAACCATTTACTTCACCCGTCATCACTTCAGTGAATAGGGGCTAAATCACCAGGACAGGGCCGGGGAGCTTCTACGAAGTGACTAAAATCCTACCGCTACTTACCAATGACGGCCCGACAGTTTTCCACATTGTAGCGCCATCGCTCCCCAACTTTGGGTTCTCGAGTCGAATTGACAAACCTGGGTTCGGCATGAAACAATATGCTCAAACCCTTCATGAACTGATGCTGTCTCTCGGATACGAAAACTACGCCACACAGGGCGGAGATTGGGTAAGTACGATGGATTTCCACTCACAGAAGTTATTGCTGATCTGCTGCTTCTGTAGGGCAGTTCCATCACGCGCTTGATGGGAACCCTGTATCCGTCAGTCCGAGCACTCCATTTGAATCTCGTCGTCGCGACACCGCCTCCACCAAATGCACCAGTCACTTTCGTACAGTTCTTAGCTACTCATTTCCTGAACCTTTACACACGTTCAGAAGCAGTCGGCCTCCAGAAAGCCCAGAGCTATCAGGGAGACGGAAATGGGTACTTTGAGATCCAAAAGCAGCGACCCACCACTATTGGAATTGCTCTTGAAGATAGTCCGGTCGGACTCTTATCTTGGATGTATGATAAACTGGTGGCATGGACCGACGAATACCCCTGGACAGATGATGAAGTCTGTGAATGGGTATCTCTCTATTGGTTTAGTCGGGCCGGTCCCGCGGCTAGTGTTATGATTTATCACGAAGCATTCAAAGGAGAACATGTGGCAAGTGCTAGTACTTTCGCACCTGGTACAAAAGTGGTAAGTTTCCTCCATGGCAGACCACTAGAAATCAAGACACTGACTCGAAGCTCACTTCTAGGGGCTATCGTACTTCCCCCAAGAGATGTTTCGCACACCGAATCTATGGAATAAGCAAATTGGCGAAGTCGTATTTGAGCGGGAGCATGAACGTGGTGGCCACTTTGCTGCTTGGGAGCAGCCAGAAGCTCTCGCAGGCGATCTCCGCGACATGTTCTCGAAAGGTACAAGTACTCGTGCCGCTTTCAAGAAGTAGGCATCTGGCCTCCTAGCTTTTTTGCCTTGCAGCGCGGGCGGGATATCCATTATAACCCGTGCCTGTATATGTTACATACATACCTAGGTATATTGGTTTTCTATACATTCCGCTAGCCAGTAGTCATAGCCTCCGAGAACTCCAATCCGCCTTGAACGACGATGATGTACTGCCTACTCGCAAAAAAGAAATCCGGACCACTAGTACGCTGCGCTACGGCGAATCGCAGCTCTCCACTAGTCGTGCGCCACTCGCTTAGGGCGAAGAAGTGTCTCCTTGTAAACACTGGTAGCATTTGTTGCGTAATCGATTCGGACTCGTTCTGCACTATCGTCTTCCCAGAAGAAAAGCTGGAGCGCGCGTGTGGTGTCCCTTGCGTTGGCCGAAGCTCCATGCTGTATACCCAAAGATTGACATCTATGATGAGAACCGTAGACTGACCTATAATACCAAGCACATGCAAAATTTCAGCGTCGATAACAGCAAGATTTACTTCCGTGGGAAGTTGTGCTGGGCACCCCGACAATGCTATTGCCGGATCGAATGCTGATACCGGCTAGACGTAGAGTCGTGGAGCTACAGACGGCGACTTTCGGAGCAGCTCGAGGACAAAGCCCTGTCCAACATGATACGACGAACAATGCGTGACGGGCCTTTTAGTCTCCCGGAGATGTGTAGGGAGAAGATTCTCGACAGGTGTCAAAGGTTTCTGGAGAAGGATGCCGTTCGCGGTAGTCAATTCCTGGAAGTCGGACCAGCAGAAGATTCGAGAGGTATCTCCGAGCATCAAGACGACCCAGGCTTCATTGGTCGGATGCTGGAAGGCTACGGCTGCTGCTAAACTGTCGCTTTTGTCCGAAGATGTAACCTGACGGCTGGAGGCCATCGACACAGCGCTACCGACAACATGAGATATTGAACCCAAAACCCGGCCAGAGGGCAGACTACACAGTTCGTCCACGTTGCGTCCACTAATCAGAAGGCGGTCTGCCGAGGGGTTGACGAGTAGACTAACAACAGCAGCACCGAACCGGTGGTTCAGAATAACATGAGCAGCCGGTAGCTTCTGTGCCGCTGGGGAGGTGGGAAGGGACGTAGCCAGTTCTACCACTAGCACCCTACTAGAGTCATCTGCTGAAACGACTAAATTGCGCGCCTCACCTAGGGCGATGTTGACAACAGAGACGCCACGTCCGTGCCGATAGAGCACGCCTAATTCCTTCCCATCGACAGCCGAAAACGCCACGACCTCGCCGTTGCTCTTGCCTGCGATGACGCAACCGCCGTTAGAGGATACGGCTAGGACACTTGTGATTTCTGATACCTCTGAATCCTCAATCATGTCTAATATCTTAGGAGGAAGCGGCACGACGTCACTCACGCTCTCTAGTTCGTTGTCCTTCCGCATTAGGGCCGCAGGTGCCCACATGCGGCATTGTTGATCGTGAAGGTCGACGAACCGCAACCCATCAGCACTAAAGGCTACGCTACGGATTGAGTCTTCAAAGGCTTGGATGCCGTATATGGGGATTAGTACCATGTTTCCGCTATGGTCCTGGTCGAATTCGAATACCTCAATGATGCCCCTAGTGCTGCCGGTGATGAGACTGCGGCCATCCGTGGAGCAGGCGACACTATTCGCGAATACATCTGGACGAGTGAATGTGAGCATCATAGTCGTATAATCGAAGACACATAACCTGCCGTCGCTGTACGAAACCACTAGCGCAGCGATTTCAGGATTAGGGTTAAATGTCATGTCATCTATCCCGTTGTTTTCGTCGGCTGCACATTGTCCCAGCAACTGCAGCTCGAACGCATTCCAGATGAATATTGGGTGGTTTCGGTACCCGACGGCGAGTAGCACCGTTTCGCCCGCCGTAGAAAATGCCGCACTGCTTGGTGGCTGCTCGGGAATCTCTGGAGTATCAGTGATCTCTTTATCATGTATGCCTCTCCAGCAGATAGTTTCATATTCGCCGGAGTCGAGACGCCTGGTCAAGTACCTAAGTATTCTATCCAAGTACCAACATTTGAGAGGCAGCATTTTGATTCTCAAGGTCTAGGGGGCTGATTGGGGGGCTGATCTTACCATTTGGTTAGTTCGCCAGATGCGAAAGCACAAAGAAATTCATCACCGCTTAAGAAAGTAAAAGCGATAGGCTCCGACCGTAGTGGGAACGAGAATATCTGCACCCCAGATCTCGGCCGCCAGATGACTAGAGTCCTCGCACCAGAGGAAGCAAGATATTCGCCATCGTTGCTGAACCCTAGCATCCTAACCCTTTCGGGATGGGAAATGTTTGCCACGCGCTGGACGGAGTGCGGGTCGTAGAGTGAAATCTGCCCGGTCGACAAGCCGACAGCGAAGAACTGAGAATCATGGCTCAGCGCAGTGGCCTGACCTCGCTCGAAATCGATACGGGTCAAGCAGTCGTCCCATGTTGCTGGAGGGATACCCTTAACAGTTATCGCTCAAGGTCGAGCACCATTGGAAAAGGTCCTAGAAATGACAGAGTCTGAGGGACAGAATGACGGGATAATGTGGTGGATAGACGATGGACAGGTCAGTAACTGAGATCGAAACTTAGCGGCGACCCGGATTAGATCAGTTACCCAGCAGTCAACAAGGTTGCCCGAGGGATCCATGAGAGGAAGATACTTCATTCTTCGGCCGAGGTATCCACGTAGGTTTGTCGCCGTCCTAGTAATATCCCCCAGATTCCCATGTTTGGCGGCGTGTTCAATCCACGAGAGAATAGTGTTGCCATTCAGGAAGGTACACAATTCAGCCATCAAGTCATCATCTCTCGAGGTGCCTCGATATATATGCTCAGAGAAGAAACAGGCTGCATAGTCTAACAGGGACAGATCAGGGGAAACACTACAAACTGGCTTTGCGAAACCACGGGTCCCTGAGCTCTGCTTCCGCGGTGGTGCATGCTGAGGTATCGAAGCAATAGAGAGCCAAGATACGCGTGCTTCTCAACACCGTGAACAGCAAACTCTGAGTGAAGAGTTTCGTCGAGAAGAAATTCCCGTGCAGTTGCATGTAAGATGTGTACTCTGTCAGTGCTGTCAACAAAGACTAGTTGGTGGCACAAGCTGGGAATCGCCTTGCTCATGTTCTGCAAAGTCTCATTGACGTCAAGCTTCACAGCGACACGCAACTCGTCAACCGTGAGTGGTCGCCATGCCAGAACCGCCCACGTCAAGATGGATTTAGCAAGCTTGACTCTACGCCTGTCCTTCTCCATCGACTGTAGCATCCGGCGATACATGTCTTGAAGGTCCATTGGTACTTCACTCAAGACATCATTCATGGCTTCGCTAGTCCAGGCATTTTCGAACTCTTGAAGTACGAGTCGGACCCATAAGAAAGAACCGGACGACTTGCCTAGGATTTTCTCGCACATCTCGTCGATACTTTTGGTATTTTCCAGCCGATCTAGCTCTCTGAGCCTTGAGGTCACGAATAACCGCATATCGCCAAGCGTGTCGGTTTCGGATAAGGACTGCAGGCTCACGCGCGACTCAAGGGATGTTAAGCCGCGTCCGATCTCTTCTAGGTGGCGGCTGGTAGCGAAAAAGCGAATTCCTCTAGGTAGTGTAGCGAGAATCCTCTTGGTGAAGAGGGAGTTGAAGTTTACACACTCGTCGACTCCGTCGATTATCCAGAAGTGCTGAGAGATGGATGGTAGTTTGAAGACACCACCAATGAAGAGCCTTCTCCAGACGCTCAGCTCATCGGTAATATCCCAGGTCACACCTTCGCCTTCGAGTTGAAGCAACTTATTTGTCACCTGACCATCTTGCATGGCCATCTGAAAGATGAGGGAGCGCAAACAATCGCTAAGAGTGGACTTGCTAGCTTCCCTTTGCCTGAAGAAAAAGTAACTGCAAAAACCACCCATTGACTTCACTTGGTCAATGATGTGGCTGGAAAGAACCGATTTCCCGGACGCTGGTCTCCCAGTGAGCCAGAATATTCCAGGAGAGCCGTCTATTTTCCAAGAGACGAAGGGTTTCGATTCCGAGAACCACCGGCAAGAGCCCGGTTTTTGAAGTAATTGGAGAATCTGAAGTTCATCTTCTAGCGTATCGCCAACACCCAGGAACGACCTCAGGCGCTGGGAAACGCTCTCTTGGTTCGAATCCTGCTGCGCCGAAGCCAAGTTGACATGAGTTTGTGAAAGGGTTAAATCTAAAGGTGGTAGTGACCTTAGCATGTCGGTAGCTGTGTGAAGGGCATTCCTTAGGATTCTGTAATTAGGATCTGCCGGGCTGTTGAATTTGCACAACTGGCGGTGGTCAGCGTTCATGGCAATAATCTCTTCGTTGGGGTAACCAAGCGTTGCCGAGTGTCTCTCGACGACGATCCTGTTTAACACCTTAGGCTTGGTGGGGATCGTCTCGTAAAAGGACCAGAGGCGTAGATCCGATGCATAGTGCCGAAACGTATCGTTGATGTCCCTCAAAGCAGACGATTCGGGCGTGAGGTCGGAGACGAACGGTTTTGAGCCCCAGGCGATGATAGACAGCCTCTTGAGGATTGTTGCGAGATCGCTTCCTCTGTGCGGAGTGCCTAAGAAGAATATCGAGTGAACTCTGTCGGCTAGGTATTTGGAGCTTGGATCCTGGCGTGCTAGGATGTAGGCCTTCTTGGCTACACATCCGCCCATGCTATGGCAAATGAATATGATATACGTGTATTACTACGCCGTATGCTGGGGTTATTCTTCAGCTCCCCAACCAACGACTCAGCAAAGTCGCGAATGTTGAGGATACTTTGCTGTCGCTCGGCCCAGTCGGACTTATAGCCGAAGGAGTGGATGCGGGTATCTGCGAAATCCGGGTCATTTGCGAGCCATGCTTGCGGCCAGTAGTGGTATAGGTCGAAGGAATACGACCATGTTTTGCGGCTGCCTCCACCTAGTCCGTGAACGAAGACGATATCTGCCGCAGCGTTGGTAGGAGGCAACGGGTCGTGAAGGGTCGTGAGGCCAAGAACGCCGTGGGTCTCATCATCGGGTATCAGTGGAATCGACTCGGGGATCACTGGACGGCTGTAAAGTGACGAGGTGCTATTAGATCTAGAGTTGGAGAGTACGCTCGTCAGCGTCTTGTGAAGCTCTGGTGAAGAGATACAGTTGTCAGTTCTCGATCGCCCTCTACACGGAATTAGAGGGGCCTGTGGGAGCTCAACGTACCTTGTCCATGTCCCATTTTGGTGACTTCTCAAGGCATTATATGAGGATGTCGATTTTATAATCAAGAAGCCTAGAGGAAGATTTTCTGTGTGTTTCCGCAAGTTCTTAGGGCCGGGTCAAGGCCAGCCCCGTCGGGGTCCTGCAGCATGACCGGCGAGAAGAGACTGTGTTTCAGCCTCATGCCCTCATATTGATAAGTAGCGCCAATCGCGCTGTCGGTGGTGGCTGAATTTTATTGACCGTCCAATTACATTAACCACCAGGCCGCCACTTCAGTATATATCGGCGTCTAAATATATATTAGTCTCGCGCGTAGAAACATCCAGCGACCTAACTTCTACTTGTCATCATATCCCTCTATACTATTGCTACCTAGCTAGTACGTAGTCGAAACTGGACGCAACCCCGCTCAGACACACCATGGATCCCGAAGGCCTAATCGACCATAACGTCGTTACTGGTAGAGTCAATCCGGTTTATTTCCCTCATTAGTTTGTTTCTCACTAAATTTCTCACTAAAAGATTGTAGCCCTCCCAGATGTCGCGGAGATCCTCGAGACGAAACACCATGGAGAGTCGGCATGGGCGAAAGCGACTCGGGTCAGGGTGCTACACAAGGATGGGAGAGAGGAAGACTACTTTATGAAGGTTTCTGTCGGTCACCATGGTCATGAGGCACTCAAAGGCGAATTCGAGTCTACGTCGGCCATCTACAGCATCACCCCCGACTTCTGCCCTAAGCCTATCGCCTGTGGTACCTTCTCCAGCGATCCAACATCCCACTTCTACATTTGCAAGTTCTACGACTTCACCAAAGGCGTCCCCGACCCTACATCATTCGGCGAGAAGCTAGCCCGGCTTCATTCTGACCATACCTCCCCTAACGGAAAGTTTGGATTCCACTGCGTGACATACAATGGCAACCTACCGCAGGATAACTCTTGGTCCGACAGCTGGGAGGCTTTCTTCACGAACGGCCTCCGGCACGTGCTGAAGATTCGCGAAGAACGAGCCGGACCTAACGCCGAGCTAAACGGACTTCTCCCTCCTCTATTTGACAGGGTTATACCCCGACTTCTACGGCCGCTGGAGAGTAACGGGCGCAAGATACTGCCGTCACTAGTACATGGCGACCTTTGGTATGGCAACGCCGGAATTGTCGACGAGGGCACTGATGAGGGCATAGTCTATGACCCGGCTAGCTTCTGGGCGCATAATGAGTGCATGTTAAATCCCCCTAATACCAACATGGTAGGCATCTGACTAGCTAACCATCGCCATAGATGAGCTTGGTAACTGGCGCCCCGAGCGAAATAAATTTACTCGTCGATACTTCCAGGCATATCACTCTCACATACCCAAGTCTGAGCCTCAGGAAGACTATGATGGCCGGAATGCACTCTACTCCTTGTACGTAGCCCTCGTGATGAATGGTTTTATAGGTGTGAAGAACAGGTGGCTGACTACATGTATAGGAGGTTCAATCTACACGCTTCCGCCATGTTTCCGCACCAGGAAACGTTTCTGCAGATGTAGGCTAACAGCTTTCCCCTGTCCGCCAATCCCCCTTAGCTACAGAACTAATATGTAACAGGGCAATTGACGGGATTCGGACGCTCACGGAAAGGTATCCGAACGGGAACGAGTGAAAATTATAGTGGAAGCCCTGTTAGTTCAAATTGAGTTTACTCGCTAAGGGGTTATTCTATGACTTGGCCAGGGGTAGTTTAGTTGGTTCAAAGATAGATTGAGATATTTATTCATTGTACCTAATGTATACTGTATAATGTACTGTGTACATGCGTCTTGCCGTCCGCCATTCCCCTCACGATGTGTGTAACCGTGTGGCGCATATTAGCTTCTCAGGTTGGAGTAGAAGCGAACACTTCCGCAAGAGACAACTTCAAGTCAACTTCTCCTCTCAATTACTTCTACCATGGATCTCCCGGAAGCGTTCGTTCTTAACAATGGCTGCAATGTTCCCGCCATTGGCCTTGGAACCTTTCAGGGCGAGGAGGGAAATTCTCTAGTTAAGGATGCCGTGAAGCTGGCTTTGGCCCAGGGATATCGACATATTGACGGGGCCTACGATTATGGAAACGAGAAGGAAATTGGCGAAGCTATCAAGGAGAGTGGCATTCCTCGGCAGGAGATCTTTGTGACATCTAAACTGTAAGCCGCCATTTGAAATCACGAAGATATTTTATGAGCTAACTGAAAGTTTCCAGCGCGCAGACATGGCATGAGCCTGCCGATGTTGGAAGAGCCCTGAATGAATCTCTTAAGAATCTCCAACTAGATTACGGTACCAGAATACCCCGAGTTCTAAAGTTATGAGACGAACTAATAAACGATCCACCGCATATAGTCGACCTGTATCTGATGCACTGTATGTAACTAAATTCTACTCACTATCTCTCATGTTAGGAACCCAGGTACTAACACTATCCAATATCAAAGTCCCTCACGCTTATAAGGCTGGGGAAAATAACAAGACCATAAGGCACCCAAGCGGTAATGGCAAGGTAACGTGGCATATCACCGCCCCATGCTCTATTTGTATTTGCTAATGCCTTGGAACAGCCCGTGATCGACTACAACCTCTCTAGACGTTACCCGGAGACATGGCAGGCAATGGAAAATCTTGTTGCCTCTGGCAAGGCACACTCCATCGGTATGCGCATAACATTCATATAAGTCATACACAGCTTCGTATCGAAACGATGCACTAACTTAGTGTGACAGGATTGTCTAACTTCAACATTCTCAAGACCAAAAAGATTCTCGAGGTCGCGACGATTATCCCAGCTGTCAATCAAGTTGAAATCCATCCGTAAGATAGGAAGAATCTATCTACCTAAATCCAAGTTATATCTCTAACGGCGTCTTATTCGCACAGATATCTCCCACAGCATGAACTCCAGCTGTTCTCGGCCCAGCATGGTATCCTCCTCGTGGCTCATCAACCCCTTGGTGGCCGGCCGGCATCCTTCGTTCGAGGACATCCTGACGAGCCGTTTCCAACAGAAGACCAACAAGTATGCATACGAGACACAATAAGACAGCCAACTCCTATTTGATGAGTATAGCTCTTACTCACCCTTCTTTAGATCGTACACATCGCATCCGAGTGTAACATGACCCCCGCACAGGTAGTCACCCCGTTTTCTTTTCCCTCAGGCTTCTAAATACTAGTAGCCAAACATCTCAACCTATTACTACGCCGCAGGTTTGTCTATCCTGGGCCGTGCAGAGGGGAATCCCAGTCGTTCCCAAATCCGTCAGCGAGGCGCACATGAAGCAGAATCTGGGACTGAAAAGACTGCCCGACGATCTCTTCAGCATCGTCGATCGGCTTTCCTCGGAAAGGGGCCCCCTTCGGTTTCTGGACCCCTGCCGGCACGTAGGGTTTGACATTTTCGACGAAGAGAAGGATCAGCCGGTGCAGGATAGCGCACCCTGGGATTCCCTATGAGTTGCGCGCGTGACATGTCACTCGATGCATCTGCCCTTCAAAGCATGATAGTACAATAATTAACACGTGTGTTATTGGTAAAAGTAGGATTGAAGTCTTGTTCATGAGCAAAATACTCCCCGCGTCTTTCTACATTTTCAGGTTTCGGTTTGGACTTGTGTCAAGCCTAATGAAGCTCTGTGGGTGTACGACAGACAAACAATGACGCATAGTCGAATCACCCCTTAACAGGAGAAGGTCCATACAGTTGCCAACCCACCTACCTAAAGTAAGTACCTACCTAGGTGGGTAGTCATTCATGCCTCGTAACTACTATCTAGATAGGTCTCTGATGAACCTACTTGGTCACGTATATGCTGTAGGTGCTACAATGTATGTAGATGATCCCGTGAAATCTGTAGAAACAACCCTCCCCCCTTATTTGTTTCTACTTTACATTATTTCCTATCGTTAATCATCGACACCAAACAAGCTTACCAAGATATACTACGGGGCGGCAAGGACGAAAATAAATTATAGCATCTTTAGCATTGTCTTCGTATCAACTATGTCTACCCCTGAACCTGAGCCGACTGCTGAAACAGTTATTATAACGATATCCGACGGCACCACGATTAGCACCCCTTCCGAATTCCAAACTGACTGCCTCTTTATCCGATGGTTTTGGGCATGTGGACACGAAATCCTCCAAAATGATGGCTACAAGACACTCCAAAAGGTCACCTACCACAAGTATCAAAATCATCCAGAGGAATGCTCTCAGCGGCGCTGTAGGATATCCGAAGTACAAAGTTTTTATACCCAAACATGCGGTATCGTCGATTGCGATTACTTTACTGGCACGGGCTAGAGGTGAGCATCCTTGCACTTTCAACTGCGATAAAACAGCCGTAACATTACTAGGAATCTGGTATTTGAGTCCTAGCCTTATAGATGAGGTTAGGCGTATCGGCCCGGATAGGCTGAGACGAGCGCACAAATGGAGTCTTCTCGTATGTACACCTTATGTTTATTTCCAGAGCACTCACAACGTGGGCTGAAGGCCGCTCGAGTGGTCATGTTGTTATCATCCTGCGTAGTTCGCATCGGGACGTAGCCCTCAGTAATGAAAGACAAGTAGGATTACCAAGATAAGGTCGCGTGCGTTGCGAATTGAAAATGCAGCGGAGGAACCGGGAGTCAGTATTTCAACCCCTATAGCTATAATGAAGCAGTACTAACAGGTGCTTAGCCACAACCAAAGTAGCGCAGCCCGACGAGATCGACGATGACAAACTACGTGAAAGCTACGTCGGCTTGAGTCGATGGCGGGTTGGATACCTTGGACTGGGTGAAGGCCGGAGAGCACATGTGGACTTCCCTTGTATGCATGGTGTCTGGAACACTAAAAATTAGACTGATTTCCTTGTGTAATAACTCTATTATTATCGCATCGCTTTGTTTGCATCGTGACATACCCCTGAGTGAGAGAAATGGTAAATAGGAGACAACTCACCCAGTCATCCCAACCCTGGATCAAAGACGTAGTCACGTACCTAGATACAAATATGCCGTATTTTCTATTACGTAGTCCTGTAAGATATATAAGAACCACCCTTCTCTTCAAATTTCCTTTCCATCTTGTAAATCTCCCTATCTTCAATCATCGACACAGACCAACAACACACTCTACCGAGCAGCCACAACGAAAAGAGGAAAGGGCAGTACCTTTAGCTTTGCTTTTACATCGACTATGCCTTTCATAACGATCTCCGGCGGCACTAGGATCGATGTACCTTCCCAAATCGAAAAGCACTGTCTCGATATCCAATGGTTTTGGATATGTGGCCACCCGATCGCTGAGCAAGTTGGCGACCAAGTGTGCCAAGAGGTCACCTACCACAAACACCAAAATCATTCGGAGCCATGCTCTCACCTAGGCTGCCAGGTATCCATAGTGCAGTTCGCTCGTGCTAGGACATGTGGCAAAGCCATTTGCGAATATGAATATATTCCGCCGCCAAATCTACGGTACTAGTTAGAGGTAGGCATTCTCACTGCCTTGACTAAGATAAAGCACTACTGACTACTAGGGATCATCAAAATAGATACCCTTGGACTAATCGAAAACGACGAATGCATATGCATTAGGTAGGCATACTGTAATTTCCTAAGCGGATGGGGAAAGGGATGTTGGACCGAGTCGGTGGATTGGGCCAGATTATCGGGGTTTAGGCACGTGAGCCTGGATAAGGGTTAGGATGAGAGTAGATATGGATTTTCCTTGTATGTATATCTGGAGCTGTGCGAAGTTTGGTTGAGAGCTCCTCGTATAATAATGAGTGTTATTGCATCGATTAGTTTGCATCGTGACACACCTCGTAGCGAGAAAAGGCAAACATGAGTAACAGATATGTAACTAACCTACTCACCTACCTCCTGTCACATCGCAACTTTGGATCGAGGAAGAGGTAGTCTCGTAAATACTGTAGGGAGTCCCATAAAGTCTATAAGAACAGCCCTCTCCCTCCAATTTCCTATCCTCTTACAGTCTCCCATCATCAATCATCAATACTAGACAACAATACTCTCTACCGGGCAGCAACGCAGCAGCAAAAAAAAGGCAAATATGACGGTACCATCAGCTTTATCCGCCATGCCTACCATCATAGCTTCCAGTGGCTATTCCTACGAAATCAACCCCGAACAAGTCGGCCGCTGCTTCCAGATCGACTACCTCTTCAGGTGTGGACACCCAGCGCAAAAAAGGCAAGGATATGCCGACAAGTTGTACCCAAAGATCGTCTATTACAAGCACGATAATCATCGCCTTCCGTGCTCCATGCGACGCTGCCGTGTAGATACCATAATCCATCAGGTAGGCGGGCCGTGCGGCAAACCCGAGTGCGACAGGCTGATGGAACACTTCCACGAGCAAGAGAGGCAGGGGATCATGCTCAAGGAGTAAAATATCCCCTCTCCCCTTTTTTCTTAAATGTAATGAAATAGTACTAATAGCTGCTAGTCGAACGGAGTATTCCCGCCGCTGATTGATAATGACAAGCATCGCGGGTGGGGGCAAAAGGGAACGCTATGCTCTGTCGATGAGTTAGGTTAGATCTAGTAGTCATTCAGATGTCAGAGAGCGAGAATACAATGTACTATTACAAGTGCCTGATCCAAATGGACGGGGGAGGACTTTCTCTACCCCGTGTTTCTTGTCGTTTCGGACTCCTAGTTGTTAAGGGTACAAATTGAGCCGTTGAGGTCTACAGAGATCGGAAATAGTAACACAAGTAGACAATATATCATTGAAATCAAGCATATAATGAAGACGGAATGGACAACCTCTTTAGCTGGGAGCTTCCTAGGTTCATTCATCGTAATTTCGTAACCAAGTAATCTGTATTTTAGGGTTGAGCCCTCATTAGGCACGGAACTCAAGTTAAACCATTGAGCAAAAGCCAGAGACATCTAAGAAAGCATAGGCAACGAATCCCTTTAGAGGTGTTTAAGGGGGCTAGATACTAGCTCAGTCACCCTTATGTCTTTTCCAACCCTTGCTAGCCTTCATCCTCGACTGAAGTATTCTTCCTAAATAGCGAGTATCAACATTTTAATTAGTTCATCTCTGTTGATTTCCTAAGGGAGAGCTGTTGGAAATTTTGCCAAAGGAGAAAAGAATGTCGGTCGTTGCCTCGCAGTCACGATGTCTGTTATCAGCATAACATCATAATCCGCGAGTCGATCATCGCCCCCGACGCTAATGCAGCTCGATCAAGCAGCGCTTCTTCCGGGGCGCCATGAGGAAGTACATGTCCGGCTCCATATCCTCGTCGGTGAACCCCTCCCGCCGAGAGACCTTCGCATCCGGGAATCTCGTGAAGAATCGCGCGGTCGCGAGACGCAGTTCCATCCTGGCCAAGTGTAACCCGAGACACACTGCCGAATTTAAAAAAAAAAATCGTGAGTTCCTCTTGCTCTTCAAGCAGTTGAGATTTAAGAGAAGGGAAGGCTTACCTCGGCTGCCTCCGCCGAAAGGCACAAACGAGTCCTTCATAGCCCTCGTTGGCTTGATCCACCTCTCCGGGTCGAACTTCAGGGGGTCCGCGTAGACGGACGGGTTCCGGTGCATGCTGTACGCTTGAGCCGATACGGTATAACCACCTGGAATGAAGCGGCCGACGAGCGTGGCGCCTCCGGGCGGCACGACGCGCGGGAGCCCCGATGGCGCGGCGGCGTACAGACGCAACGTCTCCTGGATGACCAGATCGAGATAGGCCAGGCCCCTGACGTCCTGCTCGCTGAAGTCGCTGGGGAGCGTCTGGAGCTCGGCGAGCAGCTTCTTCTTGATCTCGGGGCGCTTGCACACGATCCACAGTAGGTACGTCAGCGTGTTGGTGGTGGTGTCGCTGCCGGCCGCGATATACGACATGGCGTCCTCGCGCAGCTCGACGAAGTCCAGCGTGTCGGTGTCGTTCTCCGAGGCGCGGTACAGCTTGGACAGGAGCGTGGGCTTGGCGCTGTCACCTTCCTCCTCCACCTGCCGGTAGTGCCGCTTCAGCGACTCGGTGGCGTACTCGCGGATGCGGTCGCGGATCTCCATCCCCGCCTTCAGCACCGGCAGCGGGATGAACCGGTTGATCTTCATGAGGAAAGGGAACGTTGATCGGAGTCCTCCGGCGAACCCTATTGACTTCAAGTCGCGAATGTATTGATTCTCCTATTCAGTGTGGCAAGTAAGCAAGGCTGTTAACAGGATGGGAAGTAAGCACTACATACCTCTTTGGTTTCAAGCATGCGGAATGAGGATCCGAAACTAAGTTCACCAATCACGTCGGTGGCCATATATAAACACCAGCGATATACATCCTTTGAAGACAATCAGCATTGATTGATGCCCTTTTCTTGGGAGCTCGGATAGTCAACTCACCGCCACGCCGCGTTCCTCCATCTCTTCTGCCATGCGCTCAATGGTCAAGCGGACCTTGGACTCCACCGCAGGCCTATGAGCAATCAACCCCGACTCCGAGATCTCAGACGCGAGAAGCCTCCGATGACGTCGGTGGTAGTTGACATCGGTCGTACTGAAGACATTTTGGAGTCCCGGTATGAAGTAGTTGTACCATGGCGACTTGAGGAACTCGCCTTTGACTGCGTATATCTGCTGGGTGGCGCTCGGTTCGGCTACGCTGACTTCCAAAGGGCTGATGCGAACGATTGGGCCTATATAGTCGGCCAAGCCACTGTTAGCGTACACGTCGTCGCTAATATGTTTGTCTAGCAATTGGGTAACGGACCGTATTTCTCGTGTAATACTTGAACCCATTTGGGTCGTCGACCTTTGACCACATTATACTTCAGGACTGTTTCCGTCCACTTCGTATACCAAGGGCCAGGTAATTTCGCCAGGGGACTGCTCAGGACACTATAAACATACTGTAGGTATTACTGTTAGTTTTTCCATCGTGTATCCCCGTTGTAGATGAAATTAGGGATTCATACACCTAATAGTGTTACACCTATGGCAATAGCCACAAGCTCGTAATTCTGGACGCCGTTGACGAGTTGCATGTTGACCTGTTTAATACCTTATTTTTCGTCTAAGACATTAGGTACCTGGGTAGCAGGTAGATGAGAAGTATGATGCAATAAAATAGAACAATATACAAGCAGAAATCAAGCTGTAACGTAGGTAACGGGGCGAGTTCGTTCTTCACAGGCAAAAGGATTTCGAAGCAGCTATATGCTTTTTGTTTGCTGGAGGAAGGACCCGCTTAACAGCTTCGCCATAACGGTTTGAAAGGCCGAAAGCGACGAGACTCACGGACATTTGAGAGATTTGGACATGCGACGCTGAAGAGTACTCGCGACCAAAGGAAGGCCGACCTGCATGAGATTGGTAACATTGACTCTATGGGTTGCATCCGTTTGGAGGCGGAGGAACGGCAGAGCACTAAGGCCGAATTGTCCGAAGCGGCCAACCAAGCTCCGGGACCCTTGATGATCCTTACATTACAAACGACGAAGAAGCAAAGCCAGCATTAAGAATTTCATGAACACTGTGTATAGAACTACTCTAAACTCACATAGTACCTATCTATGTAGTTATAGATCCAGCAGAATGTCATTTTCCTATTCATCAACCCATCATCCTCCTTGCAAGCCCATGCTGTTGACTTGACTATACGAAGCCGGTGGTCGTGTACAGACTTGAAGCTTGCCCAGCATCATTTACGCCAAGAGTATTCGAGCACTGTTTTCTAGGTGTGTGACACAAGATGACGCTGTTCATTACTAATATATTGGCTAAATTATATCCTCAATGAAGATCCTCATGACACACGCTTCTAGGTGGCGTCTTGTGCGACTATAACCATGACTCGGAAGAAATCATACGTTCTAAATCTAAACACACCTAGCAACATTCTCCTAGTAACATTCTCATTTTTAGTAAAAGAAGAGCTCACGTCCAATGGCCCTATCCTCTCACGCAGTGTATAAGACGTCCATAATAGAGACAGCTTACTAAGTTGTGGAACGAGACTTGAAGACTACCTCATACAGACATACAAATCTCACACAAGTCTATTACCAATGCCGTTCTCAGAAGTGTGTCAAACACGTACCCGTTCCCTGGTGAACTCACGATCAATCGCTAGGTTTGGTGTTCTGCCTACCTAAAGCATGGTCCAGCAAGCCCTCATACGAGTCGAGGTCTAGTGTGTTTTTTTTTGTCATCGACATTCTGGATTGTTGCTTTCAAGTGAGAACCTATACAGTGTAAACAACCGAATGTGTTTGTGAAGCTTGATGTCAGCTATTTACTAGACCATTGCCTGGACGAAATCACCAGAAAATGAGAATGGTATTCAGCCTATCAATCTAGCTAAAGGGAAGAATAGGTCTTCTGGTCTCGCGGCCTAGTAACTCTCACCATATCTAGTACGGAACGACAAAAGGGCGTCCCTACCCTCACGCAAAGGCCATCAACAACTTCCCAAACCTTATAACCTCTCTCGCATCATGCAACTGCAATCAATGAATTTCCCCCTTAATGCCCTACCCGTCCCCCAATACCAGGTTCTCGGTGAGCGGACCTATTCATGAAGATACCAGGGGTCCCAGGAGACTCCTCGACTATTCGGATTGCCCCGGCCAGTAGGCAGCTGCGCTTTATAGAGCCAACGCGCAGGTATGTCGAGGCGCTGCGTTGAGGGCAGGTTCGTGATGCCTAATTCCCAAGCTTCCTCCTTGAATTTGACGGCGGCTTGCGGAAATGACAAGATGTTCGCGATCATCTTAAGCTCGAGTAGACCAGGGACTTCTGGATGCATTCCTACGAGATACTCCAGTGCGTTCAGGAAGACGTAAAAGTTCGAGCTGGCTTTTGGAGGCTGTCTGAGCTTTGGCGTAAGCGGCTCATGTCGACAGAACGGACACTCGAGCGCTGTAGAAGCAAAACCTTTAACGTTTTCATTCCAATAGAAGGCGGTGTTCGGGGTTGTCTCGAACTGCATGTCGTACATGAGATACTACGCGCTGCTTAGTGGCTTCCTTTCGGCGCCGATCGCCACTCGGTAGGGATTCATTGCGAGGGGCTCAAATATCTTCTGCTTCTTTGTAACGGCATCAAGGTTTGGGATGGAAGGAACCAAGCCCCTTGTCTTATTGGAGTGGTTGTCAGATATGACATTTGCATTTAGCCCTGGAAGCTATGCGGATTTATGAGATGATCGGTGCGAATGGTTCTGACCGGTTTCAGTGTGTTTTATTTTTTTTTAATGAGCTTTTAATTGTTTACTGGGTTGTAGGGGGATATTCGTTTATGTGAGTAAGTGTGTGTGTGTGTGTGTGTGTGTAGGTGGTGTTTTGTGGACGAGAAAAGATGGTGACAGCGTAGAACAGGGAGAAGAAAAGAAATGTAAGAAAGAAAGAGAGGAAGAGAGAGACAGAGAGATTTTCCTCCGAATCATACTATTGCAACTTCCACATTAGATTTGGTGGGATAGAACGTCTATCTAGCTTACTTTCCTTTCGGAGGTTGTCTATTCTGTCGTCTGGAAAGCTACCAGGAGGTAGGTACATAGCGTAGGTAAGTACGTAGGATATCAACATTGACCGTGTTGTCACCCTACCTGTATCATTAAGCACTAGCGACTTGTTGCGCATTGTCAAATCTGCTCTGCAACGAGGATGCCGTTTAGACACTTATCCGACTAACATTAGGCCAAATCTCAGTCTGCGCCAATGCCCAATATCACATGCTGCTAGATGGCTTGTACCCAGGTAGGTATATAGTAATTGAGTCATACCTATTGCATTTAGTTACCAAGTAGACTTTATTGCCCATCGTAGTTGCGAGAGGAGGTGATAAGGGTTCACAGGGTCAAACAGTAGACGACTCAAGCAAGATAGAAGGTAAGACTAACTAGAGTACCTAAGGTGCATCAACTAATATATTGAACATGGATACTACCTCATTGCTCAACCGAGGTGGGTAGTTGGTCAGTGTGAGTTAAGTTGACTTCATCGATAGGCGTAGAAAGGGGCTATGCGGTAATACCTGCAGGATTATAAAAATTGCCTCCCTTTGACCTTACGAAATGCTCAATACTACCAAAACATCATGCATCGAGATAGATATTGGTTATCCCTAGTCCCTAGAGACTATATACCCAAAGCATATAAAACGTATACATGTACTCACCCACTTGGAGGTGAGTGGGTGTGGAAGGACATGAGCATCTACTTGTTACGTACAAGGGGTTTAAGGTGTTATTCTAGATTCTAATTTTCAACCTTAAATTAATCGTGTACGGTTATCCGATTTACCTTCACCTTATCTACGAAGGGTAAATAAAATACTAGTTATTAAAGATAAGACATAAGTTACGAAGAACCGTCAATGAATTTCCACTAACGAAACTCGACCAAGTCAACAATCTGAAAGTTCAGAAGCTACCTGCCTAGAGAGGTTAGCTACTAAGAAGGTAAGGGTAGAATGTAGATAGGCGAAGTCAACATATTCCATGCGTAGACAGCATTAGGAACAGACACCTTCAATCATAAATGTACTTACACCAGCTGCTAGGCAATGCTGTGTACAGTCTTTAGTCTTCATTCGTTAGCTATATCATTGACAGCCGGGTATCATCTAAAACTCCATCTCCTCGACCTCCATGCCGCAGACCGTGCACCTCTTGACCGTCGCCCCCTCCTCGTTCTCGACGGCCCGCCCCCACTCGTGAACATGCTTACCGCCGCTCGCGATCGCGTCGCCGAACTGGGCCTTCCTACCGGACGCTCCCCCTCCTGCTGCTGTCTGTCCGCCGTCCCCCAGCTTCCCCTTCTGCCTCCGGTAGGCGTCCGTCCTCGTCCGCTTCTTCAGGTCCAGCAGCTTCTCCTTGAACTTGGCCTCCTTCCGCCTCTTCTTGTCGGCCTCGCGCCGCTCGAACTCGGCGTCCAGCGCCTCGGCCGACCCCCACTTCTGGTCGCCGAACGCGTACGCCTCCACCTGGCACCGCAGGAACAGCATCATGTCGTGCCAGTGCGACTTGTGCGGGTTCGGCTTCGACAGGTGCGGCAGGAGTTCCTCGTCTCGCAGCTCCGGCTCCGTGAGGAGGTAGTCCTCCCGGCACTCCGTCTTGGTCAGGAGGCTGTATTTATCCGGGTTCTTCTCCTTGCAGCCTCCGCAGACGGCGATCCCGAATACCTCCTCCCACACGAAGTCGATCTCGAGACTGTTGCACTCCACGCACTTCTTCCGCTCTTTTTGGTCTTGTAGCACGCTCAAGCCCGGCTCGAACGGCCCGGCCTTCTGCCTTTGGAGCCTCCGTAGTAACTGCATTCTCTCCCACTCCTGCACCGTCATCCCCTTAGGCTTCTCCTCCGGGCCTTCAGCCGGGGCGCCACCCTTGCCATTGCCCGTCGCAGCAGACCCCGACATGGCCTTGTTCCACGGGTCGTCCTCGGCGCTTAAGAACCCACCCTTCGTATCCGTCATCTTGCCGAAGTCATAGTCGACAAACTTGGTGAACTTCCTCGCCGGCTTAATTGCCCCCTCGTCTTTGTCCGTCTTCGCCTTATTGATATCGGCGCCTTCGCTTTCCTTGGCCGGCGAAGCGCCATTGGCGAGGCCGTTGCGGCTCGTGGATGGCGTCTCGCGGATCCGAGTTGTGCCTGACATGGCCTCGTAGGTGCGTTTGCGCGTGTTCGGGACTTGGATTTGGTCGGTTGCGATGAAGCCGGACGGTGTGCGATTAGGCGAGGGGGCGCCAGCTGCGCGGGCAGCGGATTCGTGTCGCTCGCGCAATGCCTTGGCTTTTAAGCGGTTCTCTTCCTAAGAATTTGGACCGTCCATTAGTTTACGGTTCCGTAGAGCGACGGGAGAAGGGCAGTGCTCTTTTTCGAGGTTGACTCACAATGCGCCGCGTAACCTCAGGTGTAAGAGGAGAGGTAGGATTGGCATTTCGAGCGCGTGGTGGCGGCGTCGAAGGACGCTCCATGCTGTGTGAAATTATGATATGATGTGCATGCGACAACTTGTAAGGAGGTAAATTAAGGTAAGGACAAAGTAAGACGTCGAAGGAAGTTATGGATAAGAGATGGTTGCCTTTCAGGGTCCAGGAGAGAACTGATTTCATTGGTCTGGAATGGTGACGTCGGAGCTTCTAAATGGCGATATGGTAAGCCAAATTTTAGCCCCCAACAACTACCTCCATTACGCCACTTAGACCGGAAACGGTCATAAATCTACGAACCTAGGCAATTCAATCGCAGGATTTGAATTACATGAAATGGACATTCTCAGCACGATGTTGATTTTGTTGAAAGCCTTCATGTAGACAATAATGAGGATGACTGGAGATAAAAATGACTGATATCTACCTCCTTAACACAGCATAGCACACTCGCGTCCGGAAGTATTATAGAATAGCATCAATTAACCCAACCCATCTATGCGTGCTATGATATCTGTTTGCTAAGTGGCCAAGCAGGGATATCAATGATACCCATCTCTGCAACACCACTCCTATGTCCTTTGCCCCTCTCCTGAATATTATGTAGGTAGTAAAAGCCTTAGTCGAATAATGTGTCTATTCGTCCTTGACACCGCCACGGCCAGCACGTTCGGCAGCCTCGACAGCCTTCTTGTCACTCTGCGCAGGACCGCTCTGAAGGCCACCCATGAGCCCGGCCGATTGCTTGAAGGGGCGCTTGAGGTCTCCACTCGCGGGCTGGCCGAAGAGGTGGATCTTGACTAGGTTGGATTCGAGGGCGCCCTTGAAAGGGATGATGGACTGGATCAGGAGCGGGTTGGTGTATTGCATGTACAGATGCATGAAGCCCATCATCGCGACGCCCATTAGTTGCGACCGGAACGAGTTCTTGATCTGCTGCGAGTCGTAGGCGTGGACGGTGGTCGTGACAAGTTTGCCCTCCTCGGAAGATCCCATCGGCGCTGGCTCAACATACTTGAGCGTAGTCAGATCTGTAACCGAGATTGTTAGTTTTGCTCTTTGCGGTACGAACAACACGTCCTTAGACTCTAGGAAAGACAACAACATACCCTTCTTCTTGTTAATCTGCAGCTGGACGTAGATGTAGATGCCGGCGATGAGTAGGTTGCTGACGGCGTATAGAGCGCGAACCAAGTTAAGGACGTTGGGATCTTCGAATGGGATTCGCTTAGACACCTGCATCATTCCAAGAATGATGATGATGTTGGTCCTGTCGCGTGAGAAACTCGGTTAGCCACTTCCAAGCGCACGCGCGCAACCGTGAATGAATGCAACAACGTACACCTGAGGACTGAGGACGGCCATTTTTGCTATCGGTATGAGAAGACGACGAGAGATGAAGTCAAAAAGCACGAGAAAACTATTATTTCTGCCTACGTATGGGCGCTGACAACTTCCACGACGAAGAGGTTGAATGCGTTGGGCAACTCTGAACAATCTGGAGAAAGAAAAAAACGGAGATTAGGTTGCCTGAAATCTGTCGCAATTGCGATGATGGATCTAGAAAAGCCAGGGGAAGAAACTAAGGGACAAAGGGACCAAGGTTCTTCCGTACCCTTTATCAGCTCCAACGCTTTTGGCCACGTTCCACCACAGCGGCTCGGTGGAGCTTACTAGTCTCCTTACGTAGCCTGGACAGCCTGGACCAAGACTGAGAGACGTGCTCACGGTGAAACGCTCACGAGTATAGAACATATTCTATTCTCCTCCTTTTTTACTTGTGTCCTTATCATCAGTCATTTTATTTATTTTTATAAAAAAAATTTATAATTTTAAACAAAAAAAAAACAAAGTGGGTGAGGGTGGAACCCCTTTTCTCCTGGCAAGAACCATTCTACGCCCCCATTTGCCCCTGAATAGCCAGTCTACGTTTACACATTTTGCCGTTATAAGACCAAGTTATTATTTAGGGCATATAGTGATCAATTGAATTATCTATCCCAATAAATCATCGATGTCTCCTGCCAAATAAGTGCGGTCCTTATTAGGTAGTGTCGATGTGCTGAGCTACCTAGCTCACGTAGCTCTTGGAAGACATTGATTCTCTCCTGTCGTTGTCGGAATCAATTTTTACCCCTGCCCTTCTTTCCCGACGCACCACCCTTCACTGCTCCGTTGGCTGCGTTTCCAGATCCATTCCGAGATCCGTTTCCGTTTCCGCTCTCGTTTCCGTTCCCGTTCTTCGCAGATTCCTCGGGCTCAAGCTTGTCCCAAATCTCCAGCTGGATCGAAGCCTCGCGCATCTCGTCGATATCCTTGAAGCTGCTTAGGGGCGTCGTTCTGTGCGAATTCACCAGTCTGGCTAGGATCTCAAGCTGCGAGTCCTTGGGGGCTAGCGATTCTTCGAAGTCGGCCGGCTTCGCGGTGTGGGGGGCCATCGCTACGTAGCAGGCCGGCCAGGACGTGGCATCCTTGGTGCGCTCCGCGGCTGTGTAGTATACCAGAGGGAAGGTGATGTGGCGGACGTTCGGGTAGATGTAGATCTGCCGGCAGGCCGTGGCTAGATGGCGGTCTGCAAACCGTGCATAGGGAGAGTACAGTTGACCGTCGTCGATATGCAGCGATGATGAAGAGGGGCGCTGTACCGGGGGGGCGATGGAATGCTTGGTATGTTGGGTGCCAGACATGATTCGTTTTCTGCTGCTCTTGCGTTTCTTACTGGGTTGGTCGTGTTCTGGAGAGCGCGTGAGACACATACTTATAGAAAGTAGAGAACCATTAGGTGGATATGGCCTATGCAAATTCCTGAGGCACTTTTTATATCGTCTTGTGGAATAGGCCAGTATGCCTAAGGTCTAGGTGGACACGAAAGGCAAACAAACAGTGTAGAGAAGCAAGCCTTTCACCGTCTAGGCACATATCCTGCACGTTGATGAGAAACTTAGACCTCAACAAGAGAGTCCTTAGGCGAAAACGAAGAGCTCGGTCTTGGTTCTTTGGTCCCAAGATTAGGTACCTTAGGTATCTACACATCTCTTCCATACCAAACCCATTAACTTACCGACCTCCATGCTTGAATCCATTATATCTGTTGTTCGTTACTTATTCTTCTTCCAATCCCCTTTCTAATGAATCAGGAGGTGCTCAATGATGCTTTGAAGTTGACTCAACTCATGTATCGGGTAAATACCTATCCAGGTACCTATCTCAGGTAGCCTCCGTTTCAATAGTATAGTTTATTAGGTTATAATAGGTGAGGTAAAAGACAATTTATGAGGTATATATCTTTCTGTACGTCGTTGGCTGTACTGCAGGACACAGTCGTATAAACTAAGAGTGCTTCGTATATTTTATCTTACCTAGAAAACTAACTACCTAGGTAGCTTGCCTCTTACAATAGTCGTAAATGAAAATGAATAAATATAAGTGATATGATTTTTACTATGTAATCTTGAAGCTTTATGTTATAAAAGAAGGGGCAAAACCACGAAGAGCTAAAGGATATGCCCAACAACCCCTATTATATAGAGCGGCTCATTATATACCTAGGTAGGTACACGAAGACACTAAAAGGCTCAGGAGCCCTCCCTGTATTAAGCCGCATTGGCTGCGGAAGGCTTTCTCTTGATAGCATGTATACTCGTCTACCAATCTCGGCGTGTACGTCGCTTGCATTAGCCCGTGTTTGAGGAACATAGCAAGCTCGCCGTGTCTGCAGCAAGCATCCTCGTACACCCCCCGCCAGACGAAAGGTCTCGGGTATATCGATTGCGTCTTACACCAGCCTTGGTCGTCTCTCGCACGGCGCGCTAGCGGTAGGTAGGAGACGCCGAACGCCTTCAAGGTCCTGTGGACGATGCTGTCGTCGTCGAAGCAGCTCGTGCCCCCGCAATTCCGGTATTTCCACTCCGCCCACGAATTGTCGTAGTCGAAGCTAGCGAGACCGTCCTCCTTGGCGGCCTTGAACTCGTTTCTTCGAAGAATAGCACGCCCTGGTGGGAGGCTTGAAGCAGTACGGCCTAACTCCGTAGAAGGTGTTGCAACCGTATTGTCCACTCGCGGGCCCTACCCCCAGGCGTTTTGACGTCTACGTTAGATACAGGTATGTGTTCCCGCGCCCATCTAAGGCTGCTCATCAAGTCCTTAGACGAGCTGTGCGTCTTTCTAAGCTTGTTTTCTAGACGTAGTAAGAATTCTCCGTGGAATTTAGATGCCCAGACGTTGGATTTAGTTGATTTCTTAGCAAGATTCCAGATAACGTGGTTTTCGAGAGACCTGGCATCTTTCACATGCTTGAGAGTAGCGGCGAGGTGTTTTATCATCGCCGTACCAACACCTTCATAATTCCTCTTTCCGCTCGCGGGCCGCCGCCTTAGTCTTCTAGTTTAGCACGTTGGCATCGCCGCTTTGGTCGGCATCATAACTGAATGGTACGGCATCTATCATAACATCGATGACTGCAGTGTTCGTCTCTGCGTCGTCAAACCAGGACTCGAACGGTTCGGTGTCGAGAAGGATCTCTTGGCAACCATACCAGAAGGGATCCATGCCTCTGTTGAAACTCGAAGTAAAACCTAAACTCGTGGGCTGTACCTTGGGATCGCTCGAGATCTTTTCAGAAGTCCTTTCCCCCGCGACTAACGGGGCAGCGGAAATAATGGCCACGAAATACACGAGTACAGACCACCAACCCATGGTTGAGCGTTGAGGGCTTGGAGGGCCTTCCCCGTAATACATGCTTCTTCTCCCCTAGCTTTATGATGTTCTCGAAACCGTTGTTAGAGGTGAAGCCGACTACCTATAGTTTACGATATGATACTTGGGTATAAATGTTTCTTTACATGGACTGGTATTATTTAATCATCTTAGCTTCTCGAATATAGGGGCACCTAAAAGGACAGCGCGCCGTATCGGGTTATGCATATCCAACTAGGAGTCATGAATTTGGGTCTTTCATCCATTCATTTCCTAGTGGTATTGAACGCAGCTGTCTGTTGCTTGCGATGATGATGACATGGCCAGTTCTTTGTTGTCTCGAGTTCATAGATAGGAGACATTGTTCGCGCAGCATTCTTTGGCACCCCTACCTACCTTCTCCATTGAACCCGGCTTTGTATATTTTCAGCAATAAAGAAATGGTCAACAAGTGTGGTACACGAGAATTAGTAAACCTCCCAGACGCGGCATGGTGATGTGTGTTTGATGAGCTGGTAAAGGGTAAATTTTAGAGATATATCGCCTTTCTCGTGCGCTCCCCTTTATTTTCCCAATGCCTCCCTCTATCTCCGTAGAACCGTCCACAAAGGGGAAGAGAAGCAACTCGTGATGGTATAGCATTGTCAGGAGGTAGCTAAATGGCAAAGTTGGCGGATTTACATGGCGTTGTTACGCGTCCAGTCGGTGAAGTCGGGTTGAATATTGGTTGGAATCCGTCGATCGACAATAGCGGGTTAATGAATTTCTCCGACTCACTAACCCGGCCGGCATAACTTGGATGAGACGGTAGTCCCGACACGCCGACACCACCGGCGCCACCGCGGTCATCACCTGCAGCCGTGCCAAGCCGTCAACGCTATACCTATTACGGGGGCGAATGAAATTCGAGGGGTCTTGAGTACTACAGTAGTTGTAGGTGTGCTGTTATCTTGATATCAAAACTGATATCGAAATAAGGAGAGCCTAGAGTCTAGAGCATCTAACTAGAGAGATATCTAGTTAGACAAGCTGGTTGAAAAATCACATGGTAAACCTACCTGGTACATAGGCTACCTAATGAAGGTGACATCAACCGGTCTGTCCGTTGAGTTGTTCAACGATTGAAGTTGTGCAAAATGAAATGACCAACGAAAGAGCCCCTAGATCCATATCGGGCAGGTATCTATGTAGATAGGATGTTATGTAGGCAGCTGAAGCAGTTTACCTGTCTTCCTGTCTTCCTGTCTTGCTTGTCTTGCTTGTCTTGCTTGTCTTGCCCTAATAAGCCCTGTCATGCCTGAAGTGGTAGGAGAGTCAGCCGAAAATAGACGGTGGCGTATTTAGCGAAATGCCACTCGATCCTACGGAACTAACCTTATACTTCTTTCACTCAACCTTGGACTTGTGCAGGTATATAGTAAAATTTAGATGTTTTTTAAGAAGATTTCGCAAGGATAGAACCGATTCAACTATGTGGCTCTCAGAGCTACATTGGCCGTAGCTTGATAACAAGATATCGGCGAAACCGTAAGGTTGTGGTATCAAGCTGCGGAATACATACAACCGCGATAAAGAGCTTACATGTAGGTACCGGCAGCTAGCGCCTAGGCGATCTGCAAAATGACGCCAGCAGCGCGGTACAGGGGATCTAGGCACCTAGGGTAGCACCATAGAACTTATCCCGCAGGCTTAGCGCCTGATACATGCTGTTGTACACCGACGAGAAGAAAAAAAAAAATCCATGAAACCAAACGACCGAGGCCCATTACTCATCCCCTATTGTCTTTAAGCTTCATGCCATCATCGGAAACCTACCGGATGATGCTAAACCGTTCCAAGCTATCATACAATTCTAGCATCTAGCATGAAATATGTTAATTTACCAAGGTACTAATTTGGATGCAACATACGATCCGGCAACCGAGTCCACCGCCTGCAGTTTATGTATGGACCCTTGGTCGCCGGGAATAGTTGTTGATATGGACGATACGAACGATACGATATGCGCCGATACGTACGACACGGAGGTAAGCGCAAGGACTGGTCAAGGTACCTGTGCGATATATAATACTTGATGTAGGTATAGTACAAGAAACAAGAAAAGCGGCCTATGAAGTCAAGATCGGGAGATGTGCCCGCGACGCTTCCGTTTCGTCACCCGGTCCAAGTGGATCATTGCACAAGCCTCGGTCCAAGCAGCGAGCGTACCTAGCCACCTAAACAGCTTAGGACGGACCGCAGGTGTCGATAGGAGAAAAAAAAAAATCTCAAAGTCGCTCACGCCGTAGAAAACCCAATAAACCCAAGCGACCATCTTTCTGATTGGCATTTTCTGTCAGAGGCTCAGCAATCTTGTGTCTCAATCCCGTCTCTCCTACGCCAAGTAGTTTGCCCGATTATCGCCTTTGTATCCCCCTGTCGCAAGTTACTAGTCGGCCGAGGTACCGTGCTGTGCTTTCACAACACTTACGTAGCCGATCGAGCGGAATTCGGACTTATTGAAGACTACCGGAGGCTGAGTCTTGACCTTCACTTATATATATACTCTCGCATATCTTTGTGTACAAGACTGTTCTGAGTTCCGGCTCAGACAGCACATTCATAGACAGAATATGGTCCTTGAGTGGCCTTCAATATTAAGTCGCACCAACACTAGTGTCAGCGTCAGCGCCAGCGAGACGATGTCAGAGACAACTCCTATTCCAGAACCCCCGGGTCTTCCCTTCCTCGGTCATCTAACCGAGCTCGATCGGGAACTTCCCATACGCTCTTTCGCTGCGCTTGCCGATAAATATGGTGAGTATTGCTGAAGGACGAATTGCCACCGATGAAATAGTCTGCTAATGGATCCTTCGTAGGCGAGATCTATCGACTTCGTCTTCCCGGACGAACCATGGTCGTCTCTTCCAGTCACCGAATCGTGGACGAGCTTTGTGACGAGAAACGATTCGTCAAGATTCCCAAGGGTGCTCTTCACGAAATCCGAAATGGTGTGCACGACGGTCTGTTCACGGTGAGTTGGCACATCGTTTTCCTCGTAGGATTGAGATGCTAACGATGAGTTCAGGCTCGGATAGAAGAGCCTAACTGGGGTATCGCTCATCGAGGTTAGTTGGTCCAGATCTGTGACATACCGATCTATTTGCTGAGTACCTCATAGTTCTCATGCCTGCATTTGGCCCCATGTCGATTCGCAACATGTTTGATGAGATGCACGAGATTTCCACGCAACTCGCCATGAAATGGGCTCGATACGGACCCCATAGTGCCATCGAAGTGTCGGACGACTTTACTCGTCTTGCACTCGACACGCTCGCACTCTGCTCGATGGGATACCGATTTAACAGCTATTATACCGAAGGTCTGCACCCATTCGTCGAAGCAATGGGTGACTTCCTTACCGAATCGGGTAACAGGCCGAACAGAACGATGCCCACTTGGTTCTATCGAAACGAGGATGCCAAGTATTGGAAGGATATTGACACGTTGCGACAAACGGCAGATGAGGTTCTCCAGGAACGCAAACGTAACCCATCCGATCGGAAAGACCTTCTCAACGCAATGCTTAACGGTGTGGACCCGAAGACGGGACAACACATGAATGACACGAGCATCACCGATAACCTTATCACTTTCCTCATCGCTGGACACGAAACGACTTCTGGGACCCTGTCCTTCGCCTTTTACGAGCTTTTGAAGCACCCGGAGGCCTACCGAAAAGCCCAGGAGGAGGTCGATACGGTCATTGGGAAAGGACCCATCACCATAGACCACATGTCTAAGCTCCCCTATATCAATGCTGTAAGTGAATAGCTTTCGCTGGTACTCGCGAAGAAGATTGTCCATTGGCTCACCTCGTCCTAGATACTGCGTGAAACATTGAGGCTAGACGCACCCATTTCGCAAATCGCTGTCACACCTAGAGAAGATACACTCCTTCAAGGAAAGTACCCGGTGTCCAAGGGCGAGCCTATGGGAATGCTTCTCAAGAAGATGCACGTAGACCCAGCCGTATATGGCGATGATGCGCAGGAGTTTAAGCCGGAACGTATGCTGGACGAACCGTTTAACAAGCTCCCAAAGAATGCATGGAAGCCTTTCGGTAATGGACTCCGAGGCGTACGTATTATTCCCCCCTTCCTCACTTTGGCCCATATGCCATATCCTTGGGGCATACCTATAATTTACGAGTTGCTAACGTAAAACAATATAGTGCATTGGCCGGCCTTTCGCCTGGCAGGAAGCGACATTGGCCATGGCGATGCTTCTTCAAAATTTCAATTTTGTCCTAGATGACCCAAGTTATAGCTTGGCCCTCAAGCAAACGTTGACCATTAAGCCGAAGAACTTCCGCATGAGGGCGACTCTCCGCGAAGGGATGACGCCCGGCCAGCTGGAGCATCGCCTAGCCGGCAAAGAGCCGCCAGCCGAGGCCCTCAACGGGCACGCATCGAAGGACCCTGCGCAATCTCCCAGCAACGGAAGCGGAAAGCCCATGACGATTCTCTACGGAAGTAATAGCGGTACTTGCGAAGCTCTCGCCCAGCGAGTTGCTAGCGATGCGTCACGCCAGGGTTTCAAGGTTTCTAAGATTGATATCTTGGATACCGCGAATGGAAGCCTACCAAAGGGACAGCCGGTAGTCATCATCACTGCCTCGTACGAGGGACAGCCGCCTGATAACGCCGCTCATTTCGTCTCGTGGGTAGAGAATATCAAAGACAAGAAGGCGCTCGAGGGCGTGGACTACGCTGTTTTTGGTGTCGGCCACCACGATTGGGTCCAGACTTTCCACAGGATCCCTAAGCTGGTCGATTCTAAGCTCGAGGAAGCTGGTGCCACCCGAGTCGCGGATATTGGCCTGACCGATGTCGGGGCGGGCGACGCCTTCGCTGACTTTGAAACCTGGGAAGACGACGTGTTTTGGCCCGCGCTTAAGAAACAATATGGCATGTCCACGGACGAAACCGACTTATCGCTAGATACTGGTCTAAAGGTGTCGATAACGAGCCCACGCACATCTACTCTTAGACAGGATGTTATGGAGGGTCTCGTGGTTGAGTCACGTACATTGACAGCGGAAGGGGAACCCGTGAAAAAGCACATCGAGATCGTGCTCCCAACTGACGAGACATATCGAGCCGGCGACTACCTGGCAGTCCTGCCCATCAACCCCAAGCAGATTGTCGAGCGTGCCATGCGCCGATTCCATCTCCCATGGGATTCGCACATCACTATTGGTAGCGATGGCATGACGAGCCTTCCGACCAACACGTCGCTACCCGCGCACAGCATTTTCGGCGCTTATGTCGAATTGTCTCAGCCGGCGACCAAGAGGGTAAGCCGCCGCACATATCCTGGATGGAGAGACCAGCTGACAGCAGTAACAGAACATAAGTGCCCTGGTCGAAGCGGCAAATAAGGACGAGGATAAGGAAGCCTTGAAGAAACTCGCGAACGAGTCCTACGAAGAGGTCTCGGCCAAACGCATTTCGGTATTAGATCTCCTGGAGAAGTATACCTCCATTGACCTACCGTTGGGCACTTTCCTCGCGATGCTGCCGCCCATGCGCGTGCGACAATAGTAAGTACCTCGGACCCATTGCAGAAAAAAGATGACCTACTAACACGGCCACAGCTCCATCTCCTCGTCGCCCCTGTGGAACCCATCCCACGTGACGCTGACCTTCTCGGTGCTCGAGGCGCCGTCCAAGTCGGGCCAGGGTGTGCACGTCGGCGTGGCCTCGTCGTACCTGGCGTCGCTGGCGGCGGGCGACAAGCTGCACGTCGCGGTGCGGCCGTCGCACGCGGCCTTCCACCTGCCGCAGGACGTCGAGAAGACGCCGGTGATCTGCGTGGCGGCGGGCACGGGCCTCGCGCCCTTCCGCGGGTTCATGCAGGAGCGCGCGGCCATGGTGGCCGCGGGCCGGAAGCTCGCGCCCGCGTTGCTGTTCGTCGGGTGCCGGGAGCCGGGCCGCGACGACCTGTACGCCGACGAGCTGGCGGCGTGGGAGGCGGCGGGCGCGGCGGCGGTGCGGCGCGCGTACAGCCGCAGGCCCGAGGCCGCGTACGGCGGGACTAGTAAATACGTGCAGGACGCGCTGCGGGCGGCGGACGAGGAGGTGACGAAGCTCTGGCGCGACGGCGCCAAGCTGTACATCTGCGGGTCGCGCGCCGTGGGCGAGGGGGTCAAGGACGCCATCGTGGAGATCGCCAAGAGGGAGGCGCAGCGGGCCGACGGGAAGGAGGTGACGGACGAGCAGGCGGCCAAGTGGTGGGAGGGCCTGCGGAATACGCGGTACGCCACGGACGTGTTCGATTAGGGGGGTGATGATGAACTTGCCTACCTGATACCTACTGTTTTTTTATCGTGTAATGGTCGGGTATGACGAGAGCTGAGAAGGGAAGGGAAGGGGGTACAGTAGGAGGTTTGATGAACCGGTTGGGTGGACAAATTGCACATTATTGACCGCATAGCATTGTAGCATCGGAAAGGTTACTGGGAGGTAATAGTCTCCATTCAGCGATTTAATCAGTTTATAATAGATTGAACGACATTTTAATAAATAGACCAGTGTTAGAAAAAAAATTTGTATTTGAGCTCAAGTAACACGAGACATCCCTTTCTTTGATAACTCCCTTGATAGGTACCGTAGGGGCCAGTAGATGGTCTAATGGTCCACCCTAATATGCAAGGGCTAGCGTTTGTGTGAGGTTCAAGCAGCTTTGGGCTCAGTTCTTGATCCGATGAGAGATGAGAAGCCTTATAGGCATTATCATCATCGTTGTTGGAAGCTCTTGTGTCAGATTGAGATGACATCCACGGCAATCAATGACCGCGAGGTATGTGATCTCACCTTTCTGTCACGAGCCAATCACAATTCAATGTCGAAAAGAACTCGAGACACCTGCCCCTTTCGACCAGTGGGTGTAGCGGGTATAGCCTTGGCGCCCGACTTTACCCACCGGCCTGGGCCTTGGGCGATGAAGAGATATGCGTGTGTCACGGATGCCGGATTGAACGCCCGAATCAAGAAGCTGTTCTTCAGCGGCTGCCTAAGGTGACGCAACCATTGCCGCTATCGATTCTTCAAGATCGGATGTTAAATACCTACGTGAGGCATGCAGTATAATATTCTACTTACCTAGTCTCCTTCGCATTGAAACTTACGCACTTGCGCCTGTGTATAAGCATAAGCACCACTTCATAAGGTCGCCATAGCGTGCCCAATCCTTGGCGAGATTCAATCCGGAGAACCAGTTACCTACCTA
Source organism: Hypoxylon rubiginosum (assembly GCA_902806565.1). Taxonomy (NCBI): domain Eukaryota; kingdom Fungi; phylum Ascomycota; class Sordariomycetes; order Xylariales; family Hypoxylaceae; genus Hypoxylon; species Hypoxylon rubiginosum. The sequence goes on from CADCXA010000036.1 coordinate 344,598, forward strand.
CCTATAGGTACCAAATGATTGGCGAAAGAACTTGACAACTAGAACACTATCACGTCGGCAGTTCGCCATATACATAACTCACAACTCAGGTAGAGCGACATCTATGGGTATCCAACGATCGAGTCAAAGTCGAAACGTAGCTTTGCTCCTCCTCCTAACTGTTGTCATCTTCCTCTTCTTCCGGTACACGGGCACTACTACTACTGGCATTTCCGATCACCAGGTCGCCGTCGAGATGCCTGAGTCGGGCAACAACGTCATCCCGAAGCTCCAGGTGTCGGTGCGCCAAGTCAGCAGCTCCCCGCCGAAGCTGGGGATCGCCGTCACCAACGCGCACGCGGGGCCCGTGACGGTCCTGACGTGGGACTCCCCATTAGACCCTCTCGCCCTGCAGCTGGGCCTCCTGTCTTTCGTACCCGCAGGAGGCGACGACGGCTCGCCCATAGAGATCCCGACGGTCCAGGTCAGGCGCAGGATGCCGCCTGGGGCGGACTCGCTCGCGACGATCGGGGCGGGCCAGACCAGGGAGCAGGAGCTGGAGCTCAGGGAGCCTATCGTGCCGCTGGGGAGGCTACGTGGCACGGTCGTGAGCGTCGTCTGCAGAGGCGAGTGGACGAGCGTCTGGCCGTCCGAGGCTGACGCTATTAGTAAGGAATCTCTGGCGAACGCTGGCGCTGGCGAGGATGCATTTAGAGGTAGTTTCCAAAGTGAGGCGGTTGATATCGAAATATGATCGGACACCCCCTGGATGGTGTTTGTTATCGATACGTTGCAAAATGAGTTGTGTGGGAGGTTTATCATGGTTGGTTTATTGTTGGAGATGTCAGATGTATATATTTTAATAATAAAAATCTACTGCAGATATGCGACATTTACAGGTACATAATTTAATGCCTGTATCTGATGAGCAGATGTAGAATACAACATTGAAGTAAGGTACTAAAAAGGTGAGATATTTATCAGGTACATATCATCTTGAGCCTGTTTATTAGGTTTGTTAGGTTTATTAGAGCCGTCCGTTACAGCCCAGTCAAATACCCCACCTTCAGGGTGGGATACGGGATATGGAGGGGAACACAGGGCACTCAGCTGCAGCCCAACCTACGCCTTACACGTACCTCTGTAAGGTAGTACCTAACCTTTAGGTACATCCTCCTTACGTCTCTTTATATGCCTCTCCCTACTTCTCACTTCCAACTTTCTACACCAAAAGTGAGGTAGCTTTCAGCCTCATCATAGTGACCTCTTAGAACTTACCTTAATCACTTCCCATCTCAACGGCTGGCTACATGCATAGATGTACGCAGCTGCATGTTGCATACATCTATGTATGACACGACATACATATATCATCACAGCAAGTACTACAGGCTGTAACCACTGTACTCCTGTACCTGCGCATTAAGTTACAGTGCCAGACAGCACCGAAACACCTACCAGCATCTCCCAAATCTCCCCATCTCCCCGAACGCACAAGTAAGTGCACAAGTGACAAGTGCCCAAGTGCTCTTCACTTTGTACATGTATTTGCAACTTGGAACTTCTACATTTAACCTTATTCCGTTCTTCCAAGTTCCTACTCCTTCTCCTACCTTTTTGTCGTCCTGCGTATTCTTCCCCTTGCATCCGTAATATCTCTCTTGCACAACGCACAACGCAGAACGCAACCCGCATCGTCTTCCACCCCTTTCAACCCAAGCCTTAGGTCCTCATTATATCTGCATGTCGTCACCCAACCTCGATTCATTGGTCGTGCGTGAACCACATGGACCTTTGCCGCTTCAGTTGGGCGTCCATCCTGCCGTAACCTGGCCAGCTTGCCAACGGTGAATCCCCCGTAGTAAAACCAGCACGTCACTTTCGACTACCGCTGCCTCATATTCGAGATTCAACCTACTTCAGTCGACCCCTTTAGCTCCAGTCCTCTCCCAACTGCAGATCTGCCGCCACCATGTCTTCACCCCTCCATCTGACCCTCCCACCGAGCCTCCAGCGCTTCAGCCGCTTCTCGGATTTTCCATTCGAGCTACGCCTACAGATCTGGGAGGATATCATATACACACCTGGCATCCACTTCCTCAAGTTCGAGCGCCGCAATGAACTGCCGGCACGGGAGAGCCAGGTTTCCAGAGACGAGAGTAGTGGTCGCAGCGCGAATCGACCACCGCCTGACCAGATCGAACAGGATAATAAACGGGCAAAGTTCACCAGCTTCCTCAGACCTGTTTTCCCTTTCCCTGCTGCCGACAAGTCGTACTATCTCACTATGAACAAGACCATCACCCAACTGTCGTTGGCCTGCAACGAGGCAAAGGTCATGGTTGAGAAGCTGATATCCCGCCCCGGGAACCTAACCTTGGACAATGGTCGCCTGGTTCTCCTCGAACGCTCCTCTGATATTGTCTGCTTCGATTATCCTGGCGCAACCTTGTCTCGATCCTTGGGCTACTGGGCCAATCAACTGGATCTCGAGCAGCTTGCCAAGGTTCGTCGGGTTGCTATTCGTTACAGTACCAAGTGGGATGAGGATTGTCGACTCTGTCGTACTTGCGGTATCATCCACGAGTTTCATCGCGACCACAGCAGCACGCGCCCGCGGCACGTCCACGAGTTCGCCGCCCTATTCAAGAACCTCGAGTCCTTCTATTTTATGGACTGTCTCGCAATACGTAAGCAGCGCGATAAGTCCGTGCCCTTTCAGTGTATCGAAGCACAGCAAGGTATGAGCAGGAAAATATCTCCTTGATAGCCGGAGCTGACACGAAAGCAAGAATATGGAGATCAAGGCGAGCACTTTGCCAGCGGCGAAGGGGGCCGTACATACTACGAGGTCGATCCTCAACGATGCAAGGTCAACACGCACGTCTTCCGAACCCTGGCGTGGGTTCGTGAGAATTACGTCTCCTACTGCAAGAAGACCGCCAAGGGCTCGGCAACCCCGGAAAACGTCAAGTTTAGGGTTTTGACTTGCGAATGGGACACGGAGGAATTAATCCCTGCCAAGCGTCAAGAACCAAAGTCCAAACGATCTAGCAACAAGCGTCAAGGAACTCGAATTGCCAGCCTGACTAAGGGTATGAGGAAGCTCAGTCTCGACGCTACTTCGGCTCCCGACCCTAATCTATACGACGGACTTCCTGTGGTCTTTGGCGACGGCGGGCAGTCCAACTTCGAGTTTACCTTTTCGGTGCCGCCGCCTCCGGTATTGCGTACGTAGCATGTTTTAATATGCTGATTGGAACTTCTTTTCGCCAAGGAACATGAGACGGCGGGAAGCTTCGAGAGGCGTGGTTTAACGGATCCCTAAGAATGCTTTTTTTTTCTACTCTACCGGTTACAGGTGTTGATACCCAAAATGCTTTCGGCGTTCGGTTGAGAGGTTGCGAGGTTGCAAGAGGAGGCGTTCAAGTCGACAGTACATAGCTTACGAGTAACCACCTACGTATAATGCAGAATCGATATGGTATCGGTATATAGGTTGCTCTCACTTCGTTCAGCTGGAACAGTTGTAGGTGATCATCTCGTGGTAGAAATAGCCCGTGGTATAATTACGCAGCGCCACCTTTGATGGGTCCGTTTGGGAAAGGATGTTACATGTCGCTAATTTGACCTTGCACTCGCCTCATAAAAAGTCGGTTGAAGAGCAAGAAGAGCAAGGTATGTATGTAGTTACCTGCAAGGCATGGAATGATTTATAGCACGCATCTACATACTGGCTGACATCCTTGGGTAGTCGAAAATTCGACTTGCTTCACTTAGGATGTTCGGCTGACAAGAAGAGGGTTTCATTCCGCATCCCGCTTGATTAGATGAGTTCTATGCTCTAAAATTCGACATTCGACTCTTGTCTCTTTCTTCCCGTGTTCCCCTCCCCCGTAGCTTCGAGGCATCTGTAGGTAGCCTGATTTACACGGGTAGATTCCATCCTTGGACTCAGCTTGATTGAGGAAAACGGAAGGATGATATCCCAATATCTTAGGTACCTGGAAACCCAATGGCGACGCCATTCATCGTCCCCTTCAGTCGTTCTCTGCAGCCAAGTGCTGCGTAATCACTAGGCAGTACCTAGGTAGTAAGATTGGTTGCAGCCTCCTAATGGGACCACCGCGCTGATATTCATCGAGCTTCGTAGGATCTAGCAACTCTGCTATGCACTCTGTCAATAGCCGTCATGCGCTTCTGTGTGGGAAGTCCTAGAGAAGAGGCCCTGCGGTAGTTCATCTTGACGTAGCTAAGTGAGACTCGTACCTCAAAATGGGGCTGAGGTCATGTTCTTGACACTTCGAACAGCATGGCTTCAACGAGAATTGTTGACTTCAATGCGCATTGCATTGTGCCGGTAAAATCGAGGCCCGAGGAGTCGTTCGGGGGGCTAACCGTAGCTGCTCAGAATGCTTCAAGTATAAGCGACGGGGCAAATCATCGTCGGTCCATACGATCTACCAGCCTACGTCCTGAAGCGAGCAAATTCTAGCCCTCTCGACCGAATCTCGTAACGCGCGGACGCGTTCATTTACCCCTTCGCTAACATGGCCACCCAGCTCCCTCTGAAGCAGGTCGAAATTCTGCCGGTGGCTCAGGAGACCTGACACCCCCTGCTGCCTCTGCTCCGGCAAGATGCTCAGCCCCCGGTCGATGTTCTCGAGGAAGTACAGGACCGCCTGGCAGAAGAACATGGTCTGCAGCCTGCCGCTGAAGATGTAGAACGCGCCCATCTGGATCCCCTTGCCGGGGTCCGAGAGCGTGAGCTGGTCCCGGTCGACGCCGAGGATCCGCCTGTGCACGTGGAAGTACATAATCTCCCACATATTTACGATCTGTACGTAGCAGCTAACCAGCAGGAGGACGAACGGGGTCTCGAGCGGACTATCCTGTTCGGCTACGTACTGGCTATCGCCGGCTTGTCCGGCCGAGGTCGGCGAGGGACCAGAACCGTTCAGTAAGGGGTCGACCGCGAGGTCATCGTCAACGGGAACGGGCGCCGCCGCGTGTGGCGGTTCGGGCTCGTTCTTCACGACCCATCCGAGGTTCGTGATAGCCTGCTGGAACCTCTGCGACATGATGAGCAGCTTCTCGGCGAGCGAGACCCCGTCGCCGGCCGGGGGAGGAAAGTGGTCGGTGAAGGTCGAGAACTTGATCCTACCGGTATCTATCAGCTCCCGGAGGGCCTGGCTCTGGACGTGGAGGTCGACGTTCAGGTGAGATAATTCTTTGATGCACTCATGCCGGTCCAACCTCACCGTAAAGAGGCTGTGCACCTCGAGCGGGTCCCGGATCGGGAGGAAGCCGGCGTCAAAGCAGCTCATCTCGTACCACTCGGGGATCCTAAACTCGGACGGCGGCGCAACGGAAGTCAGAGTCCAGCCGTTGATATTGCTATGGGACGGCATTGGTTTCTGGCCGAATATGGTCCTATATTGTTGCTGATCATCAGAGCCCGGTAGCAGTTCTTCTGGGCTTTGAACTAGCGGTTCACCATTTCGGCCATCAAAAGTGTTGTGGTCTTGATCTCTTAATTGAGGAGACGACGGGATGTCTAATACATGATCTGCCGATTCCCCTCCCGCGGGAGTTGGCGGCGACACTACTTTGCGAGGTCGCCCCGGTGGTCTGGCTGGCGCGACTTCACAGCGTAGCTCGAGCCGCAGGCAACGAGCGCATTTCTGCTGATTCTCGTCGCGGAAACATCTGAGTTTCGAGTGCCGACATCTATTATATGAGTTGTCAAAAATTGGGTTCTAGGAGAAGAAGAAAGAAAAAAGATAAACTTGGAAGATCATCGATATCGGTTCTCTAAAACGTACCGGTCACACGCGGTGCGCCGCAAACTCGATCTCGCATGAGGAGTCGCCGTCGCCATTTGGGCAGCGTGAGTTCGGACTTAGCAAATTGCGAGTATTTAGGGGAATTACACCAGGTTGTGTTACCAGATAGAATTGAGGGAAATTAATTCAAAGATAGCACAATCCCATCACATTGTACGAAAAGGAAAAGGAAAAAAAGGAGAAATTTTTATTATGTAACCCAACGGTAACGAATCCGAGGCGGGTTGATTCAAGTCCGACTGTCCGCCAATCCCGCTGAGCACCCGCCGCTGAGCCACGATTCAGCTCTCCCAATCTTTCCTTATTCTGCTGCCTAATGCCAAATGCCATAGCTTCGCGCTGCGATGTTAAGTCCAGCAACTGGATTGTCGTATTCCCGTTAAATTGGGCATACGTAACCCCTACAAGTTCGAACTATCATATGTAAAATCGTATCAAGATGACGGGTTTCACAACTCCTTTTCAGAAATTGACCGAATAGATCCAGACAACTGGTTGTGACTCATATTCCTATCTAATGGGTGGTATCTATCTAGGTATCGAGGTATCTACCTAGTCGTCTCTCGTTTTTCAAGGCCGAATTCTGTTTTCAGCTCCGTCCTCAGCTTGATCCCCTCCTCGAAAAGGGTCAACAGGAAGATGAACCCAGCAAATGGCACACCGATCAGAAACACCTTCTAGAGTGCCTTCGTAAATATGGTTCGGATCTACTGCCTCGCGGGTTCGTCGAATGATTCCACGAAAGCGAATTGCCCGACGTCAAGGATGCCCTAGCCCTAGGATTATCGATCATCTGCGCGTAAGTTACCGTGAAGCTGTTGAAGATGGCTGCCGAGATTGTCACGCCCCGGATATTCCCAAAGCTGCGAATGAAGGACCAGCTACCTGTAGCGGCTGCCTGGCCTGCTTCTTTGATCGAAGCTTGGAAGGCGGGAAGCTGCGCACTGTTAAGCCCACGAGACTAAACACTGGTAAGTCTACTCCAGACTCTGCCTGTGAAGTTAAACGGACAGCTTGGAAGTAGATCGGAACGAAGAACGACCAATAATTCCGAAGCGAGTTCAAGAAGCTGATCGCGTATACGATGACGGCGGCACGGTCGCTAAACATCTGAAGGGGCATGACCTGTTCCGTCGCGGAGGGCAAACCCTCGTAAGCGACAAAAGGCACTAGACCGCCGGCTCCTACCAGTAGGGGTACGAGTATCTGCACGATCTCCAAGAATAGAAGACGTCCGCCCAGGTCAGGGCGATCAGGATAAACACCGTAGATGCGACTAGTATTCCATTACCAACGTAGTCGAGCCGCCGGATCTTGTCGTAAGCCGTGGTAGAGTTATCCAATTTGACGGGGAGGAATAGAAATAGGAGTATAAATGCCAGTCCCCCGATCGGTAGGTTGATATTAAAGACCCATCTCTATGAGGTACTTTGGATAATGACTCCACCTAGAAATAGACCTAGAGTTGTTCCGATACCATATACCGTCGTGATGATGGCAACGAAATTGCCTCGCTGTCGTAGAGGGATAAGGTCGGATACGACGACATCGATAATCATGTTAATGCCTGGCCAATATCTGTAAGACATTAACGTAGAGATAGGTGAACAAATCCCAGCTTACCAACTAAACCCATTCCTTAGACTACTGTACCAGCGATCAACATCGCCGAGTTCCTACCACCACCGCGTATCCCGCTGCGATAGACAGAGTCAGGTGCCGCCTTCCAAAGAGATTAGACAGCTGCCCGCATAGAGGCTGTACGGCCGCGCTTCACCCGTCCCTTTTCAGTTAGTAAGTCTAGGTACATTGGGACTTGTTCAGCTACCAAGGTAGGTATAGGAAACCCGCCTATCTGGTCAAGAAGAACACATTGCCAATCCAGACATAGTTCTGACCGACGCCGAGCCCCTCGACGATCGTGGGAAGGAATGTGACGACGACGGTATTCTCAGCTGCGGAGAGTAGAGACACTGTACCTAGCGCGATGATGATGGCCCAGAACCGAAAGTCCCTAGGCGAACACTTACTACAGGCGCTAGGCGTTTGCGCATCGGCAGGATCCCCTATGCATATAGGGGGTTGGGCTTGTTGGTTCAAGTCGACGGCTGCGGCCATGTTGGTTTGCATCTTGTCTTGGATCGCGTTCAAAGGCCATCTCATCCCAGTTGCTGAAGGCAGCTACATAGCTAACCGCAGCAGATACCATTCTGCTTTTAAAGGGACACAATAGTGACATTTGGTGGGCAAAACACGCAGTGAATGCGAATCCGGCCGTCTTTGACACTCCCCGGGCTGTTGCCGCTGATTACGAGGCGAAGTCAGACCCGCTCGGAAGGTTTTCAAGGCCTGGCCGGCCGCATCGGAAGGTTTCTTCTAGGTGTACTATGGCGCCGTGCCAAATCCTTGCGTAAATCGTGCCCCGAAAACCAGATGGTTTTCTGATCCCGAGACGACCTGCTCATCTGAACTCCGACAAGCCAGGGGCAGCTAGTTAATGAGGGTATTGAAGGTAGGTATCTCGTCCTTTGGTGCACACTGAGAAGTTAGAGGTAGGTCGATGCTCGGAAGTTATCTAAAAGCCGATCGTAGCCAGGTCTACTGGTGCTTTATAAGACGATCCCGCCGACAGAGGCTGATTCTTCATCTCTTACCCTACAACACTCGTCGCTCCCTACTTGATCCAAGCTACAATTGCAGTCTACGTCGACTAACCTCGTCGCAGTGTCAAATCACATCGACATCTATATGGACCTCCTTGTTAGACGACCGCTAGTCGATAAAGTCCGAAGATGACATAGAAGAAGATCTAGAAGAAGAAATGGATCGGACGAAGACAATTTATCCAATCGTAGAAAAGACACAGACGTCTTCTCTGATAGAATATGTTATAACACCAGCACTGGGAGCGGACAGCCCTCGCAGTATATTTACTCCTTATTGCAGCCAAACAAGCGTCTTTCACCCTTCTTACCTGCTATGGGATTTAGCTGTTTTTTTTTTCCAATTGCAATCTTTGAACGATGGCTGGCTAGGCACAGTTGGAAGCGTCGCCTGTCTCTTGTGCCGGTCGCTGCTTACGCTAGCGTTGGTCATACTTGCGCCAGCTGCCAGCCTGCTGCCTTCGTCGTCGCATTGTAGGTAGCTCGCTTCTTTGATGCTACACGCCGTACGCGCAAGTTTTATCGAAGTCTAGAAAATAAAAATAAAAAGGGGCAGCGAGGCGAGAATATGATGATCCCTAACGCCGACATGGTTTGTATGAAGATGACCAATGATGAGAATGTTTCGGGTTCTCGATGTTCCAGATCTGTGACGGCTCTCTCTCCACTTGGATCAGATTTGCCGACGAGATTGCCGTAGATTTAGACTCATTTGCTGAGGCTCTGCCGAAGTGGTGTCTAGCTACTATCCGCACGCATACTTGGCAATTCTCCAGGACAATTCGCCATCTCATCTGAACGACTTGGTTGTTGCCAGCTCAGAAGGACTGAGCACGCGTAAGGAAGACTTTGACTCGGGAGAAGTGATTTATCGATTTTTTTTATCGCGGTGGGAAATAAAAGACATCCCCACATCGTTATAGGCGAATATCCAATTATTGGAGTTTGTAAGGCCCCCTTACCCCGAACTATCTGTTTCATTGCATAACTGACGATGACGATGACGATGACAGCTAAAACACCGAAGTCATGTCCAATCCGGGGATGCTTTACGTGACTATGCAGCCCAAGCCGGGCCTGCCAATAGAACAATTTCACGAGTGGTATAACAATGAGCATGGTCCGACCAGACTCCGGCTGCCGCAGATCTTCTCGAATGGGCTTCGGTATCGTGCAGCGGACGAAAAGGAGCCGAGCTTCCTGGCCGTTTACGACGTCACGTCTATGTCCCACCTGGAAACCGAGACCTACACGTCTCTTCGGGCTAGCCGATCGCCTCGCGAGGCCGAAACCATCGGCCAAGTAGACGTGAAGAGATATTTCTGGGATCTAGTATCCACCAAGGAATCCCCCCTCTTCATTCCCATCGAGCAATTGACAGACGATGAGGCCGAAGGTATAGTCCTACTTACGGTAGAGCTCAAGCTTAGGGAAAATGCCAATTCAGAGGCTGAAACCATTAAGTGGTACGATGAACACGTAAACATGCTATCAAAAGTGCCTGGTTGGTTACGATCACGGGTCTTCAAGACATCGAGTCTGGAAACCGGCGTACCAATATCCTTCACGGCTCTTCATGAATTCGCCAAAACCAATGAGCTTGGCGATGCTGCACAAAACGCTGCTGCTCACTCTCCTAGGTGGGAAGACGTTGAGGCGAAGTATGCCACGTTGAATTCGCAGCGGTTATACTCACTGTTCTACGTCTTCGGCCCAGCGCCGCGAGACCTGAGCAACCTGTCTCAACTTCCTCCAGCAGATTCCGTCTTCAAGTCAGCCGATTCGACCACAGCCACCTCGAACGATCCCGCGGCCGTGATCACTTCCTACGTGACCGCACCCGACGGGCTCTCGATCCCGTACAGGCTCGAGGGCAACCCCGATCCCAAGGCGCCTACCATCGCCTTCTGCAACTCGCTGCTTACGTCCCTCCACATGTGGGATCCCTTCGTCGAGATCCTGAAGACGCAGCGGCCGCAGTACCGCATCCTCCGCTACGACTTCCGCGGCCGGCACGCGATCCCCTCGCCGCCCGTGCCCGCAACTCTAGACATGCTAGCGGACGATCTAAGCAGCGTCCTAGCCCCGCTGCGCATCCCCAAACTCGACACCCTGATCGGCGTGTCCATGGGCGGTGCGACGACCCTCAAGTTCGCCCTCAAGTACCCGGACAAGCTGGGCAGGTTCGTCGCCTGCGACTTCAACGTCGCGTCCAGCTCCGCGAACACGAGCGCGTGGAAGGAGCGCATCGCGATCGCCGAGACGCCCCTCGAGGAGGACGGCAGCCCGGGGATCGGGAAGCTGGCGGGACAGACCGTGGAGCGGTGGTTCCATCCTGCTACGATGCGGAAGCGGGACACCGTGAAATGGGTCGCGGATATGGTGGCTAGCAACGACGTCGAGGGGTTCAGGTACGGCTGCCAGGCGCTCTGGGACTACGACATGAAATCCCAGATGGGGGACTGCAAGGTCCCGGGGCTGCTGGCCGTGGGCGAGGGTGACGGGAAGGGGGCTCTGGTCAAAGCGATGGATGGCTTCAGGGGCTTGCTCGGACAGGGGGGTGTAGAATTGGCGATTGTGCCGGAGGCTGGTCACCTGCCGATGTGTGAGAGGCCGGAAGCCTTTTGGGACGCTGTAAAGGAATTTTTGTAAATAAACTACAGTGTGTTGCCAAACAACCACCTTGGCAGGTAGGATATCTCGACGAAAAGTAATTGCCATACTAAGGGGTCGTCTAGTTTATTTTTTCATGACTGTACGTGAACTACCTTATTCTACGCCCCCCGTTTCGGATATCAGTCATATTGTAGCCATTATATAAATCAGTGATTTCCTTGAATATCTTATACTTTAGGTATCTAGGTACGGTGACCTTAATCGAAAGAACTGATTAGCTTAAGAAGAAAAATCAGGGCACTTATTGTACGTCTAGGCATATATTTATAGGTATATATAGATACCTCTCTCTATACTTTAGGTACATGCGTAATAAAAAGGAGACACTTCCAAGAGGAAAGCATCTTATAATCATCTCTCAGATACACAGTTCGCACATAATCGAGATGTATATTAGCTATTCGAGTTTTTAACTCACTTCATTAGGGAAGTACGCGTCAATAGACGCACTTAGGTCGACGAGAGGCATCGAAACTCAAGTGCCGTTCGAATATAAGCAATTACAAATCCAAATCAAGGAACTTGAAGCCGCGAGGGATTGGTATGCGTGCCTCCCAAATCTTTAGGAATGCCTCACGAAGACGCTAGAGTCTCTAAAGCATGATGGTTATTGAGTACCTACCTAGTAAGAGGTAGGTATGGAAACCTGGATAGGTAGGGTGCTTTGCCATCTATCGGACGGGATGTAGACCTTGGCAAGAAGCATGATTGTCGAGCTAAAACGCGAATGTTAACATCGGCATTGTTATTATAGAGGTTATTGCAGAGCCTCAGCTATACATAGCATCGACGAACTTGGTTTATAAGCAAGCAAGCGTTACCAAGACCCAGAGCCCTTCCAATTAGACATAGCGGGATGCTCAATAGATTAACTGGGTAGCACAACGTCTTGTCCAATGATATTCTAAAGCGGTCTTACTGAATGCTTATGAATCTATTTCCTCGTGAAACTTTCTCGTTCGATGATTTTCGGCAAAGGGTAGTGAGTGGCCTTAGGGTCACAGGAATCTAAGCGAACACGGAGAGCCCATATCCAGGTCCATGATGGGAATAGCGATATCATGGAGAGAGAAGCTACCAGGCTGCCTAGGCTCCGCCTTGACGGCCTCGGTTTCTAATCAGTGCCTTGCAAATTTAGTCGAACGGCTCGCGTATGCGTAGTAGTATTACGAAGGACCCATCCATCCTTCTAGAGCGGGCGTCATCGAATGTTGTTCATCAAAAACACTGGGATATCAGGTCAGGACTACATAGTATATCGAGCGGGAAGACGTCGACAATCACGTGCGGAAATGCTAAGGAAGCAAGTTCCGAAAATATATCACAAACACCCTCAACGTGACCCCCACCTTGGCGAGGGACTTGCTCTGACGCCGCCGGGATGACGGAAGGGGGATCATGGGGGGGTGTTACTACATGCGGCAAGCTTCGAGATGACGCAAGCTAAGGGGATGGGCCAGTCGGGACGCAACTCATCTATTAGATGACCTTCGCAATCTATAATATCGTGCTACCGGCGGCGGTCAAGGTTGCGTTTTTGTATATGTATGGGCCATTTGAAAAGAAAAATTGGTCCCTGGTGAGCTGATAAGTTAGTCCCCCCCACGCGGATGTCCCGTCCTCGATAACGCCATCTCGATTCTCCGGATACGCTACCTTACTTGCGGCTTCTTTCGTGTGGGATATCCAGGCTCCTGGTCTGGCGGCCGGGAGGGTATGTATGCGGAGGCAGGGCTTGGAGCCGCCTGCGAGTGATGCTCTCCTTTACCAATGCACACGCGGACTCTACCAGCTGTTACAGTAGCGGCAACCAACTTTTAATGGCGACTGGTAACTGTAATGCTTCATATACAAGTGTACATTGCCTTGTACATTGCATGATGGCTTACACCGGTGCTCTGGGGCATTGCTTATGTCTTAAATGCGGTATGCCAGTATGCATGGTGTGCTCCTGGATCGACGGGTATGTAGACGATCCTCTGTTATATGTACCAAGTATGCGCTTGATGAATGGCGCGGGTCACATGGTAACATTCCTATGTTAGGTACGGTAGGTAAATATAATCCTGTGATTGATAAGCAGCTAAAGGGATACTGTATTGTAGCCATCAGCGAAGCTCTGTCGGCGAAGCTTGCTGACTGTTCATGCGCCGGCAGAATCCTTTCCTCCTCAGTGGTCGGCGACCGCTCCTTTACCTGGTATTCAAGAGCCGGAACTATGTGACGCTTCATCAATCTGAGGTTCCATGGGAGCTTCTGGAATATCGCCTTGCATCGTGTTAAACTCTAAATGACCAAGGCCGGTGGCGATAGACAAGGGATCTCGGCGACCACGATCGTGTAAGACGGCTCGTATAAGTCGGCCCCGCGTATCCAGGTTATAAAACGCTGGAAGAAACACGGAGTGGTCCAAGCCAGTAACGTTACCCGGTTCCCAGCAGGCCGGAAGCCCCAGCAAAATTACTATTGTCTTCCGCTACTTTGTCGTACAGGTTACGTTTCCTACGATTCAGTTGCCGAATTCGGCCGATCCACGAAGGAGAAAAAAACCGGGGGGATTCAGAGCCTCTTTTAGGCTGGGCTTGGGTTTGGGAAACGCGGGTGTGCTAGGCAAAAAGAGACCGAGTCGAGCCTCTTGCCCGGTAAAAATGCCCTCCTGTTTATTTGCTTGTGATTCCCTGCAGGGTCCATGTATGTACCTTGGGCTGCTTGGGTAGTTCTGTACGCGTAGAGTATCCATCTTGAGCAAGGGATATATCGGGGTAAAGTGTCGCCAAAGCTGTGGTGGCGAACGGCACGTGGCCCGGTAGAATTCTATTGCGAGCTGGAGACAGACAATGACCATTCGGAAGTGAGAGTAGGATAATAATTTTTTTTTAAAAAAAAAACAATAAAAAGATAGGATAGGGGAGAGAAGGAGGAGAAGAGCTGTCCCGTCTTGGTAAGTCGCGATTCTCTTTCCTTAATGGTCGGCTTCGGACATCGCACAGCAAAGTACATATCAATCTTGGATGGATCATGCAAAGTAGATGAACCGGATTGAGATTCGACGGAAAATTCCAAGTTTAAATTCCCGACCAATGAGAAGCTCGGGATGGGAAAGAGATGGGAAAACCGGCTACTCTAGGCGGAATAGAGTACCAATAGTGGTTTCGGAGACTCGGAGTCGTCTGGAAGAAAAGGTCCAAGGTCCTAAAAAGATCATCAGAAACAACAAATATTGCTATGCTGGTAGCTAGGAATGACTGCTAGGACAGAAAATCAATCTATTTGCCGTCCAAGCCTGTCAGTCGGCGATCCACTCATGAACCTGTTCAGCTCTTTTATCGTCAGATCGTCTACTATGAGCTGTATGAGGTAGGCATCGTTTCGAGTGAGGCGGACCGTCAAGCGATTTTGTTTCCTTAATGGACTTCCCTCGGTCTCCCCCATGATCCATCAAAACCATGGGCCTGGGGGTCTGGGGCTAAGGCTAAGAGGCTAGACCCCCGTTGGCCCACGGAGCTGCGTGCCGGCTCGTCAATCTAAAAAGGGTGCGCCGCAGCTATGCCTGTTCGGCCCGGGCTGCCGCATGGGGCCAGACAGGCAGAGAGATGTGAGAAAGATGGTACGGAATAGAATGGGGGCAAATAAACCCTTGTTCTTGATCTCTCTCCGCTGCCCCTGTGCCCCTCGCCCTCCCCCCATTATCCCCCCCCCTCCACGTCTCCAGGGGTCTTAGGCCCTTGAGTCCTTGGGACAGACGTTTCTTCAACCTGGACAGCTCCTGGACAGCTTGCCTTATTTAGTCCCTGCTTGACCCCGCGGCGCACCGGGTAGGCGAAAGTGAGAAACGGAATCTGAATGGCCGAGCTACAGCGCACTGGAGAGATCACAAGACACGGGGTACGCACCAGGAAAAGGGAAAAGGCTGAGGATGTCCAACGTTGATGTGGTACAGCGCACAGCCGCTGCACTCCCCTCACCATTCGAGAGCGCAATGGCTGCTGCTGCTACCGCTACCGCTACCGCTACCGCTACCGCTGTGACAGCCACCACTAACACTGGAACTCCTGCTAGTCTTGTCACAATGGCGGCGACGAAACCCACAACATTTTCTTCCTCCACGTCGCTAGGGACAGCAACATCCGCGACAGCGACGACAACAGCCACCGCCAACTTATTAAATACTATACCGCAAATTGGAGTTATCGGGATTAAGAGGACGAGAAACGGAGACCATAAAGAAGGGAGAATTTCAAAAAGCAGGCAGAGGACGTTTACAAAGAGCATGGAGCCCCCTGTATTATCGTTTTACGGCACTCAGCCCGTGCCGCTCCCCTCACGATTTGGTAGTTTGAAAAAGCGACTCGTCGCCGGCCACGAACCCGCGCTGCAGGCGTCGTGGGCCCGATTGCTGGACGCACTGCGAGACGAGGTCAAACATATCGAGAAGGAGGGCTCCGGCCTGATCCCGTCGCTCGATTTTACCGACATAGAAGATGCGGCTAAAGTCGAACCGTTCGGTGCTCAATTGAAGCGCTACGGTATCGGCGTTATCCGCGGTGTAGTGCCCTCTACCGACGCGAGCAGGTGGGTGGAGGAAACCAAGGAGTATCTGGAGACGAAGCACGAGTACAAGCCGCCCCCGGCGCAGGACCCGACCTGTTTCGACTTCTTCTGGACGCCGGCCCAGGTGCGCTCGCGCGCGCATCCCAACGTGCTGCAGGCGCAGCGCTTCGCCATGTCGCTGTGGAATACTAACAACGACGACCGGCTCGCCACGCGATTCCCCATCACGTACGCGGACCGTATCCGAATAGAGTCGATTTCTAACGGCCACCTGACCGTGAACGGAGCCGCCCAGCCCACGCACGAGGATAGCCTGATCGCCGCCGCAGCCGCCGCGTCCTCTGCGCAAATCGCGCAGGTGGATAACGGCAGTTTGGAGCGCTGGGAGCAGGACGGGTACGGGCGCGGAGGTCTCTACGATGCTATATTTAAAGGCGACTGGGAATCGTACGATGCATGGGACCCGGCGGGACGCATCAACGCGACGTCAGATTTGTACAATGGTGCGGGTGCATGTTCCATGATGCGTCTGTTCCAGGGCATTCTCGCATTGACGGTGGTAGAGCCGGGAATGATTCGACTGCTACCATCGCCAAAGCTATCTACGGCTTACTTCCTACTGCGGCCGTTCTTCATGCCAAAAGAGGGGCCGCCGGAACAGGGCGCCAGTACCGAGGAATGGGATGCCTATCTGGACGCCTCGAACTGGACAATCGAAAAGGAGCAGTCTACCGTGATACACGGTGCCGTACCAGGTCACGCCCAGCGTGTGACGGCGGCCTGGCACCCACACTTGCAGCTCGAGAAAAGTCTCGTGACGCCGCCTACCCTGCAGGCTGGCGACTATATCGTCTGGCATCCGGACCAGGCATATCAGTTCTCTAATACCAACTACCGCAGCAACAGCCGGCCGCAGACCTCATCGTCGTCCGGAGGCGGTCCTGCGTCGGACATGACATCGATGCTCGTCTACACACCAGCAGCACCTCTGACGCAGACCAATGCGTTGTTCTTAGCGCGTCAGCGGAAGGCCTTCCTGCGTGGGCATCCGGGTCCGGATTTCGATTCCACCGGCACGGGTCTCGGCAGTGAAGCGCCGCACACGGGCCGCCTAAGCGAGAAGGACATCCGCGACGTGGGCGGCGACGAAGGCCTGCGAGCGATGGGGCTCGCGCCGTGGAATCTCGGCACCGCCAGCACCTCCAGCGGCAGCAGCACCCACAAGCACGCGCACTCGTCGTCGAAGGACAAGAAGGGCGCGAGCGCGGACAACATGGACGTGGACGCGCCGAGCCGGAGCAGCAGCCGGGACAGCCGGAGCAGCAGCACGAGCAGCAGCACGCACGCCGAGGCCGAGGTCGTCCGGCTCGCGAACATCATCCTGTTCCCGGACCGGTACGACTTCTACATGCCGACGCGCGCCAGCAGCCCGGTGCCGTCGCGGGAGAGGAACGAGAAGGAGAGGGAGCGGGAGCGGGAGCGGGACAGGAGTAATAAGGAGCGGGAGAACAGGGACCGGGATAAGGATAGGGATAAGGGAAGGATAGAGATAAATAAATCAACCGAGGCATCATCATAAAGGGTGGGGGGAAATGGGAAAGGGCTGGGCTGCCTACCGGTAAGGGGTGGGGTGGTTGCATCGAGGACGACGAACGAGGGAGAGGTGCTGGCTGGCTGGCGAGCTGGCGAAGCTAGCGAAGCTAGGAGACATACGTTTAAACCAAGCTGTATATATGTCTCTGTCGGTTCTACGAGAACGCGCTGCATGAAGTAGTAGACGGCTCATGAGCTAGTCAATCAAGTTAGGTCTTTTTGAAAGGCCTCTGATTCTACGATGGATTTTCTCTTTTCGCTGCTCTCATCGTATGGTGTGTTGTCTTGGTATTACCAGGAGAGGTACCTACCTGGCCTTGCTTGGGTCAGAGTACCTAATCGGCTTTTCTCACAGGAAGGTAAATTTAATATCCCGAGTATGACAAGACAAGAGGTAAGCCGTGCTAAGCCACTCATAAGCTCCCCCCCAAGCCACCCCCTATGAGCTGGACTGTCTTAAATTTATTTCGGTTGGGTGGAGATTTAATACTCTGCATAGTTTTTACATGATATTATTACATGTTTGGCTTGACGGGTTCGAGCTCTCTCGCAGACATGCGATATAGCATGACAACTTAAACAGTTTATGCTATACTTCGTATAAACTCAAGTCATCGCTCAGAAGCCCACTATATTGCCATTGACAGAGACCATTACCGAACTCTCCGTTTAGCTACGTAGGTACCTAAGGTAATATCTTTGGTACTACAGCTTCTCGGGCTTCCCGGGTGCGAATAGATGCGCAATACCTCCAAATATCGCAAGGAACTTGACTATAGGTCAGCACATGATGAATATGACGTTTAATACTCGAAGACTGACCACTTCATCGATGAATTGGAAGTACAGAGGCAGCGCAAGGTACGTGTCCCCGTCGTAGAACGCCCTCATGGTATGGAAGAAGCCTCCAAAAATCCCCGTCGAGAAGATGTCGTTGAAGAACCTGTAGCGACGGCCGGGATGGTAAGCGCTCATAGCATAGGTACGGGATACCCGAGATATCAAGATACGGTAGACCGCCTCTGAGCGAGAACACTTACATGGCCTTGTACATGCCCGCAGGGTCGGGTCTCTCCCGGAAGATGAGCTTCTCGCCTTTGAAGCCCCGGATGCTGTGCACGACCCGGCGGGGCACGCGCACCGCTGGGTCGCCCGCTTTCACAATGACCTTGTCTCCGTTGAGGGTTACCTCTACCCTACCCTCGACCACGCTAAGATATTCTGAGTGGTTCTAAGGAAACGGTGTATGCTTAGTATCTGTCTGTAACAACGCAGTATCCCTTCACTAACCTTATGCCAATGTGGTGGGATATGGAGAGCCTCTTCACCGGTAGAGACTGTGTCCATGGTATACCTATTGATCGAATCTTCCGGCTCGGCTTCGTCGATGGTGATTTTCATTGTTATGCCCTGGGAGTGTTAGCTGTCCGAGCATTCGAATCGTCTACCCTTGGTGCAAATAGACGTGTCTATTTGGCGTTGTTTGATGTACCTTACCCACGCCAAGGGTTTTAAGGACCTTGACGGAACTCATCTTGACCGACGCCTCAGGTAGTATGCCCAGTATGTCTATTCCCAATCCTAGCTACTTTAAGTACTCGATAGCATCATTTTCTGCCCAGATTAGTATCTAAATCGCTCCGTTAGAAGTTATGTGAAGGTAAATTAAGCGATAGACAATGAATCTGAAAAAGAGATGGATGTGTGCATCCTTTATATGAATCCACATTACAGTGGGTTGTAGTGTATTTCTAGTACACTTCTAACGTCTTATTTTCGGGGGGTGAGTTTTAACTCCATCCGATCGGCCTATTGGTAGAACGCGTAGCCGATATCCCCTTGTTTCGAGGCAGCTTGGCAAGATCGAAATCTAAATGCCTACCCCTTATAGGAAAACCTCTCCTCTTCATGAACCTCTACGGAAATCGCCGCTCCGGCTTAATCTCTACTAATAATGAATAAATCTCGCCTCGTATATACAGACAAGCTGATTATATACCAACCTAGTATCTATCTTGAACCTACCTAACACTTGTTGGAATAATAGTTATGAGTCAAAATTAAGTCTCGACATTATAATAACCTCTCTTCGGCTGCCAAGCATTGGTGCTTCCAGAACAGTGTCTCCATAGCATATACCCACACTTGTGTTCAACGAATACTTAGTTTCCTAAGTGCCGTATAGATGGCTAGATCTCCCGAAAGGTGTAGGGCGTACTGAGCTATGGTATACGAATTAGGTATAGCATGACACCTGAAGACGAGATAGTCCCTAGCGGAGCCTCAATATAAACGCAAATCGACACACTATAGTCTGAAACTATAGTAGGTTTATGTTAGCCTACGGGTTCTAGAACGAAGGAAGACGTTAATCCTTTAGAATCAGCATACTTTCAATATCTCTTTCATCGAATGTAGTCGTCTTTGCTGAGCGGATCGTGCTTGCGATGGGTGCTCTATAGTAATATCAGCACAATATAGTCTAGGAATCGGTTTCGTGTTTTGAAATTTCATGATAAGAAGTTCAGATTTACAAAGACCTGAACATAAAAGACAATATTACAAGACTATTCTGTGTAGGAGAGAGGAGTTACTACACCGGCAACACTAGCATAGCGAGTATCAACCAGTTGATAATGAAATTCGTGATTGAGTTTCCCCATAGAAAAGGGATTGTCCTAATGCAATGGGCCAAGACTCAGGCGACCGAGGCCGCTATTGCCGAGCCGCTTGTCTGCGGGCTAAAGAGGGCTATACACAGGCACAGTTTGCCTGCGTCTGTCGCCAATGTGTATTTACATCTTTGGTACGACATGTGAGAAGATAGCTCTGCGCAAATAGCCAAGAAGCAGCCACTCGGCGTCGGCAAAGACCTGGCCCTCATAGTACGTGAGCTCCATAGTCTTCGGCATCAAGAATTGCTTGACAATACCAAGAGGCCTGGATGGGGCCGCGAGCTCGATCGCAGATCAGATATGCTCTTAGGCGAAGCAGGCGAAATATTGGCCCGTAGAGGTGGCATGTCGGGAGATACGTACAAGTTCAGCATTGCGTATGGAAGACTGAGCATGGGTATACCTTACATCGCTTACGATACTATTGACACCATTATCATGGTAGCTGAGGCCATACCTTCACTGCCAAATCATCAAGGCACAGTGCAAGGGAGGTACCCAATCTTTATTAACCCCCTATCTCCACGTGGCATTGCCAGCCTCAATTCAGTTACGACCTTTGCCATGAAGTTCCACTACGCATTTCCAAGCTACCTAGGTGCTCATAAAGAACTTAGTGTAGGTGTGACGCACTACGTCTAATAATCAGGTTACATCCCGATCGATACACGCGAACTCAACAATAATACCTATTCATTATCCCTTATTCCCACTTAGCTTTCCAAATATGTGCTTAGTGGCTGTCCATCAGGAACTCGATTCCACTGCTTCGTAACCGGGTCTAAAAACTCGCTTTCTAGTTGGCGCCATTCCCGCCTTACCACACCCGCCCTTTGACTATCTCTAGGTTTCATGTGGCATTCAAATGGTGCGGGAGCCATCGCCAGTCCACCTCTAAGATCCTCCGTGTCGATTTTGCTTGGGTCAGGAGTAGAAATATCAAACGCCCACAACAGACAAGCCATGGCCAGAAACAAACTACGCTCGGCGATGTGAATCCCTTGGCAAAGCCGCCTGC
This sequence comes from Hypoxylon rubiginosum, assembly GCA_902806565.1. NCBI lineage: Eukaryota > Fungi > Ascomycota > Sordariomycetes > Xylariales > Hypoxylaceae > Hypoxylon > Hypoxylon rubiginosum. The sequence continues at coordinate 365,599 of CADCXA010000036.1, forward strand.
CTGCACCAAATATGTAATTGTGTCTCAAGGAGGCAGGATCGCTTGACGTAGCAATCTCGTGCTCCGACCTCATCTCACTCTCAAACCTCAAAGGATCAAATACACGCGGGTTCGGCCAGCTTGCTGGATCCATGTTCAACGCCCAAACGTTAACGACCACTGATGCGCCAGCGGGGATGATGTAATCCCGATACACATCATCCTTCAATGGCGAATGAGGCACCAACAACGCCGTAGTAGGCATCCACCGTAATGTTTCCTTAACACAACCGCGGATATAAGGAAGCGACTCCATGTCCTCGAGCTTAGGAAGGCGGTTGGTCCCCACCACCGAGTCAAGCTCCTCCTGCGCACGCCGTTGGACATCCAGGTGGGTCACCATAGCCATAAGGAAGCCCATGAGTTCGTCAGAGGTGGTACTACTCGCCGCCTCGACGATGTCGCCTGCTATATAAGAGGCTAACTCGTCGGAAAATCCCTCAGCCGCCTGAGCCTGAACCAATGATGCGCAGAAGCACGGCATTGCGGTACCGTCCTGGACATTCTTCTTTCCTTCGAACCAGCGCTCGAGAAAGACGGATATACAGCGGCGGTCGATATCCATAGCCTTCCGGCAGACGGGCAAAAGGTACTTGGGTATTTTCCGAAGAATTGGGTAGCAATCCATAAGCCGTGCCGGAATGGTAACGGCTAGGTCACAAACCTCAAAGAAGATTGATATGACACTTTGCAATTTAGGATCGGACCATGTCGTCGTACGAAAACCGTAAACCATCTGGCAAGCTACGCTATTGGAATATCGCTGAATATGTTTCTTGTGTTCGTTGGGTTTATTAAGTATATCCACAAGCATCTGACGGCTCTCCAGAATCTGGTAGGGTGTATAGGCGTGGACGGCTTTAGCATTTAAGATCTTGTGGTTTATACGGTGGATCTGGCGCCAGGTGGGAGTGTATTTCTATGTCGAATTTTCAGACCCTGTGGTTGACCCCAGTAGACATTGCGTTGAGCGTTTGGCATATGAAAAGACCAAACTTACCATTGCAACATGTCGAAGTCCCCGGCTAGACAAATCCGACATAATATAGAGGTCCGGCCGAGATGAATAGTTTGACCCCCGCTTGTCCAGCAACTCCTTGGCAACCTCTTGTGATTGCAACATAATAAGAGGATTCGACCCGACCATGAGTGAGTATATTGGCCCGTACATCTTGCCCCATTCGGCGAACCTTTTGTAAGGCTTGAATGTGGGCATGAGATGCAGATTCCCGAAGATAGGAAGAGTTCGAGGACCTGGAGGGAAGCCCACCGATCGCCTCCCGACCTGCAACAAGCCTACGGCTGCATAAGTGATGGCGAGGAAACACGCTATCGCAGCAAAGCTTAAAGCTGTGAAGTTCGTCTCGAAGAGGACAGCCATAGTTTGGAGAATTGGCAACGGCTATTTAACACAAGAGAACTTAAAATTCGAAGGTAGAAAATGAAAATCGCACCGGTAAGTGCAAATGGAAGATTGACGATCGAAATTTGGCAAGGGCCGCATGCGCTTTATTCCCGTTCGCCGACGGCGCAAGGAAGCCAGAAGGATCTCACCGAAGAGGGGTTGGCTAGACATGACGGCCTGATTCACTGATGATACCACCACATACGTCTTAGTGAGATAAAGGATCTCGGTCCTCGGAAAAAACCACCAAGATTGGATTTGGCAAGAGAACACGCCATTTTGCCTTGCTCCTATAGGCCAGGGCGCAAATCGAGGGCAATAGTGAGTTTTCTACAGGACCTGAAAGATCTTGAGAACCCCAAAGTCAGGTATTCTTATTAAGTTATAGACTCTGGCAGGGTAGCCGTGAAAATCTAACCGGAATCGGTTTCTATTCTGTTCCGCATAATGGCCTGTCGTCTAATACCGATTATATACCTAAGGCATTCTATCTGTTATATCATGAGAGACTCGATATGCATTCCCTCCCGCGTGCAGAATGTATAACTAATATCCAGCCCAGCCGTAGACTGTACCCAAGACAAAGTCTCGATCCTCTGCCACATAGCAATTTGTTCCATGCTCCGTGCCATTCCCCCTTCCTCAGACCCACCCTCTTCAATCTCGATCACCCGCTCAACTACCCTGGCAGCCGAGATGCTGTCCCAGACCGCCTCCCGTATCGATTGCCGTCGCAAGATGCTCAAGACCTGACGTCGGACCACGGGGTGCCGGCACTTGACCCCGATTATGTAAAGCACGGGGACAATTCCGACCTCCGGCGTAAAAGTCGGCTTTAACGACCCCGAATACCGCTCATGCGCCGCCGCCACGTCGTCCGCCAAGGCCACGCATTGCCGGAACTGAGGCAGAAAGTTGTCATAGTCCATTTCCCTGCCAGGCCCGCAACTACCGAGGAGGATCCACGCGATAGTATGCTGTAGGCGTAGGAGGGACATGAGCCGACCAGTTTCAGGATTTGTCACGTAGGAGCCGCCTTCTTGCAGCATGTTTTCGAAGAGGCCCGACCAGGCTTCCAACTGCCCGAGAAGGGTCTCCTTCAGTGATGAAGGTAGCGGTGGCATGTTGCCCGTTGGGGTCATTTGCTGCTCCGTGTTGTGCAGTCTCATTACCCAAGCGACGAGGATCTGGAGGTGGTCGGCGGCTTGGTCAAGGGACCGAAAGGCACTGTTGGGCGGTGGAAGTTGATAACTAAGTACCTCCTGAATATCCGCTGGAGTCCAGTCAACCAGAAACGTTACGGCCTGCATGTCGAGACGGCGGATCTGTTTTGTGACCTGGCAGATAAGCGTTCCAGCCCCAGAGGGTTGGGCATCATCGTATGTACTTTTGTTGTTGCTCAGTATGGCCTCGTCGATGTTGCGTGAGAGATCCACGCCTCCGCGTAGGTGCTTCATTGCTTGTACGTAATTGCCAGCTAAATGATCATAGCAGGTGAAGAGATAACAGACCAAAAGGGTGATGGCTGTCGTTTCGGTGCTATCACCAATTTCCTGGTTCAGAAGAAGTTGGATGGCCCGGTTATAGTGAAGCAAGGAAGCCTTATCCGGTAGCATACGGTCGCTAGAATCGCGATCCAAATAGTTTCGGTAGACCAAGGACAAAGCAATGGCAGCGTACCGCACCGATGGTACTGTTTGAGAGAAGAACATAAGAGTCTTCCGCCATGATTCGCAGGGGCGGTATTCATTTAGATGCTTGATCGAAATATACTCGAAAATACACATTGCTTCGCCCTGGGCTGACCCAGCCACTGGTAAGATCATGAAGGGGTCGAGATTCCGAAAAATGAGGTCATGCTGTTTCTCGTGCCACCTTTCCGCCTGATACGCACTAATCGTGGCGCAACGGTTGTAGCTCTCCGCTCTATTAGCCGTCTCCTTTTGATAATGATTTGATTCAATATTGGTCGTGAAACCGAGGGGAATTTCACTATAGCCGTCACAAGTGCGGCCTGTGGACTGACATTTCATGCATGAAGGCTGAGAGAGATCGCATTTTACTCGTCTTATCCTAGAAGATGCACCGAGGTTGGATGAGTGTCAGCTTTTGAGTGTTTGAACACGATTATTCGTAACCTAGGAATACATGGAGTTATGACTCACTTGCAAGTCTTACAGCCTAGTCTCGACTTTGGAGCAAACTTGCGAGGCCTTTTCCTCCAAGCTTGGCTGGCTGTCTTGGTGCTTTCGTTCTTACTCTCACCCATCACGCTGATGTTAGCTGACCAAGATTTGCAACAGGCGCCGTTTCAAGCAGAAAGCAATCCCGGGACGGCAATGATTTCGAAAAGCAAATTGCACCAGTGACTAATCGAATTTCAAGAAGATCGTCTGTTCGTCTGTTCGTATGCCAGAGGAGAAGTCATCTCCTACATTCTTAATGAGACAACACGAACAATATAGAAATTGAATTTTGGACTTTCATTGGCTAGTTCGTAGAAGTGGGGTGCCAAGAAAGGAAAGGGGGTGAGAGCTGACTAATAGGCGGTGGCTATGCATAGAAATCGAGCACTCTACACCAAATCCACGTGGAATATCAATCACGTTCTCCAAGACAGGGTCCTCGATCCTTTGACCGGAGGCTCAGAAACTAGTCTTTTGAAAATTTCCAGTTTTCATACCTATGAACCCCATTGTGGTAAAATACCTAGATTATGATTGGCTGGTTCGTACAAGCTGAGCGGCGAGGAAGCGTGCGGAACGAGTATGGTGAGTTGAATTGGAAGAATACGGCTCCTTGATGGGGGCTGAGCATTTGAAACTGACAGACTTAATTGACATGTATCTTGCGGAATTCAACTGGTATAAGTACTTAGGTAGGTCCCTGATATCCCAACTGCTTTGGCTGCAGTGTTGAATACCATCATCACCTTCTTGCAAGCAACATTACAGAAAACCCCTAGAGGAGAACTTTCAGGGGATAACAATGAAACGACATGCGAATGCCCTCATTCTTTTCACAGGCTTGTTAGCAAGCTTAGGATGCGAAGCCGATAGTTCCCATGATCCGGGCATGGTCTATGAATTTGACAATGTGAGTCCTGGACTTTGCCGAACCACGTCCTCTTAAGGCTTTCAAGTTTTCTGACTAGCGAATATCTAGATTGAACCGTCAGCCAACCTTACGTGGACACCATGTTTCGATGGCTTTGCATGCTCTAGACTGGAAGTTCCTTTGGATTATTCAAACAGAAGCCTTGGCTCGACGTCGATCCCCTTCATCAAACTAGCTGGAAAGAATGCCACCGTTCAGTCCCCAAGCATTGTGGTCATCCCCGGTAAGATCTCGATCAGACCACTCGTACAAACTTACCCAGAACCTACTTGACTGAACTCATACATCGTTAGGCGGTCCGGGTGGTTCTGGCGTCGAGCTGCTACTCGAAAGCGGGGCTATCGCAGGGCAAATGTTTGGAGAGCAGTATAACCTCGTCTCCTTTGACCCTCGTGGTGTGAACGGCAGCGGTCCGAGCCTCGACTGCTTCACGGGGAACGCAGACGCAAGATCGGCCTTCAGTCGACTGCACAGTACAGGCGTTACCAACATCTCATCGACGTCACTAGAGGAGCAGTACTATTCAAGCTCCATCTACGGAGAGCGGTGCAACGATGCTGTCGAGAACGGGTCACCTCATGGATATTATGTTACCACACCGGCGGTCGCCCGTGATCTGTTGACATTTATAGAAGCCGAGGCCGAGATCGCTGGCCAGTCACCATCAGATGCCAGGTTGTGGTGTTATGGCATTAGTTACGGCACTGTCATCGGCACCACTTTCGCTTCCATGTTTCCCGACCGAGTAGGGAGAATGGTACTCGATGGTATTTTGAACGCCGAGCAATATTATGAAAATGACTGGAGGCACAATGTCGCTCAGATGGATGAAGCCATAGAAAAATTCTCAAGCCTTTGCCATTCCGCAGGTCCTGAAAGGTGCTATTTCTGGGGACCTACGCCAGCTAACATCACGGCCAGACTGGACGGCATCATCAGTCAGCTTCAGAACCATCCGGTCCCAGTCAGCGGACTCCCAACTAGAGACCTGCCGGCACTGGTCACCTATTCAGACCTGAAGGCCCTTTTCGTCAACGCTATATACACCCCACTGGCGACCTTTCCAATCATGGCCGACATACTACATCAGGTCGAGGGCGGGAATGTATCTGCTCTTGCAGGCACGTTTGCCGAATCGAGTTCAATTGCGACTGACGCCGGTCTCGTTATCCGGTGCGTCGATTCATATCGGAGAAACAGGCTTACTACCATTGAGGCATTCAAGAGTTATGTCGAGTACACGGTTTCCAAAACCAAGTACATCGGCGACATCTACCCCATCTACGTGGAAAGTATCTTGTGTAGATCCTTCCGACCAGAACTGCCTGATAGCATGGTGATTCAAGGTAGGTTACCCCTTTTTTGTCAGCCTCTCCCACCCCCCCGGCTCTCCCTCCGCATTCTCAGAATTTCATCCTCGGAAAAGGTAAATAAATATCTGCATTGGACGCAAATCTAACTAGTTGCTCTTTCATGTAGATCCAATAAGTGGACTTCAAAGGCCTACGTCCTTCCCAATCCTGTTTGCGAGTAATACCATCGACCCTATATCGCCCTTAATATCGTACGTTTCTGCCAAGCTGTCTCGCTATCGATGTTGCTAATTGACTTTACCTCTTCGCAGGGCGCGCAAGATGTCTTCTCGATTCCCCGGATCGGAAATAATCTTGCAGGAAGCTGTTGGTGTAAGTGATTATCGAATTTCAATCACACGACCATCTCAAGAAATAGTCTCAGCTAACTCGTGGGTTATTCCTCTCGAATACAGCATACAGTCATCAACCAAGGGGGGTCAAACTGTTACTTTGGACATGTTCAGGCATACCTTCAAGGCATAGTTCCATCGTCCAACATTACATGCCCGCAGCAGTACATACCTTTCATAGACAGCAGCCCTATTTAAAAGTCGTTAAAGCCGCGGAGGAAGGGCTCGGTAACCTCGAGAAGGGTATTAGCTAGTGCTACTACAGCGCTCAACAAGGTCGTAATAAACCCAATCCACCTCAACCATGCCTCCTCGTTGGGTTGAGTTGAGATGATTTAGCATTGCCGCCGCTAGGTTTATTGAGGAAGAAGGTAGATAAATAACTCCGTCCTTTGTCTACCGTTTTTTAAAGCTACAAAAAGAGAAATGCCTAAATATACGGAAGAGGGTGTCCTCAGAGCTACCCAGGACGTCACAGACGGCTGAAGTGTACGAAAAGCGACTTCGCGCTGGGCAATACCGAGTCCTAGATCGGTCATGATGGTGGCATAGCCGCCCCCTATTGCCCTTAACATCACGGAGCTCGTTAAGTCCGATCGGCCGGCAATCCGCCCGCCGCTGCCCACGGTCTAGAATCAGCCGTTCTAAAGTAAAGGTACCCACGCCTCCGTGACGACGATATATCCCCATGGTCGGGATGGATATATGTCGAGGTGAAATTGCAAAAAGTGATATCCTGGACGAAGGTCTCTGTATGATGAGGGTAGTCCTGATCCGAGACGTATCGGCTGAAATTCTGAATCGGTTGTGTCTTGAGCGACAAAACCTCGGCTCCAAAAGCTGTTGGCGTTTGAAAAAGCGCAAGGCGCGCACAGCGTTAGAGGGATCGAGATTAAATCCATTAGAACACACGTATCTGCTGTGACAAGGGTCTGTATCAAAGACTTAGAATAACTTCAATTTAATATAATAATTTTTACAGGTTTTAAGGTCCTTAATCCTTTTTAATTTAGATAGGAATTTAAGACCTTATTTATATTTTAAGGTTACTATTTAATTTTTATTTTATTGTTATTTTAAACACTTAATTAATATATATTAATTTTATTATTTTAATTTAAGTTATTTTTATTTATTTAATTTTAATTAATTTATATATTAATATATAAAATATATATTTATTAAAATTTATAATTATAAGTTTTTTTAATTAAATAAGTTATTTAAATTAAATTATATAATATTAAATTTTTTTTTTTAAGTTTTATTTTAAAATATTATTTTATAAATATAAAAATTTATAAATTTTTTTAATTATTATTAATAAAAGTTTTTAATAAAATATTTTATTTTTTTATTAAATAAATAATTATAAAGTTTTTAAATTTAAAGTTTTTTAATAAGTTATTTTTTTTATTTAATTAAATATTTTATTTTTTTTAAATTTTTTATAAAAGTTTTTATTTTTTTTATTTAATAGTTTTTTATTTTAATTAAAGTTATTTTTTTATAAAACTTAATTAAAATTAAATAATATTTAATTATTAATATAATAAAATTTAATAAAAAAAATATAAAATAAATTATAGATTTTTTAGTTTTTAAAAAATATAAACTTTATAATATTTAAAGAAATTATTTTTTAAATTTTAAAAAATTTTAATATTTTTTAATTTAACTTTTTTATAAACTTTTTTATTTTTATATTTTTAATGTTTAATATAACTAATTATTTTTTAATATGTTTTTTATTTATTTAAATTTTTATTTAATATTAGTTTTTTTTAAAATGTTTTTAAATATTTTTTTAAATTTAAATTATTTAATAAAAATAAAATTAATTTTTTAAATTCTTAAAAGTTTTAAAAAAAAAATTATATATTATAAAATAATAATTATAATTAATATAAAAAAATATTATATAAAAAAAAAAAAATTTTATATTATTATAAATAAATTTAATTATAAAAAATAAATTTTTTTAATTATTTATTTTATAATTAATAAATAATTATAAATAAGTTTTAAAAATTTAATTAAATTATTTAATTTAATTATTAATTTAAAAATAAATAATTATATTTATATAAAATTTAATATTTATTAATTTAAAAAAGTTTTTTTATAAATATATTATAAATTTAAAGTTTTTATTAAAAATAATATTTAATAATATATTATATAATTTTTAATATTTTTTAATAAAAGTTTTAATAAAATTATTAATTTTTTTTTATTTTAAAAAAAATAAAATAAGTTATTTTTATAAAAAAATTTATTATTATTTATATAAAATTATATTTATTTAATAATAATAAGTTTATAATAAAATTTATTATAATAATATATTAAAATTTATAATAAAGTTTTATAAATTAAAAAAAACTATAAAATATATATTTTAAAATATAAGATAATATAAATAAGGTTATTACATAAAGTGGCACGTGCGGAGCTTTAAGCCTTATATATAATTATAAAGTTATATAAGTTTTATATTATATATTTATATTTAAATTTTTAAATAAAATTATAACTAAGTTATAATATTAATAACTTATTTTTTATTTTACTTTATTTTATTATAAATAGTTTTATTTATTTAACTTATATTAATATATATATACGTTATATAATTAAACTTTGTTTATCCGATATAAAATCTTGGTTTTTTAATATTTTAAATATTTTTTAATATATTTTTTAATTATATTCTTTAAATTAAATTATTAAAAATTATAAATAATTAATTTTATAGTTTTATTTATTTTTATATAATTAATAATATATTATAATAAAATATAACTTTAATATTTTATAATTAAAAATTATTATAAATAATAATAAATATAAAAAATATATTAAAAATACGTTAATTAATATAAATATTTAATTAATATTAAAATATTATATATAATAAAAATAATATTTAAATAAGTTATATAATAAACTTAAATTATATATAGTTTAAAATATTATATAATATTTTAATATTTTAATATTTTAATTTTATTATAATTTCTTTTTATAATAATAATAAATTTATTAAATTAAAACTATATAAAACAAATAAATAAATAAATAAATAAGTAATTAAATTTACGATTATTAAATTTAAATAAGCCTTAAAAAAAAAATTTTAAAATACGTATATTAATAGTTTTCTTATAGTTTTTTTTTTATATTTAATATTTATATTTTATAGTTTTTTTTTTTATATTTAATATTTTATAGTTTTCTTTTTTATATTTAATATTTATATTTTTTTATATATAATTAGTGTTTTAATTAACTTAATATTATTTTAAATTTTTTTTTTAAAACTTTAAAACCTTAATATTTAAAACTTAAATTTAAACTTAAACTTAAATTTAAATTTAAATTTAAACTTAAATTTTATAAACTTAAATTTCGTGGATTTAAATTTATAAACTTAAACTTGTAAATTTAAATTTAAAAAAGTAATTATATAAGGTTTTTTAAATTTTAAAACCGTTTTTTTATATTTAATTTTTATTTAATATTTTATTTAATATTTTATTTTATATAATATTTTAAATATTTAATATTTTTATAATTAATATTTTAATAACTAAGATTTTATATAATTAAGATTTTATAAGTTTTAATTAACTAGTATTTTATAACTAGTATTTTATTTAATATTTTATTTAATATTTTACTTAATATTTTATTTAATATTTTACTTAATATTTTATTTAACTAGTATTTTATAATTAATATTTTATATAATTAATAAATATCGTTTATAATTAATAACGTTATATATAAATTAATTAATATTATATTAATTTAACTAATAAATATTATAAGTAATTTTATTTATAAATATTTAAAGATTTTTTAATATATAAATTTTAATATAATAAAAAAGAAAACAATAAAAAAAAATAAAAAACTTTAAAACTTTTATATTTAAAAACTTATAATATTTATTTTAATTAATATTATATTAATTAAAATAAATAAAAACGGTTTTTTTAAAATTATAATTATATAAATTTAAGTTTAAATTAAACGTTAATTATAATAAAATATAATTTTAATATTTTATAATTAAAAATTATTATAAATAATAATAAATATAAAAAATATATTAAAAATATATTAATTAATATAAATATTTAATTAATATTATAATAAAATACAGCGATTAATATTTTATAAAAAATTATATAACTATTTTATAGTTAGATTTTTTTTATTTTTTTATTTTAAAAAGCTTATAAAGTTTTTTATATAACTAAATAACTATATATCGTAAAAATATACACTTTTTTATAAGATATTTTAAATATATTAATTAAGATATTTTTTAAATTATTTCTTAAATTAAATTAAATTTAAAATAAATAATAATATAGTTATTATTTAAGTTAAAAATTACTAGTATAAAAATAAAGCTTTATTATAATTAATAATTATTATAAAATTTAAACTTATAACTTTAATTTTAAAAAAACCATATTAATTTTAATTTAATTAATAAAAAATCTTAGGAATTTTATTTTATATTTTATTAAAAAACTATTATTAATCTTAAAAAACTTTATTATAAACTAAAATTTATATATTTAATAAAATTTAATATTTTAAAAAAAACTTTAAACTTAAAATTTTAATATAAATTAAATTATTTTATATTAATTATTATAAACTTATATTAATTAAACTATTAAATTAATAAATAAGTTATTTTAATATTATAAAATAATTAAAATCTATAAAATTTATTAAATATAAAAAACTTAATTAAATATTATTTTAAATAAAATTATAATTAAAAATTCTAGGTTAAAATATTTATTTTAATTATTAAAACATTATAATTAAAAACTTAAAAATTAAAAACTTAAAAACTAAAATTATAAAACCTAATAATAAAATTTAATAATAAAACCTAATAATAAAACTTAATAATAAAACCTAATAATAAAATTTAATAATAAAATTTAATAATAAAATTTAATAATAAAACCTAATAATAAAACCTAATAATAAAATCTAATAATAAAACTTAATAATAAAATTTAATAATAAAATCTAGAATTTAAAAACCTAATAAATTAAAATTTAAATACCTAGTAATTAAACTAAAATACTAGAATTTTTAAAAACCTAAACCTACGTTTAAAATAACCATTTAAATAATTATATATTATAAAATATAAAACTAAGAAATTTTAATTAATATTATAAATATTAATATAAAAATATATATTAATATATTTTTAAAAAAAAAACCTATTTAAAATATTAAAAACCTTAATTTTATAAATTAAATTATTTTTAACTTAATTAAATATTAAGTAAAACTAGTAAAAAAATCTTATATTTTAAAAAAACAAATTCTTTAAAAATATTTATAAAACTTATTTTATTAATTTAACTTATTATTTTAATAATAAAACTTTTATTTAAATTAATAATAATATTTTTATAAAAAATATAATTATTTATTAGTAACTTAATTAATAATTTAATTAATACCTTAAAAAATATAAACTTTAAAAATAATATATTATACTTTTAAAAAAACCTATTAAAAAACATAAAAATAAAACCAGAAAAAATCACTTAAAAAACCTTATATATATTTTTAAAATAAAACTTTTTATTTAACAGCTTTTTTTTATAATTAATAAATCACTTATTATTTATTTTTTTTTTTATTTTTTTTAAAAAAAGTTTTTTTAAGTATTTATTAAATATTTTAAAATTAAATATAAGCTTTATTAATTTTATTATTATTAATATAAAAAATTAAAGCCTTAAAAATATTTTTAAAAAATTAATTAAAATTAATTATAATGTTAATTCTATTTAAAAATAATTTTTATTTAATATTTTTTTTTTATTATATTTTAAAGTAACTTTATTTTAATAGTTATATTAATTTTTAGTTTTATTATTTTAAATAATATAAACTTAATTATAATTATTAATATAATTATTAATAACTTAAAAACTATAAATTAAAAAAAAAGTTATATAAAAATATATTTATATTTATTTTTCCTTATTATAAACCTAAGATAATAAAAAAACATTTAATTTAATAAATTTTATATATTTTAATAATTATTTAGTTTTAATTAGTATTTTATTTAATTTAAATATATTAATTAACTTAAGATTTTTAAGGTTTTTAAGTTTATATTTCTTTTAAAAATTAAGCGTAAAATTAAAACTTTAATTTTTAAATAGATTATTTAAAAAAAGGTAAAAAATAAGCTTAAAAAAACTTTTAATATCGTTAATTTAAAATAATATCTAATAATTTAAAATTAAATTAACATTTTAAAAAAAAAATAAAAAATATAAACTTTTTTAAAATAATTAATAACTTAATTTTTAATTATAAAATTATTATATTTAAAATTAAATTATAAAATAAACTAATTAATAATAACGTTTATTTTTATATATTATAAAAACTTTTATTTTTAATTATTAAAAAGTAGTTAGTTATTTATATTAAAAAAAGTTTTAATAACTTAAAAACTATAAACTTTAAAAACTTTAAAAAAATAATAATTAAATAAATAAACTTTTATTTATAAATTTTTAATATAAATAAAAATAAAATTACTACTAATTATATTAAATATAATTTAAATAATAAAAATAATAATAATACTATTAATTAAAAAACTTAGAAAATTAAAATTAATATTTAAACTTTATTTAAATTTACTATAAAAAAAAGCTTATTTTTACCACTTTTAATTAATAAAACTAATAAATTTACCAAGTAGTTTTTTAAAATAAAAATTTAAAGTGTTAATTTAAAAAAGAAAATTAAAAACATAAAAAATAAATTTTATAATTTTAATTTTTATTTTAATAATTAAAGTTTATATTAAATTAAAACTATTATATTAATTAATATATTAAATATAAAAGGTTTTTTTTTTAACTTATAAATTAATTAAATTAAATTATTAACCAGTTAAATTTTATTAAATTATTAATAAATATTTAATTTAAAATATATAAACTTAAAATTAAACTATAACTTTTAAAATTATTATTTTTATAAAAATACTTTTTATTTTATAATAAGCTATAAAATAATTAAATATTTAAATAATAATAATATCTTATATTATAATTATATAAATAAAAAATATATTTTAAAAAAAATAATAAAAAATATAAAACTTATAAATATTTTAATTTTTAAATATATTATTATTAAAACACACCGTTAAGAAATTTTTATTAAAAAAAACATTTTTAGTTATATTAAAAAATATAATTTAAATAACATTTTAATTACTTATTATATAAAATACTATTAAGTATAAATTAAAATTTTCTATAAAATATAAATAAATAAATAAAAAAAAAAGCTATAAAAGTTTTATTTATAAAAGAAATTAAATTAAGCCGATATTTTTTATTTAAATATTAATCTTATTTTAAACTTAAGTAATAATTTAATTTTTAACAATTTAAATATATATATTTATTATTATAAAAAATAAATATAAAAAGATTTTAATTAAGTTAAAATATATATAACTTTTTAAATAAAAAACCTTAATTAGATTTTTAATATTAAATAAAAAATAAATTTTAAAAAAAACCTTATTAATATTAACATTAAAAATAAAAATAATAACATTAAAAAAATCCTATAAAAACCTTTAAAAGCTGTTAATTTTATTAAAAACTTAAAATTTATTAAAACTAACGCTTTTTTTAATTATAAAGTTTAAAAATTTTAACTTAAAAAAATTATAACTAATTTAAATAAACAATTCTTAATTATTTAAAAAAAAATAATTTAAATAATACCGGGATTTATAAACTTATTTAAAAGTATATTAAATAAATTATAAATTTATTATATTTTTATATATATTATTAAATTTACCATTAAAAAATATAAAAAAATTTTTATTAATATAAATAAAATAAACTTAAAATTTAAAACTTAGAAAAACCTTATTTAAATTAATTTAATTAATAAAAAAAAATCTTTATTATTACTTTTTTATATAAGTTTTTTTTATATTATAATAAAATTAAAATATTAAAATGTTAAAATGTTACGTAATATTTTAAGTTATATATAACTTAAGTTTATTATATAATTTATTTAAATATTATATAAAAATAACTTTTTTTTAAATATTATTTTTATTATATATAGTGTTTTAATATTAATTAGATATTTATATTAATTAATATATTTTTAATATATTTTTTATATTTATTATTATTTATAATACTTTTTAATTATAAGATATTAAAGTTATATTTTATTATAATTAACACTTAACTTAGATTTAAATTTATATAATTATAATTTAAAAAAAACTATTTATATTTATTTTATATTTATTTTAATTAATATAATAACTTATTATTATATTAATTAAAATAAATATTATAAGTTTTTAAATATAAAAGTCCTAGAGTTTTTTATTCCTTTATTTTTTTTTGTTGTTTTTTCTTTTTTACCACGTTAAAATATTTATATTAAAATATTTACACGTTAAAAAATCCTTAGGTTTTTACAAGTAAAATTATTTATAATATTTATTAGTTAAATTAATATAATATTAATTAATTTATATATATTATTATTAGTTATTTTTAGTTATATAAGATTTTAATTATTAAGATATTAATTATAAAAATATTAAATATTTAAAATATTAATTATAAAATATTAATTAATTAAAATTTATAAAATCTTAGTTTTAATTATATCAAATATTATATAAAATACCAAGTAAAATACTAATTAAAATATTAAATAAAATATTAAGTAAAATATTAATTATAAAATATTAATTAATTAAGATTTATAAGATTTTAATTATTAAAATATTAATTATAAAGATATTAAATATTTAAAATATTAAGTAAAATATTAAGTAAAAATTAAATATAAGAAAATAGTTTTAAAACTTAAAAAGCTTTATATAATTATTTTTTTAAGTTTAAATTTATAAATTTAAATTAATAAATTTAAATTTATAAGTTTAAATTAATATGTTTAAGTTTTAAATATTAAGGTTTTAAAAAAAGGATTTAAAATAATATTAAATTAATTAAAATGTTAATTATATATTAAAAAATATAAATATTAAATATAAAAAAAAAAGCTATAAAATATAAATATTAAGTATAAAAAAAAGAGTTATAAGGTATTAAATATAAGAAGAAAAGCTATAAGGAAATTATTAATATACGTATTTTAAAAGTTTTTTTTTTAAGGTTTATTTAAACTTAATAATTATATATTTAATTAATTAATTATTTATTTATTTGTTTATTTATTTTATATAGCTTTAATTTAATAAAAATTTATTATTATTATAAAAAAAAGTTATAATAAAATTAAAATGTTAAAATATTAAAATATTATATAATATTTTAAGTTATATATAATTTAAACTTATTATATAACTCATTTAAATATTATATAAAAATAACTTGTTTTTAAATATTATTTTTATTATATATAATGTTTTAATATTAATTAAATATTTATACCAATTAATATATTTTTAATATATTTTTTATATTTATTATTATTTATAATATTTTTTAATTATAAAATATTAAAGCTATATTTTATTATAATATATAAAAAAATCTTATTTATTATAATTTAACTATATATATTTAATTTTTATTTTAACTTTTAATTAAAATAAAACTATATAAAAATAAAAATAAAATAATTATAATAATTAATATAAAAATATAATTTAATTTAATTGTTAAATTTTATATAATAAAATTTAAACTTTTAATATTTAAAGTTTATTTAATATAATTAAGATTTAGATTCCATGTTTTTATAAAAACTATAAAAGTTATAAAAGGTTTTATTTAAATTAAAAACTAATCTTTATAATATTTAATTTATATTATAAAAAACACTTTTATATTATTTAAATTATTATTAAAATTAAACTTTATTTTTTTTATAAAAATAAACTTTTATTATAAAAACTTTAAAATAATAAATAACTTGATTTTTAAAAGAATATTAATAAAAATATTATTAATATTTAATTAATTAAATAAAAAATAAATAAAGAAATTAATATAATTAAAACTTATTTTAAAAAGCTATTAGTTACTAACAGTTAAAATTATATTAATAGTTATAAAAAACTTATAATAAAAAAAATAAATAATAATAAAAAAACCCTTTTATTTTATAAAATAAGTTTATAAATATTATTAATATTAATTAATAAAATAAACTTTTTAATTTTTTAATAATTTTTATAATAATATATAAATTAATTTAATAAATATTTTTAAATATAGCTTTAATAAAAATAAAACAATTTTTTATATATTAATAAATAATAATTTTTTTAAAACTATAAAAACTATTATCTAAGAAACTATTAAAAAAATAAAAAAAATAAAAAACCGAAATTAACGTAAAATAAAAACTAACTTTAACTTAATTTTTATTAATATTATATATAAATTTAAAATTTTAAAGGTTAATTTTATTAATAATATTTTTATTAATAAATTTATATCACCGGGATTATTTAACTAAAAAAAGAAGTTTTTTTAATTAATATAAAATTAAATTAAAACCTTTTTAACGTTTTATAAAAAAGATTTTTATAAAAATATCTATTTTAAATTTATAACTTAGTTTTATAGTAAACGTTTAAAATTTAATAAATTTAAAATAATTAAAAAAAAATTAAAAACTTTTAAAATAACTAATATTAAAAAAAATATTTTTATTAAAATATTTTATAAAAAAAAAATAGTTTTAACTTAAAATTTTAATAAAATTAATTATATAAAAAAAATTATAATATTTAACTATATAATTAAAACTATTTTATATTTTATATAATAAATTAAAAACATTTTAATTTTTGTTTTTTTTAAAAATAAAGTTATTTAAATTTTAAAAAAACATTTAAAAAATAATATTTTATAAAAAAACCACAACTTATATTAAAACATTTAATTTATTATTAAGAAAAAAAAATTTTTTTTTAAACTAATTAACTTTTATATTAAGCTTAATAGAAAAACAATTTAAAATATTTTTTTATTAAAAAACTATAAAAAGTTTTTTATAAAATTCATAATATATTAAATTTTATTTATAATAAACTAGGTTTTAAAATATAATTAAATAAAATTAAACCTTTTTAATAAATAATTAATAGTTTTTATTATATTAATTAAATTAATAAAAATAATAATATTATTATAAAAAGTAATAAATTTAATTATTTATTTTTTAAAAATAGTTATTTAAATATTTTATAACTTTATATTAAATAAATATAAGCTTTTTTTTAATAATATAAAAGTTAAAAAACTAATTATTTAATATAAAAATTAAAAAATCTACTTTAAAATGTAACGTTTTATTTTTAAATATATAAAAAACGTTAATATTATTTTATTAAATTTTAAACTTACTAATATAATAACAAGTAAAAAAAATTAAAATTCTATTATTTAATAATAAAAATTATAAAATATATTTATAGTATTTATAAAAAAAAACCAACCTTATTAAAAACCTTTAAAATATAAAAATAAAATTCTTATAAAAATATAAAAAATATTAAGTTTGTTATTAATATTATTATTTATTTTAAACTTTAAGTTAAATTATACGTTTTAATTATTATATTTTTAATAAAACTATTTTAAAAAAACATTTTATAAAAATAAGTAAAAAATTAAAAGCAAGTTATATAAATATTAAAAAATATATTAAATAACGTTTTATATTTTATTAATTTTAATTATATTTATAAAAAACTAATTATCTTATAAATAAATACCTTAAAAAATAATTAAAACTACGTATTAAAATAACTTAATAATTAAAATATTTTTTATTTTTTAAAATATAAGTTAAATATATAATATAAAATAAAAAAGAATTATAATATTTTAAAACTTAAAATTTTAATTATTATAAAGTTTTTTTATTAATTGTAAATTTATTTTTATAGTATTTATTTTTTATTATAAATAAATATAAAAACATTAATCGTTTAATTAAATAATAAATTTATAAATTTATTAAAAATAAAATTAATTTAATAAATTATTTATATTAAATTATTTAATTTTAAAATCAGGTATATACCTAGTAAATTTAATATAATAACCGACTTTTTATTTTATAAAAAAAAAAACTTTTTAAATAAAAAAAATAACTAATAAAAAAGCGATATTAATAAATATATTAATAGTTGAATTTATTTTATTTAAATTACTTTAATTTTTCTAACCTTTTTTAATATTAAATATTTTTTATTATAATTACTAAAAAATTAAAGTAATAAATTTTAAAAGATTATAAAATATTTAAATATTTTTATTTATTTTTTTTACTTAAAAAATAAAAAGATAATAAAAAATTAATATATTAAAATAAAATTTAAAACAAAATATTCTAATATATAATAACTAAAAATATTTTATAAAAAAGGTTTAAAAAGAAATTCTACTAGTAATAAATTATTAATTTATTTTTATAAAAAAAATTAATTATTTAAAAAAGTTACGTTAAATATAATTATAAAATACGTGACTTTATAATTAATAAAATAAAAAATATATATTATTAAAAAAAAAATATTTTAAATATAATTTAAATTATTTTTATATATTTTAATTACTAAAAATCTTAGATTATTAAATTTTATAAACTAAGTTTATATAATAAGTTAAATGGTTTTTTTATTATATAAATTATTAATATATAATATATATTTTATAATTAAAAAAAAAAATTTATTATAAAAATAAAAAAAAAGGTTAATAATTAGTTTAAAATAAAAGTTATTTTTAATATTAAAATAAAAATTATAGTTAATTTTATTTAAAGAAAAATTATTTTTAATTACGGGACCTTTTTATTAATAAAATATAATAAAAACCTAAAGTTTAAAAAAACTTTTAAAAACATTTATTTAAAAATAAAAATAAAAAGAAAAATAAATTTTTCTTATTATTTTAAAGTATAAAACCAAGTAAAAATTAATTATAAAGAAATTATTAAAAGATTTTTTTAAACCTTAAATAAAAATAATAAAAACTAAATATTACATTTATTTAAAATTATTTAAGCTAATTAAATATTAATTAAATTTAATAAAATCTTTTTATATAAAACTATATATAAATAAAAAGTTATAATACTTATTAAAATTATAATTTTTATATAGTAAATATTTAAATAAAATAAAATAAAAAATTATAAAAAACTTTTAATAATTTAAATAAAACTTTTATAAAAAAAAAAAAAAACCTTTAAAAACTAATTATTACTTTTTTTAAAAAAAAAAAAAAGTAGTTAAATAAAAGAATAAAAAATATATAAAACAAATTAAAAATATAATATTATAAAAAAATAATCTTATATTTTTATTTAACACTTTTTATTATATTAATATTTTAAATAAAAACAAGTTTTATTATAATTAATTAAAACTTTATTTAATTAATTAAATTTATAAAAAAAACAGATATAATATCTATAAATTAAATAATATTATTTTAAAAACTATATTTTTAAAAAATTAATTTAAACTTTTTATAAAAAATAAATAAAAATACTAAGAATTTACTAATTTTTTTAATAACCTTTAAATTATAAAACCAAATAATAAATAATTTAATTAAAATAAAAATAATATTTTTTATAATAAAAAAAAAACATTAAAACATTTAACTACTTTATAAATTAAAAAGTAATATATTTAACTATTAAAAATAATAATATAAAAACTTATTAAAATAATTTATATTAAAATAAATACATTTTAATTAATAATAAAATAAAGTAGTAAATTATTAAAATTATTTTAAAAAATAAAATTATTTCTAAAAATAAAGCTTTTTAATTATAATAAATTAAAATCCATTTTTTTAAAAAAATAAAAAAATAATACGTTATTATATTAAATTTTAAAACGTTTATTAATTTTAAATTATATTAATTAATATAAAAATAAAATAATTATTAATTTAAAAAGGTAAAAAAAAATAATTATATTTATATTTAATATTATAACTAAGAATTTATAAATATATAATATATAATTAATATATAATTAAAAAAACTTTATTTAAAATATTTTATTTATTTCTTTTCTTATAAAGTTTAAATTTTTATTATTTAAAATTAATTTATTTATTTAATTTTTATTTTATTTTTTATTTACCTTAAAATTAAATTAATTTTACTAATAAAATAAAAAAACATAATATTTAATATAAAAATTTCACCTTTTATTTTATTTAACTTAAAATTTTAATATTAAATTATTAAAATTAAATTAGTAAATTTTTTAATATAAAATCTTTAACTAAGGGAAAATTTTAATACTTTTAAACTTAAAAATTCTTAAATTAATAATTTTAAAATTTATATTTTTTATTAAACATTAAAATAATATAAATATTATAAAACGTTTTTATAATATTAAAAATAAACTTATAATTAAAAAAAAAAACTATATTTTAATATAATTAATAAAATTAAACGCTTTTATATAATATTAGTAATATTAATAAATTATTTTATTTAAAAAACTATATATTTATATAAAAAAATTAAAAATATAATAATTATTTTATATAAATTTATTAAAATAACTATTTAAAAAACTTATATATTTAATATTAATAAATAAAAACAATAATTATTTTAAAAATAATTGTTTAAAAAAAAGGTAATAATTTTATAAAAAGTTAACCGTTTATTAAAAACTTTTATTAAATATTTTTTAAAAAATATACCGGTTAATAATAAAACTATTAAATATATAAAAATTTATATTATAAATTATTTAATAAACTATATTAATTAAACTTTTTTATAAAATTATTAAATTTTATTAATTTATAAGTGTTTATTATTAATACGAAACTTAAAAGTTAAAAATAAAGATTTTAATTAAAAGTTTATTAAATTATTTATTAAAAACAATAAAAATAATAAAATTAAAGGTTTTATTATTATATAAAACTTTAAAAAGCTATAAAAATTAATAACTTAAAAAAATATAAATTATAATAGTTTTTTTAACTTAGAATTTATTTTAATTAATAAAAGTTATAATATAAATTTAAAATTAGTTTTTATATTTAAAATAATTTAATTAAAAATAATAAATTATTTATTTATTTATAGTTATTTATACGTTAAAAATAATAGTTAGTTAAAAATAAATATAATATTAAAAGTTTAATTTATTTAGTAAATATTAATTTAAATATTAAGATTTTAAAAAAGTTAATTATAATATATTTTATTTATAATAAAATATAAATTTTTAAATAACTTTAATAAAAGTTTTATATTAAACTAATTTTAAAAAAATAAATTTAAATTATAATTATAAAAAATAAATAATATATTTATAAAAACGTTTTAAACTTAAAAATAAGTTTTAATATTTATATTAAACTTTTTTTAAAACGTATATTTAAATATAAAAATAATATTATTAAAATTAAAAAATAATAATAAAAATAATATATTAAAACCAAAGTTTTTATAATGTTTTTAAACGTATTATATAACGGTAAACTTCATAATATTATTATTATTATTAAACGTTTTAAATCTTTTTAAATAAATAAAAATAAATATAATTATTATAACTTAGATATTTTTTATTATTTTAAAAAGTAATCTAAGGTATTTTAAAAAAACTAAAAAATTTAAAAAAAAAGGAAATATAAAAAATAAAAACTATTATAAAATTTTTAGTTTTCTGTTACCTTAAAAAAAGTGGGTACCACTAATTAAAAGCCGATTTATATATTATATTAACTTTTTATTAACTTATAATTAAAACTAATAAAAACTTATTTATATAATAAATTATTTAATAAAATATTTATATAAAATTATATAAATATAAGAAATATTTAATATCTTTTTTTTACTTTAATTAATATAATTTATTTTATATCTTTTAA